>JAVJIX010000048.1:3200000-3605000 GCA_036785185.1 Paratrypauchen microcephalus | reverse complement strand
CATATAATATTTATTTTTTACATAGTCTCAGGAGGCATCTCTGTTCTCATGCCCGTTTCATTAGTGAGCTCTGCGCATGGCGGGAGTGTGCACGTGTCTGTGTGCTGGTACAGCCGGGCTCTCCTCTGGGCCCCGCACATCCCACGGTCGCTCCAGTGCACACAGAGCAGCGGGGGTCCCTGTAATCACCCCACACACAATTTCACCCACAATTTCAGGAACATTTATTATCTGCACTCAATAAGAGCAGCTGACAGAGGAGGGCCCTCTCCAACTGACTCCAGCACATCACTGCGCTGGTGTTGATGGAGAAGGGGCTGTACGCTGTCCTTTGGGATTTATTTGATTTTAAAAATACATAAATAAATAAAAATGACATTCCTGTGGTCATATTGTCCATTATTTGAACAGCTTCTCCTTCACCCCCATTTGAGTCTTGTACTTTAACAGTGAGTCTTACAATCTTAGAATAAATTAATACAAACTTGTTACAAAATTTGTGTTTTTTTTTTGCATCTCATTGACTGGCTCATTGATAATAAATTATGAATGAATAAATCAATAAAGACCATGTGATTGTTATTACAGGAGTAGTAAAGTCATTATAACGTCATGTCTTCAACATGTAAAGTGACTACAGCTCAGAGGCTTTTAGTCCTATAGTGAGAGATGAGTGCTTAGTAAAAGTCAGAGGAATGCACAGAGTGGTCCCTGAGGTGAGCAGCTAAAGCCGCTGTAAACGGAGCCTCTTCATGATGTTAGCGGGCCCCCAGGGGCCTCCAGGGGCCTCTGGGAAAAGATCCTCAGCACCAGTCCAGGTACACAGGCTTTTAATCACAGCTGACCTGCCCCAGGAGAAAGCGAGAGTGAGAGAGGGGAGAGAGAGAAAGAGAGAGGGAGTGAGAGATGGAGAGCGCAGAGGGGATGAGACACACACACACACACACACACCATTATTAAAAGCCCAAGGGCCCGCTGTACTGCCCCCCTTTTCACCACACATAAACTCTGTTCTGGCTGCTAATCACCTGTCCAAAAAGTGAGGCCTCTCACAAAAAGTGAGAAAAGCTGAATGCTAGTCACCTGAGCTGAGGAGATGATTGTTTCCAATCACTCCTGCGTATGTATGGTGTGTTCTGCTGTCAAACAGAAAACACTGTTCCACTTTGTGATGTCATGTGACAATATAGAAAAAACTCCACTGATTAAACTCCAACAAACTTTCACTAGAATCATTTGGATGATTTCAGTCCTGGAATTGCCAATCTCTACTGAAAAGGTACTAGTATATAGTAGCTGTTAACTTGAAAACTAACATTTCATGACATCACAAGATGGAACAGAGCATTTTGAGTTCTGGAGATGTAGACAGACTAAAGGATTACACAAACGTGTGTGAATGAAACAAAACTCCAGTCTCTCTTATCCTCACTCTTTTCAAACAGCGGACATTCGTCTCCCCTATAGCAACAGGTCAGCTCTCCCTCTGTCCCTGTCTCTCTACCCCCCAAAACACACACGCACACACACGCACACACTGCTCTCCTCTCCCTCCCACTCTTCCATCCATTCATCATGCTGAACTTTAAAGCGGTGGAGGACTCGTGTGTCGTTAGCCGTTAGCCTGCCCGTGGCGCTGCTCCCAAGCTAGCGCCTGTCCTTGCTCCGTGATGACAGAGGGACACAAATATTTGGTGAAAGATATAAATATAACATATGTACTGCGCAGTATTCCTCCTTCAGAGAGGCCTAACTACTGCGTACGTGAGGACGAGTGTAACCTTGGTCTCATACAAGTTACACATTCTTAAAGGTCCTATGTTATGCACAACTGACTGTTGTAAGCTTTAGGCCATGTTAGAATGTTGTTACCTCATCAAAAACATACCTGGAGTTGTGTTTTGTTTCATTCACAGATGTTATTCTGGTTTATTACTCTGTCTACATCTCCCAAACTCAAAATGCTCAGTTCTGTCTTGTGATTTCATGAAGCATAGTTTTCAAGTTAACAGCTTCTTTTACCTTTACTTCAGTAAAGATTCACAATTCCTAGGGTGAAAGTATCCAAATGATTCGGTGAATGGACTTTAAAAACAGCAGTTCCTATATTACTATATGACATCACAAGGTGTAACAGAGGAGAACCAACTAAATATGCAGTATTTGCGTGTTAAGCATGTGTGAATGAAGCAAAACACAACTGGAGGTATGGTTTTGATGAGGAAACAACATTAGAACCAATGCAAAAATGCCTAAGAAAAAAAATGGATAAGGCCTGAAACTTGGCTATTTTGTAAATAAATTCACTGCTGCTGCAAGATAGAAAGTGTGCAAAAAACCTCTTATTTCTTTTAGTCTTAGCATTTGAGCTACACATGCACTCTCTTATGCATCTGTCTTAAATATAGTTGGATGTGCAAAGTTTTTCTCCTCTAAAGCATTTATTTATGTTGTAATTTGGAGTTTTGGTTTATTATCCAACCATAAAGCAGAAGAGCCTCACATGAATCTCTCATTTGGGTTGCCAGTTCCAATGCTGAAATCCAGTTGGTATAAAGCTAAAATGCCTCTCTCTGATCTGAATGGTCACTACCTAAACCCAGGCACCAGCAAGAGGACTCTGGAGGTTCTGAGCCTTCACATGAGGCATGGACAGTCCATATGGGAATGAGAGAAAAAAAAAACAAACTTGTATGTGTCCTTTATCTGTAGATGACACTGGCAACCCAGGTTCACTTGTAATTGCACTATCTTTTTTAAAACAGTAAGAGCACACACTACACACAGTTGCTTTAAGTTTTCAAAGTTGACAAAATTGACCAATGACGAGTTCCTGGGAGCTTGTAGAATCAACTAATATCTGCTTAGCCCTTATTTGTTCAGCTTGTCCCTTCCATGGCTGTATCCTTGATCTCTATCGCAAACATAATATTTTGCTCCTCGTTTTGCACAGGCCTGATTGCGCTAATGACCCGCACACCTGAACCAGCCGCGCTAACAGGCCAGGATAAATGTGGCGTGCCCCTCTCTCCCACATGTTTGCGGGGGCCAGAGGTTAACGGCCCCTGAACGACCCGGGGCCCTTGTCCATCTGCAGGAATGCACTGGGAGCCTTGTAAATGCCCGCACTAATGCAAGCTGCCTGCTGTCCGCTGCCGCGCGCTCATCTGGTTAGAATCATGCAGTCAGCTCGCCCATTTCCCCGGTCGTGCCTCGCTCTCCCGGCCCGCGATGCCTCATTTAGGAGCAAACACGTATGTTCCCCTCCACACACCTGCAGCCCTCACCCCGGCCCCAAGTTCATTCAGGAGGGAAAACAATACTTTACATGGCGCAATTAAGGCTAACCTAATGCGGGGTTAGGGATAGCAACATGGGAGCATTAGCATAACAAATTAGGGCAATTAAAGTACTAAAAGACAATATATAACTTTGTGGCCTAAATAACTTCAAAGCTACATTTAATCCTCTTAAATTGGAAGTACTAATTTGGAAAACTTTTAAATGGATGTTTTGTTTTATGTAATCCTTCATGTGTTGTTTTTCCACCCCTTCCCTTTCAGATGCCTTTTTAAACTGTTTTAGAACATTTGCAACAATGCTATTGTTTGGGTTGTCAAAGGTATTGAAAAACAGATAATACAGATAGACAGATAATGAGTACTAAAACTAGTATCAAAATTAAATAATCGTTTGAGCAGATATCTACACAAAAAAAAATCACATTAATAGGACAGAAAAGAACCTTTCCTGAATAGTTTAAGAGTATAAGAGCACATAGACTACCTGGACGACTGAGGGATTACGCAGATATAAAGTAATGGTAATATTAAAGGAAAAGTAACGTTTTTTACAATTTGAGCCTTATTTCAGTAATAAAACAAGTTGTTTTACTCACCCATATCACTTTGGTGTCATATTTGGAGGTCTAGGCTAACGCCGTTAGCCTAGCGCGACTTATAGCCATAGCTCGGGGCATTCCCCGAGCATGTAATCCATGCAGGCTCCAAATAACACAAATTTTAGCACTTTTCAAATCATAGAAGCTCGATATCTTACTCTACGATTTTGTTTGAATCAAAAGTGGCCTGTAATCCCAGATTTATCTATAGTTTACAGCTTTGCGTTCCATGTTTGGGTCCCGGGAGCTGAGAGCACACTCCGCGCATGCGCACTGGCGTCCTCATCTACTCGAAACTATGGCTAAATCTCGGATTACAGGCCACTTTTGACAAACGAAATCATACACTATAGACATCGAGCTAAAGTGCTAAAGTTTGTGTTATTTGGAGTCCGCACAGGGCATATTACATGCTCGGGGAATGCCCCGAGCTATGGCTATAAGTCGCGCTAGGCTAACGGCGTTAGCCTAACGCTAATCTAAAACATCTCCGGAAATCCTCCATATGACACCAAAGGGATATGGGTGAGTAAAACAACTTGTTTTATTACCGAAATAAGGCTCAAATTGTAAAAAACGTTACTTTTCCTTTAAAAGTATTATGACTAAATGTTGACAATCACGTTCTCTTCTAAATAATAATAATAATATCATGATTGTGGTATCAGAATCAGTATTGTGTAGCACTGAGTCCATTCTCTGATATCAAAATTGAGTTGGGAATTTTAGTATCATGACAACACCACTTTATGTAGAGGCAATACTCTGATGAAGAAAAACATTCACTTTAAAGATAACTTCTGGTGGAGCTTCCGCTACCTCCATGGAGATCTTGTTTTGCATTAGACGTACCTATCTTGCATTTAATTAATTACAGGCATTTTTATTACCAAAAAATACCTTGACAAACGTGCATTTGTGCTGTGAACAGGGTCACCTCTCCACGGATCTGACCTGTAACCTGGCCCTAGTCTCATATACTTAACACCTTAGAAATAGGTACAATTTATGTCCTATAATCTTGTTGTTCGCGTTACCGTCACAGCAAAACTCCACTCTGGTCTTTGAGAGTTGTGGAAAAACACTTATAAACTCATCGCTGAGAATAATTAGGATGCTCAGAATACATAAGGTCCTGAGGAATAACTGGACCACTGCAAAAGGTTTAAAATCAATTACGCTTTCAAGACCTATGTATACTACACTCATATAGGCAAGGGAGGGGAAGTGTCTTGCTTAAGGAATGAATTAAAGCAAAAATGTGAACCTGGAATCAAACCATATCATTTGACTCATGCATCAGTGGGTACATTTTTTTGGCGGTAATAATCATAACCCAATCATGTGATCAGATTTTTTGCTGTTTACTTGCCCAAAATAGATTTTAAAAAGTCCTGGTTGTCAGGTAGTCACTCAGTGAATTTTTAAACAGGGTTTATTTTACTTCTATGGAGTATTCACTGTTAACAGATAATATATTTAGATCACCATGTGCGTTTTATTGTTTTGAAAATGCTATATTTGTCAAGTCACTCCCCCTTCATATTACAATCGCTGTAATATCCGCTAATGCAAATACTGCACATCACATCAAGTTTGTGAAGCTGTAGTGTATTGTTTTGTATCGTGCTTTTGTATATTTATGAAGAATTGTCGTGTGGGTGATGTAGGCTTATGAGCAGAGCATTGCAGAATCTTACAGGTTCGAATAGTGCCCTGAAAGATCACTAAGATTACTCAAGCATGCATGGATGACATCTAGAGCCTTATGAGGGTTTAATGTGATAACATGATAGAAAGCTCCAAAAAGTCCATTTAGCATAATACGTCCTCTTTAAAGTAACTGTTGTCTGTTGTATTTGGGAGACAAAGTACAAATTTGTAGCTTTTCTCTTTTATTTATTAGCTTGACTGATACCAGTGTATAGTGCATTACAGTAGTCAAGACCCGCTCCAAATCACTTAAAGATAAAACCTATTTGAGTCGTAGATAAAAGCTTTTTTTTTTTTTTCAGTTTAAGCCTTCATTTAACAAAATTAAGGTGTAACAATTTATTTGTATTTGTCTAATTATAACTATTTAATTTAGGCAAGTTTTTGACCCATGCTTAAAGATCCCATGGCATGAAATTTTCACTTTCTGAGGTTTTTTGAACGTTAATGTGAGCTACACTGTCTAGCCCCCCACCATGGCTAAAAGTTGTGAAATGTGTAAACTGAGCATTTGCGGCCCTTTTCTGCGTTTGAAAAAAAGACAGCCCAAATGGGCGATTCTGAACAAGGGAAATTTCTGACGTCACACTCGGAGAAAAATGCAAATGCAGTTCCACCCCACGTCTTGATGTCTACCCACCACAAACGAGCTACGCAATGCGAGATGCGTTTTTTTATTTGCCTGGAGGCACGTGAGAGTGTTTCCAGGATCGGATGTCCTTTATCCGAGCCTCCGAACCTCTGAAACAGCAGTGGTTTAATATTATTTTCTGTGGAAATGTGTTTTTTTTAATGCAACTGGTCTCAGATCTTCCTCCGCGCTTACACACAGGGAAGTGGGTGACAACGCACCGCTAAAACGAGGAACGCCGCATTTGGCCACACCCCACCCGCTGCACTGGCCTGTCTCTGTCCTCCTCATTTGCATTCAAGCATCAACTCCAAGAATAAAGTGTTTGAGAGAGATATTTTTGACTCTGACTGTGTTCATGAGGCTTTCTCATGCACTGAGTCTTGATTTTGAACAACAATCCATTTACAGTATTAGGGAACCATTAAGGAGCCATATAAAAGCATCAAGAAGTACCATGTCATGGGATCTTTAACAGTTATGGAATTGTCATATATTTGCCACCCATGTCCAATCAGGAAGTAAAATTATAAACTTCACAAAAAATAACAAAATAATTCATTTAAAAAAATATTTTGTAATAGTCATTATTTTAGTAAAATCTTAAATAGGTGCATAATGTTAAAAATATGTTGATTGTGGGTTAGTGAAATGAGTATTCTAACCTGTCATTTGCACTTAAAGAAAAAGTAAAGTTTTTTTACAATCTGAGCCTTCTTTCGGCAATAAAACAAGTAGTTTTACTCACCCATAACAGTTTGGTGTCAATTGGAGCAGTATCGCAGAAGTTATGTTGTAGCCGTTCTGTTCTACTAATGATCCCGTATCCGTTAGCGTGAGTGCTCGGGGCACTGATTTGCGCTCTCCAAATAACACAAATTTTAGCACTTTTCAAATCACAGAAGATCGCTGTGTCAGGGTAGACTTTTAGTAGATTCCAAAACGGCCTGAAACCCGATATCGCAACAGAAAAGTAAAGTTCAGAGCGGTGTTAGCTTCTTTCGGACTAGCGGTGTTTACAAAATAGCGGAGTTCACGCATGCGCACTGTCCTCTCTGATGATGTCATCAAATGAAACTATAGCTGCATATCGGGTTTCAGGCCGTTTTGGAATCCACTAAAAGTCTACCCTGACACAGCGATCTTCTGTGATTTGAAAAGTGCTAAATTTTGTGTTATTTGGAGAGCGCAAAGTAATGCCCCGAGCATATGATACGAGCACCATGTTAACGGATACGGGATCATTAGTAGAACAGAACGGCTCCAACATAACTTCTGCGATACCACTCCAATTGACACCAAACTGCTATGGGTGAGTAAAACTACTTGTTTTATTGCCGAAAGAAGGCTCAGATTGTAAAAAATGTTACTTTCCCTTTAAAAGCTCTTATATTACGCAAAATTGACTCTTCTGAGCTTTAAGTAATGTTTTAATGTTATTCCCTCATCAAAAACCTGGAGTTGTGTTTTGTTTCATTCACACATGTTCAAGTAACCTTTCATTATTACTCTGTCTACATCTCCAAAGCTCAAAATGTTCCACCATGTGATGTCATGAAGTGGTATTCAAATGAACAGCTACTTTCCCCCTTTTGTTTAGTAATGATTGGTCATTCTGGAGCTGAAATCATCCAAATGATTCTTACGAAGGTGTGTGGAGTTAAAAAACACAGCTGAGCACTTCCTGTATCACCACATGACATCACAGACTAAAAGCAAAACACAGCTGAAATAAACAGTTTGTGTGTTAAACATGTGTGAATGAAACAAAACACAACTCCGTGTATGTTTTTGATGAGGAAACAACATTAGAACAGATCAGAAAAAAGAGTGATATGGGCCCTTTAAGAAAACCCACAGGGAGAACGTGCAAATCATACAGTAACAAGTCAAACAGCTTGAAAAGTATAACGTTTGAAGCTTTGGTAGAGTATAAGCTTAACACCCCCTGTGCTTCACCCCAGTCCTAGTAAAACCATGACGCCCATACATCACTTTGGTGCTTAAAAGCCAGTGTGTAAAGTCTCCCTCAAGACCCGGGCGCTACCACGTCTCAGAGTTATTCAACCTACGACCTCTGACCCCGCACCGGGCCCCCGCTGGTGACCTTTCCTCCAGATGCCATTCCGCGGCCCGCTCCCACCTCTGGAATCTGCTGCACATTAGCTTAGCGCCAGAACAAAGACGTGGGCAGATTAGTGCGCAGGCTCGTTATTAGCGCTGATACTGTTTTACTGGGGTCAGATGCACTGATAGGGAAAATCACAGCGCTTTAACAGACAGCTGGGAAGGAGCGAAAAGGAGAAGACAGGAGAAAGTGACTGGAGAAGTGTTTGGAGAAGTTTTAGATCATCAGACATTACCAGATAGAAGTTTGTGTTTTAAAGGTCCGCTGTGTAACTTTTCTGGTAGAGTATCCGTCACCTCCTTGACTCCGTGTAGATTTTTTTTCCTTGGAATGTTCTATATTATGGCACTTAATGTTGACAAACAGGCCACATCACCAGGCCAAGTTACAGGTCAGATCTGTGGAGAAATGGTAATAATAATGCTTGGTTTTGTGGTCGTTTTGAGAAATTTTGAAAAACCTTGAATAAAATTGAATAAATACAAGATATATTTGTTTAAGGCCATGCTGTGGAACATCCTTAGCAAGGTAAAGCAATAACATTACCATGGAGACAAAACTTTATTGACGCTTTTGTATTTCTTTATTGTTGTAAGGCGACCTTGAGTGTCCAGAAAGGGGCCTAATAAATAAAATGTATTATTATTATTATTATTATTAAGCCGACCTTCCACCAGAAAAGTTACACAGCACACCTACAGGCAAGGAACTCCACCAGGTCAAGTTACAGGTCAGATCTGTGGAGATGTTTCCCTGCTTACAGCATGAATTCACATTTATTGTTGAACTTATGAGGAATAAAAACATCTGTAGTTGTAATAAATGTAAGATTTAGGTTTAATGTCATACTATGGAACATTTAAGGCATCTCCATGGAGACAGGTAAACAGTGCACCTTTAAAAGAGGTACTCGCTACTCCTTTTCCTTTTCTTATAGTGTCGGGAAGTAATTGAATACATGTACAGAGGAAACATATTCTGAATACTAATTCTGAGTACTTGTATTCCGGTACAATTACTTTATCATTTGACGATTCAGAAATCACTTACGTTTGAAAAATACTGAATAATTAGACATGTAAAGCAATTTAACTCAACAATTTAACAAAGGAAAAATGCATTGATTAAGCTTTATAAAGACATATTAAAACTTAAATGCAAAAATTCAAAACATGATTGCTTTTTGTAGAATGGCTTCATATACTTAAAGGAAAAGTAACGTTTTTTACAATCTGAGCCTTAGTTCGGTAATAAAACAAGTTGTTTTACTCACCCATAGCACTTTGGTGTGATATGGAGCATTTCCGGAGATGTTTTAGATTAGCGTTAGGCTAACGCCGTTAGCCTAGCGCGACTTATAGCCATAGCTCGGGGCATTCCCCGAGCATGTAATATGCCCCATGTGGGCTCCAAATAACACAAACTTTAGCACTTTTCAAATCATAGAAGCTCGATGTCTTACTCTACGATTTCGTTTGAATCAAAAGTGGCCTGTAATCCGAGATTTATCCATAGTTTACAGCTTTGTAATCTACTCGAAACTATGGATAAATCTCGGAGTACAGGCCACTTTTGATTCATACGAAATCGTAGACTAAAGACATTGAGCTTCTATGATTTGAAAAGTGCTAAGTTTGTGTTATTTGGAGCCCGCACGGGGCATATTACATACTCGGGGAATGCCCCGAGCTATGGCTATAAGTCGCGCTAGGCTAACGGCGTTAGCCTAACGCTAATCTAAAACATCTCCGGAAATGTTCCATATGACACCAAAGTGCTATGGGTGAGTAAAACAACTTGTTTTATTACAGAAATAAGGCTCAGATTGTAAAAAACGTTACTTTTCCTTTAACATATAAACAATATATGTAACAGATAACAGTTTATTATATAGTAGCCTTAATTCAGGGATGTCTAAACGTTTCATCAAGGGCCACACAGCGAGGGCCGATTGAGGGCCACACAATTCAAACATGAGCAGTTAACAGCATGAGCCACCAGAACTTTAGTCATGTTTAGATCCTCAACAGGACTCATTATATTTTCTACTGGCTTTATTGAGGTACATTTTCCAAAACAGTAAAAAGTGCTGATTATGGTCATATGGGCCAATTTATCTGGGCTAAGAAAAATTGTTCTGAGGGCCACATAGTTTGGCCATACCTGCCTTTATTCTACTGGTGCTTACTTTATTATGTACAATAATGAAAACCAAGCCCTCTAACACGTACTACCATATGATTACGTGTTAAGCTTGTTTGGTACTGCAAAATAACTATTTTTATAAAGGCCCTCTATTTGTTATTCTTAAACAAATGTTTGTATTGCATTTTTACAATTAGAGCTTTTTTTTAGAGCTTTAAACGGCTCTCTTGTGAATATTACAGAGATAAACTAGGTCAACAAATCTGCATTCTTTTTAATAATAATAATAATACATTTTATTTGTTAGGCACCTTTCAAGGCTCTCAAGGTCGCCGTACATCAAAATATTAAATACATTAATACAGTACATAATAAAACCAGATAAAACAGAATAAAAACAGTGTAAACATACATTTAAAAAAACAAATACAGATTAAAAGACAGTGCAGTTATGGTCAGAGTGGTCAGAGTGAGAAGAATCTATGGGAGAATTAAGTCAAATTCTCCCATACAATATTGACCTTTCCTCCAGCTCATTTTAAACTAATGGTGGATTTCAGCTTCCTTTTATATGCAACAGTTGCTTTAACTTGCGTGAAAAGTCCCTCAGTCGTCCAGGTAGAATCCATGATAAAAGGAGAAATTCAATTAGTCAACTAGACAAAGTTTGTTTGGTCGAAAACGTTTGGCCGCTCATCCGAGAGGCTTCGTCAGCTCTGTCAAATTGAATTTCTCCTTTTATCGTTGCTTTAACTTGTTAATCACTATGGCAACTGTTGTATTTTTGCTTTAGAGGCAAAACATAAGAGCAAAATGATGCCGATGATGATGATACTAATAAGATATCAATAAGATAAGATATTTTTTTCTTTCTTATTTTTTTTCCTGTCTTATTGTAATTGCTTTACACTGTACAAGTATTCAAGTATTGGCAGCCAACCACTGTCACCGGTTAACTGTAAAAACACCAAAATAAGGATCACTACTAACTTTGGGAGAAGGGGTGGGATTTAATAAGTTTTACTTCTACCCACTCCTTTTCGGGCATGTACATATATGCAAAAAAATACCTATTTGTGTCTATATATTCTTTCTTTTTTCTGTTCTTTTTTGTTGTTTATTTAAATTGTATGACACTGTAAATTTTCTGTCCCCTCAAGTATCATATGCTCGAAATAAATTACTACTACTACTACTACTACTACTACTACTACTACTACTAGTCTGAAACCCATGAACTAAGCTGTAGAAACAACCAACTTCATATTTGCATTTTTTTTTCCTTAATTCCAACCTAACATGGTAAATTTAATATTGGATACAAAAGCCTCGAAGTCATCTTGAAGCAACATTTTTACATTGGATTTTATTAACATTATTGCTTTGAATTTAGTAATAAACTATTGTTTTAGTTATATGACAAAGTCTTTAACATTAAAACAACATTTTTGTGTGTAATCAGTTGACAAAACATTTTTAATAAAATCCAACAGGTCATTTCTTAATGCTTGGACAGACAGTTGGTGATTAATTAAATTTCAGTGTTTGCTTTTGACAAAACACCTACAAGACATAATTTTTGTATATTCCGCATTTTGTTATAACACAGGTTCCCATTGTTAAAGATGCACTTTGTAACTTGTCCGGTAGAGCGTCAGTTACTTGCTTGTCTCCATGGAGATGTGCCTAGAATGTTCCACGGTATGCCCATAAACTTATGAATCACCATGGAGACCTGCAAACCAAATTACAGGTTAGATTTGTGGTAAAAAAAAATAATAAGAAGAAGATATTTTTGAGCAATAAATAGCACCCAGTTGAATAAATGCAAGACAAATTAGTTTAATAACACACTGTGAACAGTTTAAACCAAAACATTAACATCTCCATGGAAACAAACAAGTCGGGACCCTCTCCAGAGAAGTTTCACAGTGCACCTAAAGGCTGTTTTTGACCTATTGATTAGCACTTTTACTCCTCACTCGCCTTCTTTCCCTCCTCTTCCTTTAATCCACATGACAAAACACGCCCTCCCTCTCTTATGTCTTCACTGGCCGCCGTAGTTGACCCGTTGCCGTGGATATAGTCGTCTCTCCGATAGCGTTGTTAGCGTAGCGGTGCTAGAATGTCCAAACTGACAGCCCATGTTTCCCGGGGCTGTGTATTCATCACAAAGTCTTTGGTGGGAAGAGACATAAAGACAGGAGCTGACCCTGCAACACGACCTCTGACCCCTATGACCCCGGGGGGACACTTTTGCGGGAGTGGTGCAATCACTGAGAGTTGACCGCAGGCAAATGGTGGAAAGTGGACGTGGTGGGAGCAAAGTAATGGTGGGAAAAAATACGTAAAAACTGTAATTTATAGGAGCGGAAAAACAACGCCGTAAAAATGACGTAAACACTATGAAATTCTGACTTAGGATTTTCTTTCACTTGTTCTGAGTAGTTTTACATGGTTTAAAAAATGGGTGTAATTTACATACTGTATTTATTTTATTTTATTTATATAATAATTGCACTTGGAAATCACACTTCTGCATAATTTAAATATGTTGAAAGAAGAAGTCAAATAAATTAAATCCTCAGTACAAATAAATAAGTAAAAATAAATGAAATAAAAGACATTAATAAAATAAAACAAAAAATGAATATATATATATACAAAACTACTACACCAAACAAAAGTAATAAAAAGTTCAATAATGCAGATGTTATTTTTACAATGTAGTCTTAAACATTTAGAATACAAGTCATTTTCAACTCTAGATTTCAAAATCCGAGTTGTCTTAAGGTATTTGTTGTGCGAGATTCCTCCCAAAGCCACATGATTGGACGAGCTGACAGGCGGGGTCAGAGGTCATGTTTGGCGCTGACTTCCTGCTTGTGTTACTGTAGCATCTGCGTGTTAAAGGCTCAAGCTTTTTGACCCTCGGGTGCTTCATTAGAGAGGGACACTGCGGGGACGTTTAGAACGGACTGGTGACTACAACAAAACAAAAAACACAAAAGCTAAGGATGAGTGTGGATTTACAAAAAAAAGGGTAACATTTGGTAATAACATTTAGCAACATTTTGGTATAATTTGGTTTAAAAAAACTGTTAATAAATGTATCAACTATTTGTTAATTGTCAATTGGCTGATTAAGGGGTAGTTATTATTAAGTGGTACCAAAATACATAATATTTCCGATATTAAAAAAAATTAGAATAATACATATTTCAGGGCTCTCAAGTCTCACGCATTGAGAGTGTGACACACGCTCACACGCCACACATGGCATTTCTCACGCTGATTTTTTGTTTGTTTGTTTGTTTTGTTTTGGTGCCCAGAAAATCGGTCTGTGTGGCTCAGTTTATGCCCTCAGTATAACTCCCCCCCCTCCTCGCCCCGCTCCCCGGAAAAAAATCTCAGTTAGCGGGTGTCCCTGTGTCTCCTCCTCTGTCTCCCCCGCTGTCTCCTCCTCTCCCCCGGTCTGTCAGCGGACCCTCAGCCCGCGGTGAGCCGGGAAAGGCGCTCGGAGCCCGGTGTACTGTACCAGCTGTGCTGCAGACACATGGAGCGACCTGCAGCTCCGAACAGGTGAGTCACTCCCCGGACCGGTCCTGGTTTGGTCCTGATCTAGTCCTGGTTTAGTCCTTGTTTAGTCCTGGTTTAGTCTTGGTTTAGTCCTGGTTTAGTCCTTGTTTAGTCCTGGTTTAGTCTTGGTCTAGTCCTGGTTTAGTCTTGGTCTAGTCCTGGTTTAGTCTTGGTTTAGTCCTGGCTTAGTCTTGGTATTCTATGTAGATGAATTTTTGTAATCAATAGGTATCTGATATTTGGCCTACAGCTGTAGCCAATAACGGATATTTCCTGTTTAAATTGACACATTTATTAAAGTTCCTCATGGACTTTTCACGTATGTAAAAATAATAGAATGTTTTATTTGTTTAAAGGCACTCAGAGCACGACGGGAAAAATTGTTCACTCACGCACAACCCCGCTCAAAACTTGAGAGCCCTGCATATTTAGAGTAGAATTTGACACAAATTTCCCAAATACTCAATGTACAATTAAAGCTGTATCTGATTTTTACTGCCTTAAACATTTTTTCAGTGGTCCAAAATTATTCCTCACTTACTTCATGCATTCAGAGTATTCTAATTATTCACCACGATGAGTTTATAAGCGCTTTTCACAGTTTTCAGACACTAGAGTTTGAGGTCATGTAACAACAACCTGCATGCTAATGTACACTTTCTGATTATCGGACAATAAATGCTTAATAATAAAAATCACAAGAGCTGCTTATACAATATATATGTACTGCAGCAAGACACATTTTGCTCAAACGCATGGAAAGAATCAGTAGAGGGCCTTTAATAAGCCAACAGTGGAAATGGTAAAAGTTAAACAGATTTTAAGATTATTTAAAATGTTATGCATTGAGAATATTAATTACAGTAGTACAAAAGATACATTTATTTATTTATTTTTATGGACCTGGATTATTTGATTTAGGAGTTCTTAGTGTTGTTTTTTATTAATTATGTTGAAACAATTTGCAAATAACATCAAATTAAATAAATAAATAAAACACGTTTTACATTACAGTTTCATGGTGGTATACAAATTTATACAGATTTTATGCTTTCAGTGTACCTTAAAGGTCCCATGGCATGAAATTTTCACTTTCTGAGGTTTTTGAACGTTAATGTGAGCTCCCCTACCCTGTTTAGCACCCCCCCCATGGTTCAAAGTTGCAAAATGTCTAAACTGAGCATTTGCGATCCTTTTCTGCGTTACAAAAAATCGGAGCTCAAACGGGCGATTTTGAACAAGGCACCTTATTGACGTCAGATCGAAAAAAGAAATGCAAATGCAGTTCCACCCCCGTCTGTCTGTACTCAGCGTCTCTGTAAATCACGCCCAGAGAGTTTGGACTGCGAATGCACTAGGCAATGCGAAATGCGTTTTTTTATTTGCCTGGAGGCACGTCCGAGTGTTTCTAGGCTCGGAAGTCCTTTATCTGAGCCTCTGGACCTTTGAACAGCAGTGGTTTAATTTTATTTAATGTGAAAATGTGTTTATTTTTCAATGGAACGCCTCAAATCTCTCCCCCGTGCAAAAACACGGAAATGGAGAGTTTGGCCATGGCCCACCCTCTACTATAGGCCATCTCTTTTCTCCTCATTTGCATTCAAGCAACAACGCCCATTATGGCCTGTTCAGAGAGAGAAAAATTACTCTTTCTCAGCTTATCTCTGTTTCTCATGCACTGAGTGTTGATTTTGAAGAAGGATTCATTTACAGTATTAGGGAACCATTAAGGAGCCATATAAAAGCATCAAGAAGTACCATGTCATGGGATCTTTAAAAGTACTTAAACTTTAGTTACTTCAAAATACCTACGTATCTTAACATGGCTGCTCTGTTACATCTTAGTGTTTAGGTTAGTTCTAGTCCCTTTAAGACTTTTGACCCTCAGGGGCTTCATTAGAGCAGGACAAGCAGATCAGTGCACTAGTGATTGAACATGGTCACTATCGCCGCCCTCTCAGTGGAAATCCATACGCTATTGAAGACTAATCTATTTACACTTGTGAGTGATCGTCAACATCTACTGCTCCATTTGAGCCAGTCTATCAGAGCCAGTGTAGAACTGCGTGTGTGTGTGTGTGTGTGTGTGTATGAGCTGTCCCTGTAGTGTTATGGTTTTTTGTATTATATAGAAGTGTCACATTATTGTCATATCGATGTTCATTTACACTGTTTATATCTGCTCCAGACAAGCAGAGTGAAGGTTTGAATCAACGTACTGGTTCTCCATTGAAACAGACATTTACAGTTTGCAGTTCATGGAAAAGTGTGTGGGAAGAATTGTGGTTCTATATCCTCATTACTGTTGTGGGACAAAGTCTCACTGAATTAAAGTCCTGAGGTAGAGGTGACTGGGCCACTGCGGTCAAAATGTCATTTAGATGAATGCATTTATTTAAAGATCCCATGACATGGTACTTCTTGATGCTTTTATATGGCTCCTTAATGGTTCCCTAATACTGTAAATGAATCTTTCTTCAAAATCAACACTCAGTGCATGAGAAACAGAGATAAGATGAGAAAGAGTAATTTTTCTCACTCTGAACAGGCCATAATGGGCGTTGTTGCTTGAATGCAAATGAGGAGAAAAGAGCTGGCCTATAGTAGAGGGTGGGGGCGTGGCCAAACTCTCCGCTCTCTGCTCTGAGCCCTCAGCTGATCCATTTCCATGTTTTTGCACGGGGGAGAGATTTGAAGCGTTCCATTGAAAAATAAACACATTTCCACAGAAAATAAAATTAAACCACTGCTGTTCAAAGGTCCAGAGGCTCAGATAAAGGACTTCCGAGCCTAGAAACACTCGGACGTGCCTCCAGGCAAATAAAAAAACGCATTTCACATTGCCTAGCGCATTCGCAGTCCAAACTCTCTGGGCATGATTTACAGAGACGCTGAGTACAGATAGACGGGGGTGGAACTGCATTTGCATTTCTTTTTTCGATCTGACATCAATAAGGTGCCTTGTTCAAACTCGCCCGTTTGAGCTCCGATTTTTGTAACGCAGAAAAGGATCGCAAATGCTCAGTTTAGACATTTCACAACTTTTAACCATGGATGGGGGGGGCTAAACAGGGTAGGGGAGCTCACATTAACGTTCAAAAACCTCAGAAAGTGAAAATTTCATGCCATGGGACCTTTAATATTTGACTGAGATATTGTACTATACCCACCACTTGGAATCTCCCTGATGGGGGACTAAATGATCAAAGTCTCCTTTAAACAAATACTGATGACACTACTTTTCACTGTGACATGTTTAATCCTGCACCTTCACTCTTCAGTGGGACAGCAGACAGTGTGTCCTCGTGCAGGTTTCACTGTGTTAGAGTCAAAAGTGTTTACAAGATTACTGACTGAGTAAAACAACTCGGAAGAAGAACCACTACAACATGGATTAAAGTTTCATCTACTGTCTCCTGCCCTCTGCTCCTGTGAGTCTGTGATGGAGTGAGTGGTCAGTTCTGACTCATCCACAAATGTCCAGCACACACACTGGCCACAGCCGCCCTGAGGCAGCCCATTAACCAAAGTGCCCCCAGTGGAGCTGTCTATGTCTGTGCTGACCGTTCCTCTCTGACCCTCCGCCCTGTCCAGCTCTGACCAGCAGCTGCTCTGAGGCCTGGGAGGGGGCTTTCATTAGCCTCCCACCCCTGTATACCTGCTCAGTGTCCAGGAACCAGTGATGAGACACACAGGAGGGACAAACAGGAGTGGGACATAAAAGTGAAAGACAGGAGATGGAGTTATGGGAGACAGGAGGTGGAGCCATAAACTAATGACAGAAGTGAGTGCCAGGAACCAGCGGCAGGAGCAGGAGTTGGGGGTGGGCGTCAGGACCAGGCGACAGGAGCAGCCTGGACCTGTCAATAAGAGTTCTCCGTGCATCTCATCATAGGTTTTCAATAGAGCTGAAAAACTATAGAGTGTGAGGCCCGGGGAGGTGTATTGACAAGGAAATGCTACCCACTGCCGAAGCCAATATCTGATCACAAGCCTCACAGTACAATTGTTCTAAGTTGTTCATTCAAAATAATATGACAAGGCTTAAAGAAGGCATATTGTGCTTGTGTGTGTATAGCTAATAACCTATGACACACATGCATCATTGTGTCATAATTTGAACATTTAAAACACAATATTAATTTGAAATAATGTAATAAAAAAAAAACTGTGTTAGAAAACTGTGGTGCCCTTTGGGAGCTATCATCACAACAAAGAGCTGTGAAGTTCTTGGCACATCTAATGGATAGTTGCAGATCACACTAGCTATTAGCAGATTTTATTTTTTTTTTGCACCAAAATAACAGCACTGCCGAATCCTACTTGTATCACGGGTTAAGAAAATTAAATTGGCAGCACACTACAAAGCAGAAAACAGAGGTTTATCTGCAAAATGGCATCTTGAAAATAAGAGATTGAAGAAACTGTGAAAAGTAAATTTTGGATAATAGTCTCCTTTAAAGATCCCATGACATGGTACTTCTTGATGCTTTTATATGGCTCCTTAATGGTTCCCTAATACTGTAAATGAATCCTTCTTCAAAATCAACACTCAGAGATACAGAGATAAGATGAGAAAGAGTAATTTTTCTCTCTCTGAACACTCTATAATGGGCGTTGTTGCTTGAATGCAAATGAGGAGAAAAGAGATGGCCAATAGTAGAGGGTGGGGGCGTGGCCAAGCGCTCCGCTCTCCGCTGTAGCTCACAGCTGATCCATTTCCTTGTTTTTGCACGGGGGGAGAGATTTGAAGCGCTCCATTGAAAAATAAACACATTTCCACAGAAAATAAAATTAAACCACTGCTGCTCAAAGGTCCAGAGGCTCAGATAAAGGACTTCCAAGCCTAGAACCACTCGGACGTGCCTCCAGGCAAATAAAAAACGCATTTCGCATTGCCTAGCGCATTCGCAGTCCAAACTCTCTGGGCGTGATTTACAGAGACGCTGAGTACAGACAGACGGGGGTGGAACTGCATTTGCATTTCTTTTTTCGATCTGACGTCAATAAGGTGCCTTGTTCAAAATCGCCCGTTTGAGCTCCGATTTTTTGTAACGCAGAAAAGGATCGCAAATGCTCAGTTTAGACATTTTGCAACTTTTAACCATGGGGGGGGGGGGGGGGCTAAACAGGGTAGGGGAGCTCACATTAACGTTCAAAAACCTCAGAAAGTGAAAATTTCATCCCATGGGACCTTTAAGAAATAACCTACAGCTATTGTAAGACTGGACTGGGGGTTTGGCAAATTATTTTATCCTTCCCATTTCCGACAATGTTGAAAGCGTATTGCGATGCTGAATATGTTATTAATTTATATTTACCTCCTTTATCAAAACTGCTAAAGTTTCAAAAAAAAAAAAGATAATTGTTAATGTTTGATTAAAGGGACAGTGTGTAGGATTCGTGGCGCATAGGTGGTTAGTAGCTATTCCACTTCCTCTTTTGGCTATGGCAGACCTCGAGGGTCACCCGGACGCGACGTAGCGCCGACATCGCGCGTGCCCGCGCACGAACCGCGCACCGCTGTATACATAAAACGCGGTCCCCGTTCACTTTTTTTTTTTCTTTTCGCATGAAAACACACAATCCCGATCATGATTCATGACAATCTACACATCAAATGAAACCTTACAGTCTCCTCTTTTTGACTATGCAATTCATTTCCCTGCAAAACAATCACTCCCCGAGCACATGGGGCTTTTATACAGAAAAGCACAAAACTTAGCTTACTTAGCTTACCTTTGAAGGCTTTGCACAGGTCAAACTCTGTATTTCATCATAAACTTGGTCTCAATCTGTCCATAAGGATCCAGCGAATAAAATCCAGTAAAACAATTTAGTCCAAAATACGTGTTATATCCATTACGATGTGTGATCCAGCAGCATGCTTCTTTACACGAGGCTCCCCCCTTCCCCCCTCCCCTTCCCCTTCTCTCCTTCTCTCCTTCACTCCCATATGCAGCGCGGCTGTGCAGCTGTTAGCAGGAGCCGAGGCGAAGGATGAGCCCAAATGTCCTTCTGCGGCTCTCGTATTCAAAATGGCTGCCTCTATATGGGGAAGATCCCCCTTTTATGTGACTATATCTAAGTCCAAAAGAATACTTTGATTTCATGATGGAAGTGAAAAGGCTTGGAAAACAATGTATTTTTGAATGGGTATCTTCAATTTCAGTAATTAACAGGTAAAAATCTTACACACTGTCCCTTTAAAGTGAGCTTTAAGCCATGTTAGAATGTCAAACTTTACCCAAAACATCTCTGGAGTTGTGTTTTGTTTCATTCACACATTTTTGAGTAACCCTTTATTATTAGTGCGAGTACATCTCCCAAGATCATAATACTCTGTTCCACTGTGTGATGTCACAAAGCAGTAGTTTTAAAGGTAACAGCAAAACTTTTACCTTTGTTCAGAAGAAAAAGGCAATCCCAGGGCTGAAATTATGCAAATAATTCCAGTGAAGGTGTATGGAGTTTAAAAACCACAGTGGAGCACTTCCTGTGACATCACAAGGTGCAACAGAGTGCCTTCAGTTTCAGAAAAGAACACAACCTAAATATGTAGGGTTTGTGTGTTAAATGTGTTTTTGATGAAGACACAACATTATAACAGATCAGAAAATAGTGCAACATAGCCCCTTTAAGTCGTCCTGTTCAGTCTCATGTCGTGTCTCCTCTCCCACTCACCTCTGCAGCCCTGTCCCTGTCTCTCCTCTCTCTCCCTGTGGTCCAGATTACCCAGCGTCCTCTGTGTGACGTGCTAACCTTTAGCCTTTAGCCTGCTCCAGCAGTGCAGTGATGACGCTAATGATGAATGGACCAAAATACACCCATCTCCAGCACTACATCACTTTGAACCATTCACCGGATACAAGTGTCCCGACTCACTCCTCCAATTCCACGGATGTTTTTCTTTCATTTAGCTTGGCCTCGGTTAATAAAACAACACCATATTCCAGCGTATTAAACTAAGAGATTAGTATGTCCAAAATAGCCCTATTCATCAAGTAATCTTAGAACTATTTTCAAGTACAGATGGGGGTATGCCAGTTAATAAAGTATAGTTCTAATGATGATTTCTTTTATTATTTTTTATGAAAGCAAGGTCTCTAGCTAAAGGTGCACTATGTAACTTTCTTGTATTTAATCAATTACAGGTGTATTGAAAAATGCCTTGAAAGACATGCATTCTTACTGTCAGAAAAGTTGCATAGTGCACCTTTAAAGAGTAGTTGCTCTCTTCTTTAGTCAGCGATAAATAAGACATGTTGATACAAAAAACATTTGTTAGGATTAAGGTTAAGGAGAGCAAAAGAACATACAATTCTGTTAACGTTACAAAAGTTTTGTCAGTTTGCTGGTGGGACATGCATTATTATTATTATTTATTATTATTATTATTATTTGTTGACTAAGGGAGAGTGGCAAAACATCTTCGCTATTCAACTTTTCTCCAGTTGACAGAATTAAATGTCCTTTTACTAAGGAACCTACCTGGATGGCTGAGAGATTACACAGACATAAAGCAAGTTATTGTACCCATAGGGGAATTTGTCTTCTGCATTTGACCCATCCTTAAATGCAGTGGGTGCTGCAGTGGTCTTGGTCAGGACTATCTGGAGGATTTGACCTGTTGTGCATGATTGAGGTTATTTGTGATAAAAGAATGTCTATTGGCACCGCCATGTTTGACACTGCATGGATTCTCCAAAGTTTAAAACACAAATGTATTTATATTTACTGTCACCTGGCTCTGCACCCCTGTCACCCACTTCTCCTGACAAGCACAATCCTCAGTACCACAGGATGAAGAATGAGTCAAACACAGACAACAAATACCCTCCAAGAACAATAACGTTTACCCAGAAGTCAGCGGAAACGTGTCCGGGTCCCGCTCCTCTTCCTCCTCTTCCTCCCTCCACCACTTGTTGTTCTTTCATTTCTTTTGGCCTCCGCTCATAAAAATGCAAGCCAATTTTCCAGTGCGTTAACCCGGGGAGCTCTTTAATAGTGCCGAGTGTGACTGGCTGAAAGATGGATGGGCCTGCCTGCTCCGAGTGGACGCTGTTCCCATGCACCGGCCTGGGCCGAGCTCCACAAAGGCCCATTGAGAGGGGGACTTGACATGAGCCCCATAAAATGTCCACTCCACAAAAGCCAGAGTTCCAGCCACGGCCGCCCTCCTCTGCTCGCACTCCCCAGGACAAGCAGCTCTGCCCAGGCTGAGCTGGCCATCGGGGCAGGCCTTTGTGGAGGTGGCTTTGGAGGAAGGTTTGACAAAGACTTTAAGGGGAAAGATGACAAAAGTTTAAGACAGAAGTGCAAATAAAACTGGACTTAAGTTGGAGTATTGTTGCTTAAAAATAATATAACACAAGTAAAACTACATAATGCTCCCAGAAAAAAAATATATTTAGACAGAGTTAAACTTTATAGATTCACAAGAGAAATTATTTGGACACAGTAGTTCACACATCACAATAAAATATAATAACAGAGCAAAGAGCAAAAATATAAATGGTAATAATAAAGAAAAAAAAAAAATATAGCAATAGCAATAGTGAAATAAGGCGTAATTATACAAATGTATATGTACAAGTAAAAATAAACAGAAATGTATTAAATACATAATATCAGCTATATACAAGAGGTCATAAGGAGAAACTTGTCTCGTAGACAAATCAAAAATTAATTTGTGAAACTACTTACAGATTTTCAAGGTGATAACTTTTAAAGTCGAGGAGAGAGGAGCAGGAGGAGAGAGGAGCGAGAGAGGAGGACAGAAGCTAGAGGAGGAGAGGGAGAGAGGAAGGGGAAGCGAGCAAAGGAGAAAGGGAGAGAGAGGAGAGCCGAGGAGGGACAGAAAAGGAGAGCAAAGCAAGCAGAAGAGAGAAAGGAAGGAGGAGGGAAAGGCAGAGGAGAGAGGGAGAGGAAGGGGAAGCGAGCAAAGGAGAAAGGGAGAGAAGAGAGGAAAGAGAGGAGAGCTGAGGAGGGAGAGAAAAGGAGAGCAAAGCAAGCAGAGGAGAGAGAGAGAGAGAGAGGGAGGAGGAGAAGGGGAGAGCAGAGGAGAGAGGAAGAGGAGAAAGAGAAAGGAGAGAAGAGAAGAGGCGACAGAAGAAGGCGGGCGAGAGAACATTGCGAGGGGAGGCGGAGAGAAGAGAGAGGGGAGGAGAGGAGGGGGAGGCAAGCAAAGAGAGGAGAGGAGAGCTGAGGAGAGAGAGAAGGGAAGAGGAGAGAGAGAGGAAAGGAGAAGGAGAAAAGAGAGTGGAGAGGGGAGAGATGAGAGGAGAGAGAGTGCAGAGGCCTTGATATGACATCAGCCTGACAGTGTCAAAGTCATGGAGCTGCACACTGCACTTTACCAGATTAAACCTGAGCAGAGAGACACAGAGACATACAGGATATGACACATGTGCAGGGAGGTTTTATTTTTATGCATTCATTTATTTTTATGGAGTGATTTTATATGAATGTAGTATTACAATATTTAAAGGTCCCATGGCATGAAATTTTCACTTTCTGAGGTTTTTGAACGTTAATGTGAGCTCCCCTACCCTGTTTAGCCCCCCCCATGGTTAAAAGTTGTGAAATGTCTAAACTGAGCATTTGCGATCCTTTTCTGCATTACAAAAAATCGGAGCTCAAACGGGCGATTTTGAACAAGGCACCTTATTGACGTCAGATCGAAAAAAAGAAATGCAAATGCAGTTCCACCCCCGTCTGTCTGTACTCAGCGTCTCTGTAAATCACGCCCAGAGAGTTTGGACTGCGAATGCGCTAGGCAATGCGAAATGCGTTTTTTTATTTGCCTGGAGGCACGTCCGAGTGTTTCTAGGCTCGGAAGTCCTTTATCTGAGCCTCTGGACCTTTGAACAGCAGTGGTTTAATTTTATTTTCTGTGGAAATGTGTTTATTTTTCAATGGAATGCTTCAAATCTCTCCCCCTGTGCAAAAACACGTAAATGGATCAGCTGAGAGCGGAGAGTTTGGCCACGCCCCCACCCTCTACTATAGGCCAGCTCTTTTCTCCTCATTTGCATTCAAGCAACAACGCCCATTATGGAGTGTTCAGAGAGAGAAAAATTACTCTTTTTCATCTTATCTCTGTTTCTCATGCACTGAGTGTTGATTTTGAAGAAGGATTCATTTATAGTATTAGGGAACCATTAAGGAGCCATATAAAAGCATCAAGAAGTACCATGTCATGGGATCTTTAAAAACATTACTTGATGCAATTTCACTATGCAATGTAATGTAGGCCTATGATTTTTTTTCCATGTAGTGGAAGTAGGTGGAGACAAAACAGTACCAGAGATATAAACATGCCTGGATGGATCTCATATCACATTTAATAACACATTTTTATTGACAATTCTAGAGTGTCTTAAGCAGTGGATCAACACCAAACATGAGTTAAATAAAGGTCTAAAAAGCGAAAGAGAAAGACACAGACCTTACATTTATTCATTTACAGGGGGTTTTATAACTCAAAAATACCTTAGACATTCATGACAACTTGACCTTGAGCAGGGTTGCCTCTCCACAGATCTGACCTGTATTTTGGTCTGGTGTGGTCTTCATTAAGATTAAGGTTTAATGGGTTTAATACCATACTGTGAAATATTCCAGACAAAGCAATAACATCTCCATGGAGAAAAGCATTTGATGGACCTTGACCAGAAAAGTTACACAATGCACATTTAAAGAGCTCTCGCGTGTATTTGAGGAATAGTGTTTGAAAATAAAAAAGATTTAAGAAAAACAGGCGTATACTAACAAATAAGATTATTCAAGTAAGAAATATATTCCCTACATGCATTTCAACCGAGTTATCAGGTTTTAACCCTAAAAAGTGAACATTCTGTATTTTGCAAAGGACATTTTATAGGATTCGTAGTTATACTCATTGGGATTTCAGTTTTTATTCAATTTAATTTAATTGTGTGGCCCTAAACATATGATATAATAAGCTAATGAAGCGCTGTATGTACTGAGTAATAGTTTTGCAGAGCACCTGTCTTTTCCTGGAGCCTGTTGGACTTTCTGTCACCTTTTCACTCCAGCATGTGTAATGGATACTTCAGTGTTTGAAGAAGGAACAAATACAAGTATATATATGTATGTACGTATGTGTATGTATGTGTGTATATGTATGTGGAGCGGAGGCCTGGAGATTAGCGCTGCACCAGCTGCATCACAAGTGTGACTATGTTTAGACCAATCAGGAACCAGGGCCACAGCCTCAGTGTGAAGGAGGGGTCAAGAGCAATATCAGCTTCACAAATACAGCAATTTCCCTTGTGTGCTGGATATAATGGGGCACCTTAAGGTTTAATTTTGTTAATTGCCGTAAACTGGTATCTGAATTAGATGTTGTGGTGATAGGACCCTCAACCTTGGTCTGAAAAAATGATCTATTTAAAGGTCCCATGACATGGTACTTCTTGATGCTTTTATATGGCTCCTTAATGGTTCCCTAATACTGTAAATGAATCCTTCTTCAAAATCAACACTCAGTGCATGAGAAACAGAATAGGCCATTATGGGTGTTGTTGCTTAAATGCAAATGAGGAGAAAAGAGCTGGCCTATAGTAGAGGGTGAGGGCGTGGCCAAACTCTCCGCTTTCTGCTCTGAGCGCTCAGCTGATCCATTTCCGTGTTTTTGCACGGGGGGAGAGATTTGAAGCGTTCCATTGAAAAATAAACACATTTCCACAGAAAATAAAATTAAACCACTGCTGTTCAAAGGTCCAGAGGCTCAGATAAAGGACTTCTGAGCCTAGAAACACTCGGACGTGCCTCCAGGCAAATAAAAAAACGCATTTCGCATTGCCTAGCGCATTCGCAGTCCAAACTCTCTGGGCGTGATTTACAGAGACGCTGAGTACAGACAGACGGGGGTGGAACTGCATTTGCATTTCTTTTTTCGATCTGATGTCAATAAGGTGCCTTGTTCAAAATCGCCCGTTTGAGCTCCGATTTTTTGTAACGCAGAAAAGGATTGCAAATGCTCAGTTTAGACATTTCGCAACTTTTAACCATGGGGGGGGGCCTAAACAGGGTAGGGGATCTCACATTAACGTTCAAAAACCTCAGAAAGTGAAAATTTCATGCCATGGGACCTTTAAATAAATGATCAGAAATCCAAATTAACTTACCTTTATAATTGCAACAGTAGACTTCCAAGAGATGTGTTAAGAATAACCTGGTACTGGCATCTCTCTCTTTCATTTATTTTAAATGTGCATTGTGTAACTTTTCCTGAGGAGGGTCCATCAGATTCTTTTCTCCATGGAAAGTTATTGCTTTATATGGAATGTTTCATAGTATGGTGTTAAATCTTTCTATCATTGTAGAAACCAGACCATACCAAGTTACAGGTCAGATCTGTGGAGGGGCGACCCCGCTCACGGTCAGAATGCCTGTTTTTATAAGTATTTTTTAGCTATAAAACCACCTGCAATTGAATAAATGTAAATTAAATCTGTTTATTGTCATACTGTGGAACATTCCAGGCAGAGCAATGACATAGAAACAAGCAGGTGGCGGACCTCCAACCAAAAAGTTTCATAGTGCACCTTTAATGAGGCAAAAAGACTGTGGGAACCAGAATTGTAGTTTAACTTTTTGGTTGGGGTCTGTCACCTGCTTGTTTCTATGGCTATGTCATGTGGTTTTGTAGATCAAAAATACCTAGAAAAACAGGCATTGTGATTGTGAGTGGGGTTGCTTTTCCATAGATCAGCCCTGTAACTTGGTCTGGTTTGGTCTCCATGAAGATAGAAAGGTTTAATGCCATACTGTGAAACATTCCAGACAAAGCAGTAACATCATCCACATGGACATCTCCACAGAGAAAATAATTTGATGGACCATTTGCTTAAAGGTCTCATGGCATGAAATTTTCACTTTCTGAGGTTTTTGAACGTTAATGTGAGCTCCCCTACCCTGTTTAGCCCCCCCCCCCCCATGGTTAAAAGTTGCGAAATGTCTAAACTGAGCATTTGCGATCCTTTTCTGCGTTACAAAAAATCGGAGCTCAAACGGGCGATTTTGAACAAGGCACCTTATTGACGTCAGATCGAAAAAAGAAATGCAAATGCAGTTCCACCCCCGTCTGTCTGTACTCAGCGTCTCTGTAAATCACGCCCAGAGAGTTTGGACTGCGAATGCGCTAGGCAATGCAAAATGCGTTTTTTTATTTGCCTGGAGGCACGTCCGAGTGTTTCTAGGCTCGGAAGTCCTTTATCTGAGCCTCTGGACCTTTGAAAAGCAGTGGTTTAATTTTATTTTATGTGGAAATGTGTTTATTTTTTAATGGAATGCTTCAAATCTCTCCCCCCGTGCAAAAACAAGGAAATGGATCAGAGAGGGCTCAGAGCAGAGAGCGGAGCGTTTGGCCACGCCCCCACCCTCTACTATTGGCCAGCTCTTTTCTCCTCATTTGCATTCAAGCAACAACACCCATTATGGAGTGTTGAGTGTTGATTTTGAAGAAGGATTCATTTACAGTATTAGGGAACCATTAAGGAGCCATATAAAAGCATCAAGAAGTACCATGTCATGGGATCTTTAAAAAAGTTACACAATGCACCTTTAAAGCAGCGTTAACAGGGCTTGAGGAAAACTAAATCCCATTGTCAAACTTCTGAACTGAACTGTCTGAGACTACAGAGCATTTGGTGAACAAAGCAGATATTTTCCATCAAAAACATTTTATTAATACTTGCTAACAGGTACAAAGCATTAGAAACATCAGAAGATGTTATGCATTCATTTGACCAAAAAAATAGATGTTTAAATTAGTATTACATATGAAACATGCCAATTATAGCTGATGCTATCAACAGTCCCTGAAGGTGTCATGGTAACTGTAGGCTCTGCTTTGTCTGAAGTTTATTATTATCTATCAGAAATTGATTTTTAGTTGAACACAATTCAAACAGAAAGAGATGGTTTAGTTAGAGCTGATTTGTGCCGTTAGAAAAGTCCCTCACTCAGAAAAATTACATTTGCAAGCTAGCTTGCATTAGCCATCTCTCCCTTTTTTAGTTACAAATCCAACACCTAAATGCTCGTACTGAGCTACTGAGGCTCTTGAAAATTTAAAACAATCCATTTTGTCTATCTTATAACTTTTTTGACAGTGTTTGCTAATGTGTGCACTGTGTCACCATGATAACTGCTAATCATTCCACTGTAGAGATACACGTAGAACATCCCCAGCGTGAAGTCACTGCAAAGTATTAAATGGCTGCTATAAACCTCACTGAGCCAATCAATATTGACATTTTTTTTTTTTTTTCAAAGACGCTCATTTGGTCTTCCGATATACAGTAATTTCCAAATATACATACACAGATACACACATTTATTTGGAAATTGACAGTAGCCATTCCGTATCGTTAATGGATTGGACAATCCAGTTCAAAGTGCTTCACATGTGAGCAGGGCCGGCCCAAGGCATAAGCGAACTAAGCGGCCGCTTAGGGCCCCCACGCCACCAGGGGGCCCCCAAGACCAGTTCGAATGGCCACCTGCTAAAATATTTTTCTCCTGTATGGATTAATTCTTCATCAAGACAGCAAATGTAGCACATAAACCCAGCTCCACTGCATGTGTCAGCGTTTTCCGCCCTGACACATAGCACCGTGATGATGTGTTTAAGGTATTACATTATTTTATTTTGTCGGGATATTTCTTCCTACGATGTTAAAAATGTGCACAGTTTGAAATAATGCAATGCTTGGATTAGCATTGGATTAGCATTATAGTTTAGTAAAATGAATCGAGGAGGCACTAAATAACACAAGGGAGGAGCGGAGAAAAAGATGGGAAAAATTGAAGAGAGCACTGCTGTCTGGGGAGGCGAAAAATGTGTGGAACCTGGACACAGATGACGTTATCGATCGGGTTGCGCACTCGCGGGTTGCGGATCGCACTTCGCATGAAAGTAAGACACTTTTTGTTTTTAATTAAGGCTGGGTTGAGCATTGATTTCCATGATTTTAATGCAGTTGTTTAATGCATGGGGCTGACGTCTGCCGCTGTCACCTGATGTGCTTTGTGTGTGTAGCCCACTGTTTTGGTATTTTATTCTGTATTTTCTGTGCTGGCATGAGGCTACAGGCTGGCCATTTTACACTTGTTTTACTGCGTTATTCTGCCGTGTTACTGCCGTGTTTTTGCCGTGTTTCTGCCGTTGTGTTTCTGCCGTGTTTCTGCCGTTGTGTTTCTGCCGTAGGTGCTGTTCGAATGTACCAGTATTTACGTTAATTAGAATAAAAAAAAACCTTTTGTGTACCATCTTTCTGTGTATATATCTCAAGTAACAATGTGGACACCTGCGGGTTAGTGTGAGGTGCGGCTTATATATGTACAAATCTTAATTTTTAAAAAAAAATGTGGTTGGTGCGGCTTATAGTCAGGTGCGCTCTATAGTACAAAAAGTACAGTAATATCAATATATGATATTGCAGAAACAAAAACATTTTTTGTATCATTTTCATAGTTGTTACAATGTAGGTTAACCAATTCTTGGTGCTGGTTGTTGCCACTGCACTCCTGCGCAACCAACCAAATGATTTTAATGTCGGATAAGCTAGGTGGACTAGTCAGCTGTGAAGTTGTCTCAAAAACAAAGTTCATATCCCTCTGAATATTTTATATTGCAATAGCCATAATGACACAAGTTACAGTATAATGTAAACCAACTCAAAACGCAGATGATAGTGGGTGTCTTAGACTAACTGTGTAGTCTATGAAATGATAAAGCAGCTATTAGTGCAGTTTTGGTGGTGTGGGGGGGCCCCAATTCAAATTCTGCTTAGGGCCCCATAAAGGCTTGGGCCGGCCCTGCATGTGAGTCTGTCATGAGTTAGCCCATTGCATAAAACACTAAAACACTTCATTGCCTTTGCATGAATGTGTGAGTGAAATAAAGGTGCACTATGTAACTTCTGTCACCTGCTTCTTCCCATAAAAATGTTATTGCTTTTGTCTGTCATGGTCCACAAAATGCCAATATTCAATATTTCTATTTCCATGGAAACAAACAACAAGTAATTAACACTAACAGGCCAATAATGTGGAAACCCAATAATAACACCTGTGATTGACTACATGCAAATTAGATGCGTTTAATGCCATACTGTGGAACATTCAAGGCAAAGCAATGTAATTTCCACAAAGACAAATAGAAAAGTTACACAGTGCACCTATAATAGAGTAAAGTTCAGAGTTTTCAGCAGTCTATATGGCTATAGAAGAAGCTTGCTAACACAGACAGTGAATAGAATGCAGAGAGTGTGTTTTTCTGAATGACTTTGCACATGCATTCTGTGTATTCGTCTTGCTTGTGTCTGTTCCAGTGCCCCGGGCTCCTCTCACTGAAGTGCTCTGATTGTGGTAGCACATATCTTTCCTCCAGTCCTTGACCTGCAGGTTGTAAACATGTTTCTGGTGGTTTGGAGGAGAAGGGGGAGTCTGTCATCAGTGAGGCCCGAGATAAGGTGCGAGGGCTGAGCTTGTCCCGGCCTGTATGCCCCCTCTGCACCTCCACGGCTGCACGTTGCCCCCACAGCTCAAAGATCACAAGTGACAGGAGATAGAGTGTGATGAACTGTTATGAACTCAGAGTTGTGTTTTGCTTCACACACACACACACACACACACACACACACACACACACCTACACACACACACACGCACACGCGCTTTAGAACATTGACATGTTTTTAGACTCATTTTAGCTGTTTTGCTTCTGTATTTATTATAAACTATTTCTTTAAAGTGTTTATATAATTAGTTGTATGATCTGGCAACACAATGTGAGGAGCTCATTCTGCTGTCTAACATCGTACTTGTTACCTGCACAATCAATATCAATAAATATATGCATACACACAGATACACACACACTGACATACATACATACACACATCACACATACGTACACACCACCACTCAGTGACCCGTCCTCACACTGGACCACATGGGTAACAGCTCCACAGACAGGGCAGGAGCATGTGTCTCTGTGGGCCACAGCCGGGGCATGGCTCTGCTTCTTCACCGCCTCACCTCCTCCAGGAGCAGCCACATGTCTCGGCCCAGACCCTGATCAGGGTTACAGCGCCAACAGCTGAGCAGCTCCGTCTGAAGATCAAGTGACTCGACAAGAATCAGGTTTTATGAGTTTGTTTAACATTTTCTATTTCTGAGCTCCACCATGTTCAGAAGGACAAAGATAATCATTATTGAAGAATGCAGGCAGCTCTAACTGCTAGGGTTTTTAAATCAGATTTGGGGATTTTTATTTCACATAAAACACAATCAGTGCATGTAACTCAAGTTATTTGACCATGTTTGGATTATTTTTCTACTCCACACTTGATGGTGTAACTTCTGTAGCCCCAGCTGCCCCGGGGCAGACTGATGGTGACAAGGCCCCTCAACTGGTGAAGGCCCCGAGCAAACAGGAGGAGGAGGATTCTTGTCCTGGGCCTGATCTCTGGAGGTATGAAGGACGCTTGAGGACTTTGGACACAACCTCCAGGACATGTCCCATTTGTGGAGCTGGGACAGCACCTGAGCATGGGTCCATCTGCACACTGCAGGTGAGAAAAGCCTTTTCTAAGATCCTTCTCTAGCGCATTATTATTGTTATTATTATTATTATTATTATTATTATTATTATTATTATTATTATTATTATTATTATTATTATTATTATTATTATTATTATTATTATTATTATATTAGGGCAAAATTACTTAAAGAGGGGGTATTTTGCACTGGGGGTATTAACTGCTAATAACAAATTTAGATTACCATATTACCTTTTATGAGTATACTAGATTCTCTCTCAGGCCAATACGGAGACACTGATGCTTTTGTCACCAGCCGTATAGACTACTGTAATGTCCTGCTCTCTGGTCTTCCCAAAAAGAGTATTTCAGGTTTGCAATTATTACAAAATTCAGCAGCACGTGTCCTGACTATTTTAAAGTTCTTTTACTGGTTTTTAAATGTCTTAATGGTCTTGGGCCTTCTTATCTTTCAGAACTGCTTTCCCCTTACGAACCTTCACGGGCCCTGCGCTCCTCCGGCACCAGGCTCCTGGTCATTCCCAAAGTCAGGACACACACTCACGGAGAGGCGTCTTTTCAGTACTACGGCCCTCATCTATGGAACTGCCGGAGGACCTCAGGGCCAAAGAGAACGTTCATGTTTTTAAGAGTGGCTCAAGACTCACCTGTTTAGCTTGGCCTTTGATTGACTTCCGTCGTCTGTTTGCTTGTCTTTTGTTTGTTCTTTTGTTTGTTTGCTTGTATATCTGTTTGTTGTTTGTTCGTCTGCTTGTTTGTCTGTTTTTGTTTTGTTTTTTTCTTCCTGGCAGCACGGTGGCTGAGTGGCTAGCACTCATGCCTCACATCAAGAAGGTTCCGGTTGCCCGGGCCTTTCTGTGTGGAGACTGCATGTTCTCCCCGTGTCTGGGTGGGTTTCCTCCGGGCACTCCGGTTTCCCCCACCAACCTAAACATGCACCATAGGTAAAATCCTCCAGCTTAGGGCCTGACCAAACCTAAATAACAAAACAAAATCATGGGGATGGTCCCCGGGTCAAATATAGAAACAACTTCTCCTGTGCGAGATCAATAAAGGTCAATCTTCTAATCCTTGACCACTGTAAGGTGCTTTGTGTTACAATTTTGTATGAAAAGCGCCTTATAAATATTGTTTGTTTGTTTGTTTGTGTAGATTACTCAAACATGCGTGGATGACATCTGACACCACTTCAGGCATGTTTTTGATGATAGAACAATGTTACAACACAGGGGAAAGCTCCAAAAAGTTGATTTTGCATAATGTCCACTCTTTAAGAAAACTCAGCTTGTAGAGTGACTCTACAGTATTTCCATACACATTACTTACCTCCTTAGATTTCTCAGATAAAACTCTTCTAGCCCCTCACTTCTCTCATATCATACTCTGTTCTTTATTTGAAGCCTCCCCAGCTCCACTCCTCCAGAGCAGTACCAGCCCGTTTAAGCACTTTTCCCACAGCAGTGCACTTGACATATCCGCGATGGGAGCAGGGACCAGACCAGCCCTGACCATTAGCCATGCATGAGCGGCCAGGGGACCCTCTCCTCTCCCCAGAACCACTTTGATCTCTCCAGAGCGGTCAAGCAAGACGCCAATCATTCTGTGGGTACATAAAAGCTAGCCGAGCGCGCCCTGGTATTTAGCTTTATGTTTATCTGTGTTATTATCGCGGGCAGGGGCGGGGGCAGGGCGGTTGCAGGGTGGGCAGGTGCAGGTGGGCAGGTGCGGTGATTTCACAGGCGCTTGGCAAACTCAAATGGAGCTTGGTTTAATAGGGGCAGAGCAAGTGACTCTGGATTGAGTGTGATATTAGCAACTGTGCAGATATCAGTTACATTTACTTGAGCAATTTATTAAAGGTACAGTGTGGGATTTTCTGCAGGTGGTGCATCACCTGTGTGATTCCATGGAAACAGAAAATTAAAAACATACTTTCTTCATGGAGATAGATGAGGCCAAATAAGTCAGGTTTGTGGAGATGCAAGCCTAGTAAGAACACATGCTTTTCTATGGTTCATTTATATGGCTTTTCTTCTTATTCTATTTTTGGGATAAAAAGTTCCATATTGTGGCTTTAATAAAGTTGTACTTCTCAGAGTAGTTTTCAGACACCATACTTTTACCTGTACTTGAGTAATACATTGTACAGTGTAGTACTCTTACTTGTTTGCTTAATCCCTAAAGAAGCAGCTTCGATTACTCTTAAGTCGTTTTCACACCAGGAAAGTCCGATAGTTCACTTGCTTTGGTCCGAACCAAAATTTTATTTTTTATTTTGGTGCAGTTCGCTTTCACAACATCTATAAACAAAACCACGTGTACTGAGGTCGCTCAGCCATTGGACAGAAATGAGCCGTGTCAAAGCTCCGTGTCCAAACACGGATGGAGGAGAATCATGGTGTTACGTGCTGTTTTCAATGTAGTCATAGCGATATGGTTTGCACAGTTCTTACAGTTCGCACAAATGTTTGAGCAGCATCGTGAGTTTTACACTATTGTACAATCAAATACAAAGACACAGGGAAAGACGGCTACGGAGGACAGCGCTCATGTGCGCATCAAGTTGACTCTTGCTCTTCACGCAAAACGTAAGTAAGCCTTGTTTTGTTTAGTTTTGTTTCATTTAGTTTCGTTTCGTTAGCCTCGGTTTCCCGTAATGCTCCACATACGACGGGAGCTCGTTAAGTACAAAAAGCCAACTTGTGTCGGATCGAGTCCGGTCTGCATTCTCACCTCAAACGAATCGCAGCAGAGTTCGAATGGAACCGTGCTGAGACCCAGCTTTTTAGATGGTCTCGGTTCGCTTGTTTGCTCCGGATCAAGATTTTTGGTTTTTATTCACACCAGCCCAAAAGGTCCGAATCAAAGGAGCAAACAAAACAAACAAGGCAGGTGTGAAAATGACCTTACTTTAGTAAAAATGTTGGTTACTCTCACTGTGAGTTAGTCCACAAGTGACAAAAACTTTATGTTGGCAAAATGAAATGATTTGAACATTTGTGTTTCTTTCTCCGCTCCTTTAGATATGATTTAGTTTGTCTCATTTTTGACAGGTGGTCTGCCACATGCTTGTTTCCAGGGAGTTGCTATTGTTTTACCTGGAATATCCCACTATATGGCATTTAACATATTTACCTTGCATTTATTAAATTACAGATGTATTTGTTGCTTATATAAACCTTGAAAAAGCATTCTTATTGGGGGCACTCGCCTCTCCACAGACTTTAATGCTATACTATGGAACATTTCAGGTAAAACAGCCTGCACCTCTACCTGGAAAGTTATGGAGGAAGAATTTCACACATAAATCTAGCATTCATTCATATCTGTCCTGTTTCAGATTCAATAGGTCATAAGTTTACAGTAATTACACATATGTGGAGCTGCAGGCACTTTCAGTATTAAAACACAATCTGTCTTCTTAATGAATCAAATGTATGTTTTAGTAGGGCATTAAGATGTAGAGCTCCTTTGAATCAAATGATTACGTTTCATACAGAAGGTAATATATACTTCAATTATGCCCATATCTTAAAATAATGAGGTGTATGGGGGCAGGTTAACCTACTTTATTATTCACATTTGTGTTGTAATTTAGCAAACTTAAAGGAATTGTATGTAAGATTTTGAACTTTACTGAAAATGGTCCACTTCTCTATGTCATATTTTGGTGTTTTGGTTCTCCAGATGATTATCCAATCAGAAAAAATGAGCTTCACACTAGTCTCTCAGTGAGGGAGTTCTGGACGTTCTGAACTTTCATATTAGGCATGGCCTGTCCATGTACTGAGAATGAATAAAACCTGTATGTGTTCTCTATCTGCAGGTTATGGCATTGGTTCAGTGGTGATATTTTAAAGGTCCCATGACATGAAATTTTCACTTTCTGAGGTTTTTGAACGTTAATGTGAGCTTCCCTACCCTGTTTACCCCCCCCATGGTTAAAAGTTGTGAAATGTCTAAACTGAGCATTTGCGATCCTTTTCTGCGTTACAAAAAATCGGAGCTCAAACGGGCGATTTTGAACAAGGCACCTTATTGACGTCAGATCGAAAAAAGAAATGCAAATGCAGTTCCACCCCCGTCTGTCTGAACTCAGCGTCTCTGTAAATCACGCCCAGAGAGTTTGGACTGAGAATGCGCTAGGCAATGCGAAATGCGTTTTTTTTATTTGCCTGGAGGCACGTCCGAGTGTTTCTAGGCTCGGAAGTCCTTTATCTGAGCCTCTGGACCTTTGAACAGCAGTGGTTTAATTTTATTTTCTGTGAAAATGTGTTTATTTTTCAATGGAACGCTTCCCATCTCTCCCCCCGTGCAAAAACACGGAAATGGATCAGCTGAGAGATGAGCGCGGAGAGCGGAGAGTTTGGCCACGCCCCCACTACTACTATAGGCCAGCTCTTTTCTCCTCATTTGCATTCAAGCAACAACGCCCATAATGGCCTGTTCAGAGAGAGAAAAATTACTCTTTCTCATCTTATCTCTGTTTCTCATGCACTGAGTGTTGATTTTGAAGAAGGATTCATTTACAGTATTAGGGAACCATTAAGGAGCCATATAAAAGCATCAAGAAGTACCATGTCATGGGATCTTTAAAACATTTTTTCTTTCTAATTATGACTTGGTTTGATGGGATAGTTCCTGTGGTACATATTTATTATAGTTTATATCAGTTAAGTGGAAAAGAAACATTCAAAAGTACAGGAAGTAGCTGAAAATGTGAAAACAGAACACCTCTACCTGTGTCATCAATACGGATCATGCAAGAACATAAACACGCAACAAAGTGGGGAATAAGTTAAGTTGAGAATAACTTATAAAATAAATAAAATCTGTAGAAAGCCTGTGTTGGCTGACCTGTAGCAGCAGACTCACATAGAGCCATCTGCAGCTCCTCCTCTCACTGTGAACATGAATATGTATACAGCTATGGGCCATGCTGTCACACTCAAATCAGATTTTAGTTTTATCTTTATTGTTTGGATATATTTGTAATGTTTCTTTTTACTTCAGATTCATGTAATTATTGGACTTGAATAGTTTGACTCATTTCATGGAAAAAACTTCTGACAGTAAAACGGTACAATTAAGAATATGAAAAATAAATGTTACACTGACTTGAATTCAAAACATATTTGCTTTTGGCTATAGGTGGTTTTATATGTTTCCTTAGGTAGGTAAGATAATACAGTGACTTTCTGGAGGTGGCATGTGACCTGCATGATTCCATGGAAATAGAAAGTTAAAACCATACTTTGGAACATTCTCCATGGAGATAGATTTGTTTTATGCCATAATGTGGAATATTATAGCGAGAGAAATAATATTCCCATGGAAACACGCAAGAGAAGTAAGACATGATTTTCAGGGCAAAAAAAATGTGGCTTTAAAGGGACAGTGTGTAAGATTTTTACCCGTTAATTACTGACATTGAAGATACCCATTCAAAAATACATTGTTTTCCAAGACTTTTCACTTCCATCATGAAATCAAAGTATTCTTTTGGACTTAGATATAGTCACATAAAAGGGGGATCTTCCCCATATAGAGGCAGCCATTTTGAATACGAGAGCCGCAGAAGGACATTTGGGCTCCGCCTTCGCCTTCGGCAAGGCTCGTGGTTTTGGGTAAACAACACAAGCATGCTGCCGGATCAGACGTCGTAATGGATCTAACACGTGTTTTGGACTAAATTGTTTTACTGGATTTTATTCGCTGGATCCTTACGGACAAATTGAGAGCAAGTTTATGGTGAAATACAGAGTTTGACCTGTGCAAAGCATTCTAAGGTAAGCTAACCTCGTTTTGTGCTTTTCCATATAAAAGCCCCATGTGCTCGGGGAGTGATTGTTTTGCAGGGAAATGAATTGCATAGTGAAAAAGAGGAGACTGTAAGGTTTCATTTGATGTGTAGAGTGTCATGGTACATGATCGGGAATGTGTGTTTTCATGAGAAAAGAAAAAAAAAAAAACGGGACAGCGTTTTATTTATACAGTAGCGTTACGGCGCACCCGGGTAACCCTCGAGGTCTGCCGTAGCTAAAACAGAAAGTGCAATAGCACCATCCACCTATGCGCCACGAATCCTACACACTGGGGCTTTAAATTAGTTTCAATCTTCAGTTGTGGAGTAAATAACTATTTGGATAATTAAAGGCACAATGTAACTTTTCTGCTTGTCTCCATGGAGATGTTATTGCTTTCCCTACAATGTTCCTCATGAGTTGACATGATAAACTTACCTATATGTCCATTTGGACAAACAGGTGACATCACCAGCTACAGGTGAGATCTGTGGAGAGGCGATTCCCCCCAGAAAGTTACACAAGTGCATTTTTGTATGTCAGCAAAGTTATATTAAAACAGTATGATACATGTCCTAAACGCTTGATAGTCAAAACCAGATGGTTTTAGGGTGATAAGGTCAGTGATCACGTTTTTATATAGAGCTTTTAAATGTCTTGCGCAAGGACACAATGACAGCATTCATCTGTGGGAGCTGGAATCTCACCACCAACCTGTGGGTGAGTGGATGTGACTGCGCTACCAATGATGTTTACATTGAGAGTGCCATTTGTACCGCCAACCTTCGGATCAGCGGTCAAACACTCTACCAACTGAGCTACTGTCACCCCAGATACATTTAATGCTGTACGGTGGAACCTTCCTAACAAAGCAACAACATCTCCATGGAGACAAACATCTGGCAAAAGCTCCAGTCAAAGCCACTCAAATCAAAATGAGTAAGTCAGTTTAACTTTCTTTATATTCTCGACACACCACATCTGCCTACAGACGTGAGCTAGAGAAAGAGAAAACGATAAACGGAAAGAAAGAGTGAAGAGGTGAAGCGAGAGAGCGAGCGAAAGAAAGAGGTGAAGGGAGAGGGGCACCCATTCTGACGGGACAGGGACCATTTGCGATTGGGGGGCTTTGGTTTCAGCCTGTGCAGTCATCAATCATCCTGGGCCCATTCACACGTGTGACAGCCTCCTCCACTCTGGACATTTAACACTGAGGACCCGCCGCTCACTTCAAAACCACCACGCTCTCCTCTCCGCCGAACGCACGCTCTGAGCCAAACCAGAGACAAATTAATAATTCCCATCTGCAATGCACTTCACACCGGGAAAATGAGCGTGCCAGGCCCTCCGTGCACCCCATGGCCTCCCGCTCCGGCGCGCACAAAGGAGCTAAATGAGAAAGTCAAGAAGAGGCTGTTAAGAGTAAATGTGTGTGTGGTTATGTGTTGTGGACCTCCTGAACTCTGGAACACAGCGCAAAAAGTTGTGGTTCTCCAGATCTTGTAAAAGAGAAGCAAATATTTGAAAAAAGACATTGTATAATCATCTGTGTCTGAGGTAATGCACGTGTTAGAATTATGTTTTTACTGATTCCAATTGTGATGTATAAATCTCTATTATTTTGTTTTCTTTGTTTCTTTAAAGGTGTAGTATGTGACTTTTTGGTGAAGAGCCACTATCTCCACCGTTATGTCTGGGAAGCTCCAATATGACATTAAAGATCCCATGACATGGTACTTCTTGATGCTTTTATATGGCTCCTTAATGGTTCCCTAATACTGTAAATGAATCCTTCTTCAAAATCAACACTCAGTGCATGAGAAACAGAGATAAGATGAGAAAGAGTAATTTTTCTCTCTCTGAACACTCCATAATGGGCGTTGTTGCTTGAATGCAAATGAGGAGAAAAGAGCTGGCCTATAGTAGAGGGTGGGGGCGTGGCCAAACTCTACGCTCTCGGCTCTGAGCTCTCAGCTGATCCATTTCCGTGTTTTTGCACGGGGGGAGAGATTTGAAGCGTTCCATTGAAAAATAAACACATTTCCACATAAAATAAAATTAAACCACTGCTGTTGAAAGGTCCAGAGGCTCAGATAAAGGACTTTCAAGCCTAGAAACACTCGGACGTGCCTCCAGGCAAATAAAAAAACGCATTTCACATTGCCTAGCGCATTCGCAGTCCAAACTCTCTGGGCGTGATTTACAGAGACGCTGAGTACAGACAGACGGGGGTGGAACTGCATTTGCATTTCTTTTTTCGATCAATAAGGTGCCTTGTTCAAAATTGCCCGTTTTTTTGTAACGCAGAAAAGGATTGCAAATGCTCAGTTTAGACATTTCGCAACCTTTAACCATGGGGGGGGGGGGGGCTAAACAGGGTAGGGGAGCTCACATTAATGTTCAAAAACCTCAGAAAGTGAAAATTTCATGCCATGGGACCTTTAAGCCTAAGTCTTTCTTCTAAAACATGTCTGATTGAATAAATGATAATGACTGATATGTTTAATGCAGTACTGTGGAACTTTCCATGTGCTGTCCACTGACTTCCGCGTTCCCTAAAGAAAGATGACGTCACCGTAAATGTCATCACAACCAAGAGCCGTGCAGATGTCAGCACCTCTGATGGATAGCTACAGATCACACGAGCACAGATCACGAGCCACGGGAATATGTCGATCGACAAAATTGCGTCTTGAAAATAAATGATTAAAGATTGCTCAAACATGCACAAATCTCTCGGAATGCAACTTTGGGTGAGTAAATGGGTTAGAACATGGTCAAAACGTCTAAAAAGCTGTTTTTCCTGTATTACATTTTTCAAATAATCAAGTACAATTAGTCTATCCTCATTATAGATGCTGTATTGAATATGCAGCTCTTGAGGTCATACGCAACATGATGAGAGCGTGCACGTCATGAAAGTGAGCATGTGATGAGAGGGTGCATGTGAGACTCTCCTGCACGTGCTCGCCAAACTCTGTCAGGACGTGCTGCTTGTTTGGGCCTGTGAGAGACTGGAGCTCACTGCACTGAACATGTGTCCAGACTGTGATCAGGTCTGAGCTGTCTGCGCTCTTCTAGATCAGCTGAACATGCTTTGAGCTGAAGACGTCTGTAAATACCACACTGATACACTTTTTGAAATAAAAAAATGTCTATAGTGAGCCCATAGACCAGGCATGGGCAAACTACAGCCCGGGGGCCATATGCGACCCATTAAGCTTCTTAACCCTGCCTACCAAACTTGAAGAAATTATATTAATAAACCTTGTTAAAGCCCCAGTGTGTAGGATTCGTGGCACATAGGTGGATGGTGCTATTGCACTTTCTGTTTTAGCTACGGCAGACCTCGAGGGTCACCCGGGCACGCGCACGAGCCGCGCGCCACTACTGTATAAATAAAACGCGGTCCCGTTTTTTTTTTTCTTTTCTCATGAAAACACACATTCCCGATCATGTACCATGACACTCTACACATCAAATGAAACCTTACAGTCTCCTCTTTTTGACTATGCAATTCATTTCCTGCAAAACAATCACTCCCCGAGCACATGGGGCTTTTATACGGAAAAGCACAAAACGAGGTTAGCTTACCTTAGAATGCTTTGCACAGGTCAAACTCTGTATTTCACCATAAACTTGCTCTCAATTTGTCCGTAAGGATCCAGCGAATAAAATCCAGTAAAACAATTTAGTCCAAAACACGTGTTAGATCCATTACGACGTCTGATCCAGCAGCATGCTTGTGTTGTTTACCCAAAACCACGAGCCTTGCCGAAGGCGAAGGCGGAGCTCAAATGTCCTTCTGCGGCTCTCGTATTCAAAATGGCTGCCTCTGCATGGGGAAGATTCCCCTTTTATGTGACTATATCTAAGTCCAACAGAATACTTTGATTTCATGATGGAAGTGAAAAGGCTTGGAAAACAATGTATTTTTGAATGGGTATCTTCAATTTCAGTAATTAACGGGTAAAAATCTTACACCCTGTCCCTTTAATGTTTTAATGTTTTAATTTCCCTACAATTCTGGCATTTTCCAATAGTTGGCGCACTACATACATTGACCTTTGTTGAGGTGCGGCGTTTTGCTTCACGTTTGTGTTTTACTCTTTGACCCCTCAGCCCTCCTGTAAAGATGAGCGGAGCTAAGAAAAGAAAAGTGGACAGAGAATGTTGAGTGTTTAATAAGGAGTGGACAAGTAAATATTTTTTCACGGAATATGCATCACATCTGTACGCCCGATATGCCAAGAGACTGTAGCGGTTTTTAAAGAATATCAGGCGTCACTTTACCACAAAACAGTCAACGAAAGAACAAGAGAACATGAAGGAGAACAGAACTCAGTGTTTTAAAATAGTAACTGTTAGTAATAAAAAAAAGCTGCATTTTATTAATTAAATTTTCTGTTTTAAGAGTAATTTCAATAAATAGCTAAATACCGTGGAACTTGAAAGATGGACATTTTGTTTTCATGCTTTTGTTCATTTTTAATTGAAATAAAGCACATGTTTTCTACATATCCCATGTTATTTTTAGTGTTTTTACCAAAACAAACTAAATCCACCTGCTCCTGGTGCGGCCCTTCTGTCAAATTTTAGAACCCTTTGTGGCCCACGAGTCAAAAGGTTTGTCCATCCCTGCCATAGACTGTATAAAGAAGTGGACTAAGGGAGTATGACCCATAGTGCTCCAGTCAAATGAAGTTCACTGACGCTTGCACTCAAGGGGAGAATTGGAGCAGCAGTTACAAGACGCAACTTGTTTTTCAATACAAAGTGCATTGAAACAGAGTCAGTTGAGCCGGAAGAGCCCCCATGCTTACTTCCCATTCGGAACACAGTGGCTACAGGTTAGCTATGTCCATTTATATATAAAGTCTATGAGTGAGCCTCAACACATTCAAATTCTACTGCTCATGCACATTTGTGAAAATTTGCAGAAGAGCAAGATGTTTCTGGATTTTATGTATTTGATAAAAGGAGAAGTCCAATTTGTCAACTGGACAAAGTTTGTTTGGTTGAAGACGTTTCGTCGCTCATCCGAGAGACTTCTTCAGTTCTGGTTCTAGTGCTGGTTAGTCCCTGTTTATATCTAGCTGCAGGGAGGAGCTCACTACACTGAAATAATTCTGAAACTATCTCAACTAATTTGTATCTTTTGTTTCCCTGGCGTCTCGTTTGGCATCTCTATTTAGCCCTATGAGGAGCTCACTGGTCTGAAATAGCTCTGAAACTATCCCCTCATTTGTTCCTTTTGTTATTTGAATATTTAGCATCTCTATTCAGACTACAGACCATCTCCACCCTTCTGTCCCTGACTCGTCTGCCCTAATGTTTTTTTTTTCCGTCTGTTATGACTTGGTTTAAGAATCAAATTATAAATGGGAGACAAGTTATGTCTAACTCCCCCATTTCTGTTTAACGACGGATTCTCTTTTTTGACAAAAATAGCCTCTTTCACTCCCCTCTCAAACCAATTCTTTTCCCTGGCTAAGATCTGAACCTCACTGTCCTCAAAAGAATGGCCCGTGGCTTCTAGGTGAAGATGTACGGCAGATGACGGTCCACTCTGGCACGCCCGTCTGTGTTGGTACATCCTCTTGTGGAGAGGCTGCTTGGTTTCTGTATTTATGTCTATGTATTTATATATTTATTTACATTATTTATGTATTTATTTGCTTCAAAATCAACTAGAATATAAAACCTTCAGAATATACCAGCAACATTTTTAATCCCACGTGTTTGGACTGTCTCAGGAGAATTCTTCTGAAATCATCTCACCTCACATATTCAACACACAGCTCCGCAAACACCAGGATGCCCCCCGCCCCGCCTGGCACTGACGTCACCACAGCAACCCACCCCCCAAACCACCTCCCTCCTCCCGGTGAGAGGGACGACCTCATCAGATCATGACCCGAGCCTGGTGCTCCCTGCCCAGGCCGCACCGCCCCGACTGCTCCCTCCGTGTGTCCGAGTCCTGACCGCAGCGGGAGGAGGAGGGGCTAAAACAACACTCATCAAGTCTGTGGCCTGGAAACGCCGCGCAAGGTCAGCTGTGAGAGAGGGAGGGAGAGAGATAGAGATAGAAGGAGAGAAAGAGACAGAGAAGAGGGGGAGAGGGATAGAGAGAGAGGGGAGGGAGAGACAGAAAGAGGGGTCAGAGGGAAAGAGACAGAGAGGCAGAGTGAGAAAGGGAAATAGAGAGGGAGGGAGAGAGAAGACAAAAGACAGGTGACTACAATAATTATACAGTACAGTCTGGACAGTTTAAAGACCTATTTAAATTACAGTTGAATTGTTTTGACAAGTTCAATTATATTGATTTATTTAAAAAGAAAATAAATTGTTCCACACTACAAATATTCACCTATGGCCATAAGACTCATTGTCTCTACAAGATTTTACAAAAACAAAATAATAAAGGTGTGTAATTTCTGCAGATGTTATTGCTTTGCCTGAAATGCTCTACAACAGGGGTGGGCAAACTTTTTGACTCGTGGGCCACAAAGGGTTCTAAAATTTGACAGAAGGGCGCAGGTGGATTTAGTGTTTTGGTAATCCACCTCATAAGAGCAAAAAATAACGTGGGATATGTAGAAAACATGTGCTTTATTTCAATTAAAAATTAACAAAGCATTACAACAAAATGTCCGCCTTTCAAGTTCCACAGTATTTAGCTATTTATTGAAATTACTCTTAAAACACAGAAAATTTAATTAATAAAATACAGCTTTTTTTAATACTAACAGTTACTATTTTAAAGCACTGAAAGTTCTGTTCTCCTTCAGGTTCTTTCGTTCTTTCGTTGACTGCTTGCTAGCATAGTTAGCATGTTTTGTGGCAAAGTGACGGCTGATATTATATTCTTTAAAAACCGCTACAGTCTCTTGGTATATCGGGCATACAGCAGTTGATAAGTATTCGGTGAAAAAATATGAACTTGTCCACTCCTTATTAAACACTCAACATTCTCTGTCCACTTTTCTTTTCTTAGCTCCGCTCATCTTTACAGGAGGGCTGACGGGTCAAAGAGTAAAGCACAAACGTGGAGCGAAACGCCGCACCTCAACAAAGGTCAGTGTATCTAGTGTGCCAGCTATTGGAAAACGCCAGAATTGCAGGGAAATTAAAACATTAAAACATTAACAAGGTTTATTAATATAATTTCTTCAAGTTCGGCGGGCCGGATTAAAAAGCTTAACGGGCCGTAGTTTGTCCATGCCTGCTCTACAACATTGCATCTATCTATGTTTATTTATTTTACTTGCTTATTTATTCAGTTTGCATGTGTGTGTGTGATTGTACTTATGGAGTATTGACACATTTTAATTCAATGTAAAATACTTGGAAAATTATGAATCAAAATTGCAACCAACAAGAACAACCGACATTTTGAACAAAACTATCTGAAACAAATCTTCAAATAGAATAGCTGTCAAATCCCAAATCAAATCTCTCCTCTCATCAAACACACTTAAAAATACGCGCACATCTCTTCCATGTTTTGCATTGCTCTCTCCGTGTAATGAGCAGCATATGAATGTGAGTGTTTAAAGGACTATTGCAAACACTGCTCTATACCCGTGCTCCATAGACTCACCGCTCCATAGACCCGGCTTGCAAATCCTCCGACATGAGATCCAATCGGGAGGGCAAATATGCACAGCTGCTGAGCCCGGGGAGCAGGTAAACATGGCCGGCCTCATAATGAATGTTTACAGAGCGGGTGAGACTCCGTGACATTTGGGCTGCTGCTTCTGCTGGAGCTGTGGGCTAGGTCTATTTTATATATAATATATGGACTTATACACAACCCAGAGAACAACAGAGGGGCAATGTGGAATCATATAGACCAATTAAAGGGCCAAAACAGAATTGACTCTTGTGAGGTTTGAGACATGTTAGAATGTTGTTACCTCCTCAAAAATATACCTCCAGTTGTGTTTTGTTTCATTCACACATGTTTGAGTCGCTCTTTATTATTATTATACATCTCCAAAGCTTTTTCTTTTATTCAGTAGCAATTGGGAATTCCAGAGCTGAAATCATCCAAATAATTCTAGTGAAGATGGAGTTTAAAAACACATTAGACGTCCTATGTTGACACATGACGTCACAAAGTGAGTTCTGTTTGAGAAGAACTCCACCAAAATATACAGGGTTTGTTGGTTAAATGTGTGAATGAAACAAAACACAACTCCAAGTATGTTTGTGATATACGGGCTCTTTAAAGTGTAATATCAACAAAATATATACAATATACATTTTAGAGCTTCAACAGTGCATATGGGTTTAACACAGATGTGTTGTATCAGAAATAACACACACTCTGTTTAATAACCTGTACCAGTATGGTCCTGCCCACTGCCCTGCCCACTTCAGAATTTTAACTGTTTATAATGATTGCCAATAACAATTTTAGTTTTAATCAAAACAAAGCCAGCTAAACCAATTCCAGATTAAATGAACACGGTACAAACAACAAGGCAATAGTTTTCCAAATATTTCCAAATGCCAAAACTCAACCATTTTGTGATATTGTAATTCAAACCTAGCTCCAGCTACAAAAATCTATACATCATGTGAAAGCTAAGTTAAAGGAAAATTAACGTTTTTTTTTTTACAATCTGAGCCTTCTTTCGGCAATAAAACAAGTAGTTTTTCTCACCCATAGCAGTTTGGTGTCAATTGGAGCAGTATCGCAGAACTTATGTTGAGCCGTTCTGTTCTGCTAATGATCCCGTATCCGTTAGCGTGAGTGCTCGTGGGCACTGATTTGCGGTGTCCAAATAACACAAACTTGAGCACTTTTCAAATCACAGAAGATCGCTGTGTCAGGGTAGACTTTTAGTAGATTCCAAAACGGCCTGAAACCCGATATCGCAACAGAAAAGTAAAGTTCAGAGCGGTGTTAGCTTCTTTCGGACTAGCGGCATTTACAAAACAGCTGAGTTCACGCATGCGCACTAATGAAACTATAGCTGGATATCGGGTTTCAGGCCATTTTGGAATCCACTAAAAGTCTACCCTGACACAGCGATCTTCTGTGATTTGAAAAGTGCTAAAGTTTGTGTTATTTGGAGAGCGCAAAGCAGTGCCCCGAGCACTCACGCTAACGGATACGGGATCATTAGTAGAACAGAACGGCTCCAACATAACTTCTGCGATACCACTCCAATTGACACCAAACTGCTATGGGTGAGTAAAACTACTTGTTTTATTGCCGAAAGAAGGCTCAGATTGTAAAAAAAAACGTTACTTTTCCTTTAAGTATCTGACATAACATACCAGAATACTGTACCATGATGCTTAGTATGGCCCTGACCATGCAACAGTCAGAGAGTGCAGACAGACAGCCACAAAATGAATATATAATTTTTGAAAATATATTTTCATGTAGTGTTGAAGTTAACAAGTACTTTTTAACTTTTCTTCAGTAGAGATTCTTGTGAAGGTGTATGGAGTTTAAACACATTGTTGAACACTTCCTGTATTACCACATGACATCACAAGGTGAAGAATTCAGCCTAAATATGCAGTGTTTTTTTTTGTTAGACATGGGTGAATGAAACAAAACATATAACTCCAGGTATGTTTTTGATGAGGAAACAACATTATAATATCAGAAAATAGTGTAATATGGTCCCATTAAATATGCAATATCTTAAGAGTAAGTGGGCTTATTTGAGCAGGCTAATGGAAACCATAACAGCCCCTTTAACAGCTTTTGATTTTCTGTGCATCGTCATGCCCGTGATGGATGGAGAGCCGCCGTGTCCATAAAAATGGTCCGCAAAGAAGAAGAAGAGTGGGCTTGGATAATCAGAGGGGGGAGTGGCCTCATAACACCCCCACCCCCAAAACAAACCCATGTATAAGCACACACACACACACGTACACACTCCTCTCCAACTCACCGACCCGCCGACCAATTACGACGCGGCGCCCTGATGAAAATTCTGAAGGTCAGTCGTAACAAGAGGGGTCACGATCTCTCCAGGATGCCCCGCTTTTGTTCTCCACACCCCCCCTCACCCCACCCACCCACCACCGCTCCAGTCAAACCAGGGGGGCAGGTGAGCGAGGCCCAACCGGTGTTACAATCCCTGTTTATCTGTCGGTGACCTCTAGTCGGCAATTCCGAGGCCTGATAAGGGGAGGGGTCCTAATGTGGGCGCGCAGGGGCTGGTGTATCGTATCCTTGTGAAATTGATTACCGACTTCCCATGCGCTGTGAACAATATAATAAATAGCGATGACATGTATGGAGCTAGGACCGCAGTGAAACGCCGCCCGGACAATTACGTGCTCCTTTGCCGGCGACAGGGGTCAAGGGGGCGGGGCTTGCGGTGGCGGGTTATGGCGAGTTATGGCGAGCTGGTCCACACGCGGCGTATATAGGAGGGGAACGTAGATGAGGAGTTATGGAGCACAGGCGTCCGTTTGGTTATTTACACTGACTAACTCCCCCGACCCGTGTGAAGGGAGAGGGGAGGGCACCTCAAGGTTACAGCGCTGCAGGAGGCCAGGTGCAGGGAGAATCGGAGCAGGATTAAAGCTGCACTATGGAGCTTTAACGTTGTTGCTATGTCTGGAATGTTTCACAGTAAAGGATTTAAAGTAGTGTTGTTCCGATACTTGGCTTTGGTGAACTCTTGGTGGTGAAATTTTGTAACATACAAGAGAAGAAAATAAATTATTATTATTATTATTATTATTATTATTATTATTATTATTATTATTATTATTATTATTATTGATAATAATACTAATACTACTACTACTACTACTACTACTACTACTACTACTACTACTACTAATAATAATAATAATAATAATAATAATATCCCGCTCTTGATGGGTTGACCGCATATGATCCCAGCTCCCACAGATGAGTGCTGCCGTTGTGTCTTTGGGCAAGACACTTAACCCCACCCCGCCCCCAGTGCCTGTGGACACTGGTAGCCCCCATGGCAGAAGATACATCAAGGCCTGTTGTGACATGAGCCGTCCTCCTGTGGACCCACCACCTGCGGAAGGATTCATGGGGGCTGGTGCATTGTGTTCTGGGCAGCAGAGCACTGCTTGGACTGCTGCCCCCGCGACCCAGAAAATGGAAAAGCGGAAGAAAATGAATGAATTAATAATAATAATAATAATAATAATAATAATAATAATAATAATAATAATAATAATAATAATAATAATAATAATAATAATTTGTAAATATATATTATTAAAATTAGTAGTAATATTAGTAAAATATTATTGGGGGAAAAAGTGGACTTTTGATATGACCACATATGTGTAGAATCCCTCACTTGTCCAGGTAGAATCCACTGGACAAAAGTTTATTTGGTCGAATAAACTTTGGCCAAATAAACTTTTGTCCAGTTGACAAATTGAATTTCTTCTTTTGCCATGACCACATATAATTATAGAATCAATGAATTTTGCAGTTTTAGCCAGTAAAGTGCTTCTGCTTATCAATTACGCACATGGGTTTATATCAGTGCGATGTAAGGACATTCATATCTGTGTCACACAGCTGTGAGCATCAGGCACAGCGAGCAGCCAAACAGCGTGGCTATAGGAGCGACATTTTATTCTCTGAGCCACTTGGACAAAGCTTGAGGAGGGAAAGAGCAAAATATACAATTAAAATGAATATATACAAGGTAATAGACAAAATATAGACATGCTTTAAAAGCAGGCTAGACATTAAAAGCTGTTCTAAATAGATGGGTTTTGAGCAGTTTCTTGAAGGTGGAGAGTTCAGTTCAGTCTTGGATTTGCTGAGGTAGAGAGTTCCAGAGGGTTTGGGCGGCGATAGAGAAGGCTCTGTCTTCAGGTTCGGAGCTTGATCGTACGTGGGAGGGACAGGTGCAGACAGGTGCAGGGGAGAAACAGGAGTGTGGCGTCGGAGGAGCAAAGGGAGCGTTTTGGATTGTGGGGGTGCAGCAGGTCTGAGAGATAGGGTCGGGCCTTGATGTGGAGAGCTTTGAAAGTGATGAGGAGGATCTGCTGAGGGATGGGGAGCCAGTAGAGGTTCTGGAGGACAGGGATGATGTGTTTGTGGGACCGGGTGTGTGTGAGGGGGCAGGCAGTGAAATTTTGAATGTATTGCAGTTTATTGAGCGTTTTTGAGGGTGTGCCATAAAGAATGATATTGCAGTAGTCGATTTTGGAGGTGATGAATGCATAGATTAAGGTTTCTGCAGCAGAGAAAGTGAGAGATGGACAGAATCAGCCAGTGTTTTTGAGATGAAAAAATGCTGTCCGGGCTATTTGTTTAATGTGGGATTTAAATGAGAGGTAGGGATCGAGGAGGATGCCAAGATTGTGGATGAGTGGGGATGGAGTGAGTGAAAAATGTTGTAATCCACCTTGTGAAGTTGCAGAAGGCAGATCTGCCCCTGGATATGGGAGGAGAGAGCTGCTCTGTACAAACTGACCTGTGCAGTATCAGGGCACTCTGTCAGGAGTGTACTGTATCAGTCTCTACTGCATCAGCCTCTACGGCAACATGAGGCTCTACTGCAGCATGAAGCTCTACTGTATCAGGGAGCTCTATTGTATTTGGAGTGTCAACAGTGTCATAGAGCTCTACAGCATTAGGAGAATACAGTTTAAAGAGTCTCTACTGCATAAGGGAGCGCCATTGTATTTGAAGTCTCAACTTTTTCAAGGACTGCTACAACATTAAGGCTCTACTGCCAGGGAGCTCTATTGTATTAGTCTCAACAGTGTCTGGAGGATCTACTTCATCAGGCTCTACTGTATCACAAGGCTCTGCTGCATAAAGAGTCTCTATTCTGTCAGAGATCTCTATTGCATCAAATAGATCTAGAATATCAGAGCACTCTACTGTACCATGAGGCTCTACTGTGTACTGTATTGTATTTGGAGCGCCACCGCACTGGAGGGCCCTACTTCATCAGGATCTACTGTAACAAGAGGCTCTACTGATCAGGAACTTCAAGAATTAGTCTGGGACTAATTGGGACTTCCTTTGGCAGTTCACTGTGGAGGTCCTCAGACAAAACAAGAGCCGGTGACTCCAGGTCTCCAGGGAACTGTGGAAGTTCCTCACTATATATATGTGAGAATAGCTGACAAATTCTGTCAGCTGTGGCAATGTTGATAGCCAGAAGCAGACTTTTAGAGGAGAAGCTCAGATTTTGAAAAAGTTGTTTTCCTGGAAACACAAGATTTTTGCAATGATGTTCCGGACCATTTGATCCTGAAAACAATGATTAAAGTAGCACTGCTAAACCACTGAGCTGTAGGATTTTTCAAGTCTGTCCAGGACAGACTGGGCCATTGAAATAGCCAGAGTGCTCAGCAGTATGCTAAAATATACAGCATCCACAGGGGCCTCCACAGGCTGAACATGAGGTCAGGGGCCACCTCCAGGAGCACCTCCCTCGGTTGAAGCAGGCACAGCGTCTCCTCTACATTCTGGGACAGTGAGTGTGCAAACCTCTCTGCCATGTGCAACAGTCTGGGGTGCCTTTGTAAAACAGTCAAAGTTAGTTGTCCGTAAAATCAACAATAATTAATACTGTTCATCAAGGCACTTACCTGAAGGTCTCAGGGATGTTTTTAGGTGCCTCAAACACAATGTTAAACATTTTAAGGCGATTGATTACATCCCAGGCCTGAGACAATGAGCACAAAAAAGGTTAGTGCATAGAATTGCCATTAGCTTATGAAAAACATGATTATTTTGCTTCTTACCACATTCAGAAGAGGTTTCTCCTGTACTCAGCACCCATAATTGAAACTGCCATTGTCTGAAAGCATACACAAATATATTTAGTTGTGGTTGCACATGTTAATGTTAACATGAACATTGTAGACATACACTGGTCTACAAATTTTTGGACTTCATCTGCTTCTGAGATAAAAGTGGCAAAATCAATTGATACCTGCTAATGTATTTAAGATATGTAATGATTTATATATATATATATATATATATATATATATATATATATATATATATATATATATATATATATATCCCTGATAAATGGCAGGGCATCAGGGCAAGGCCCCAACAGATGATGTGCTCAAGGAATGCCTCAGACAGTGGAGCGCAGAGGAAGAGGTGCTGGAGGGACCATCATGGCAGGACATGGGGCGTACCACTGAAACATAACTGAAGTGGCTGATATCAAGAAGTCCTACCAATGGCTGGAGAGGGCTGGTCTGAAGGACAGCACAGAGGCCCTCATCCTGGCTGCACAGGAGCAGGCCTTGAGCACCCGAGCAATAGAGGCCCAGATCTACCACACCAGACAAGACCCAAGGTGTAGGCTGTGCAAAGAGGCTCCTGAGACAGTCCAGCACATAACTGCAGGGTGTAAGATGCTGGCAGGGAAAGCATACATGGAGCGACACAACCAAGTGGCGGGCATAGTGTACAGAAACATCTGTGCAGAGTACGGGCTGGAGACCCCAAGGTCAAGGTGGGAAACACCTCCGAAGGTTGTGGAGAATGACCGAGCCAAGATCCTGTGGGACTTCCAGATACAGACTGACAGAATGGTGATGGCGAACCAACCAGACATAGTGGTGGTGGATAAGCAACAGAACAGAGCCGTGGTGGTGAACATTGCAATACCAAGTGATGGTAACATCAGGAAAAAGGAACACGAGAAACTATAGAAATACCAGGGGCTCAAGGAAGAGCTGGAGAAGGCCTGGAAGGTGAAGGCATCAGTGGTGCCCGTGGTGATCGGAGCACTCGGGGCTGTGACCCCCAAACTGGAGGAGTGGTTATAGCAGATCCCAGGAAAAACATCAGACATCTCAGTCCAGAAAAGTGCAGTACAGGAACAGCAAAGATACTGCGCAGAACTCTCAAGCTCCCAGGCCTCTGGTAGAGGACCCGAGCTGGATGTGAGAGAGAGAGAGAGACCAACCACCGTGGAAGGTGAGGAGTAAAATGAATGTATTGGAATGTGCAGACCGGCTTTCAGATAGAACTGGTGCTTGTAGACGGACAGCACTTGTGACTTATTTTTTCTTCATTAGTGACCTAAACCAAGAAAAATTTCATAACTTTTGTTCCAGAAACATTTTGCTTGTAGATCAGTGTTACACTTTTAAACAGTATGTAACTGTACAGAGCAGGGCTTGTTCTGCCACTCCAGCAGTGCATTGGTCATGTGACCAGTGGTGACAGCTTGTGACATCCCTCTACAGCTGAAACTCTGAGTCACAGAAGGAAAAACAAACCAGGTTAAAGTTATTACAGTTATATTCTCAGACATTCATAATAATCAATAAAGTGATGGATTTGATAAGAAGGCACATGCCAACAGGTCTGCAGGGTAGAGTCATATAACGCCGTCCTAAACAGCTCCTAAAACAATGGCAAAAAGAAATATCATTACATCACAACTACATATTGTCTGTAATGTTTTTTGTATTATTCAAATGCACAGATTGGCATACACACACGCGCACACACACACACACGCACCCACACACACATACACACACACACACACGCACCCACACACACATACACACACAAATAGAAGTTTGTCTTACCTTAATTGGCAGATAGACATTTGTTTGAGTAATGACAAACATGTGAAAAATACACAGGAAAATAAATAATTAAACTTTTGCAACAATAAATACATCTTAATAAATCAGTATGTAAAAAACAGCACAATGCATTTGTATAAGTCCAAATCTGTCGTCTGATTCTATATTAATGGCTTCATCAGCTTCCCGTTATATGTGACATTTTGAGGACTTTTCACCACTCAAAAGATATCATATATATCAGGGGTGTGAATCTTTCACTCACAAAACGGTTCGATTCGTATCTCGATTCACAGGCTACGATTCGATTCAGGGACGATTCATAAAATTAGTAAACGATCCGGTACAATTCGATTCGATTCGATCCGGTTTGGTTAATTTTGATTCAATACAAATTGACTTTAAAGTTATTGAGAAGAAAAAGAGAGAAACAGAAATGAAATTTCAAAATAGTATCCTTTTGTTTATTTAGTGTCCAACAGACAATACACCAGGCCTACTGAAAAACTGGCAATCCGGTTTGCAAAACTCTGCTCATACTTAAAATACAACACATTCCTTCCCTCAAGCAACACAAAACAATCAGGTTAGATATCAAAAATAAAAAAGACGTTATAAAACAAGCAAGTTGCCTATTAAAGTCAAAAATCAGAATGAATCAGAATGAGTTAGTAATTAGTGCTTCAGTAACTCATGAGTTTCAGTAACTGTAAAAGTTTAACATATCACTGACAAGAAGATAGATATTACTAGGCAGTTATAGAAAACACAAGCATGTTAAATCCACTGAATAACTAATACTTTCTCTCCATCTTATAACATTTCCTTAGTCTCCTTTGAGACAAAAATCATCGTGTGTGTGTGTGAAGTACATTTCTATACACACAAATCATAAGTATCTAAATACAGAAATGCACCAATTCTGATTATACATTGTATTTTCCACACAAAAATAAATTAGCCAAGTCAATTTTAGCCCAAATCAAATATACATTGCCAATACATGAATGTTGTCTAAATAAACCACCCAATCCACTAACTGTGACAATAAAAACGCTAGTATCATACAATTGTTATGGTCTATAGCTGCCATGGAAACTATCAAGCTGACAGTGAAACATCAGACTGATATCACCGCGACACAACACTGGCACAAAAGGAACCATGTCCATAAATAGCGGTAGCGCACCAAATTAACTTAAACAACAGCTCAATAAATGGAAACAGCGTATCTTACCGGTGTTGTGTCGAATCTTCCCACCTTGTCAAACAAGGACATCTGTCCTACGCTGTCCTGACGAGACACATACAAACATTGCTCGCTTCCGCATATAGCCCGTGCCGCTCGCATGATTGGCAGTTAACCAGCCAATAAGCTTCAATCCCAGGTAAGTGAACCACCCACCGTTCACTAAAGAACGCAAACACACACAGGCGGCTTCTGCGCCATGACAGAGACCGCTCAGGAGCCGAGAACCGATTCTTGGCCGTAAATCCGGTGCATCGGACCTTTGGTAGTGAATTTGGACCGATCCGGGCTCCGCTGATCAGATCGCAGAGGTCACAGACTGATAACCGATCCAAATCGGTTAATCTTTACACCCCTAATATTTAGGTTTACATTCTTAATCGCTATGACAACAGTTCTAATTTTTAATCACAAACATAGCCAGAGTTGTGTTTTGTTTCATTCACATATGTTCACAAACCCTGCACATTTAGGCTGAGTTCAGATATGATTTAGCTTACACTCCATTCCACCTTGTGATGTCATGTGGTAATACAGGAAGTGCCCCACTGTGTTTTTAAAGTCAATAAATCTTCCCTAGAATTATCTGGATAATTTCAGCTCTCAAATTGCCATTATCTACCAAATAAAAGGTAAAAGGTAGCCGTTAAATGGAAAACTACTTCATGACATCATAAGGAACAGAGCATTTTGAGCTTTGGGGATAGACAAACTAATAATAAAGGATTACTTAAATGTATGTGAATGAAACGAACACAACTCCAGGTATATTTTTGAGGAGGTAACAATATTAAAATATGGCTTAAAGCTCACAAGAGTCAATAAGAAAATACATAGTGTAATATGGGCCCTTTGAAATTTACATGAGAAAAATGGAAAACAATTTAAAACCTACTGTCTATGAGTGATGAGTTTAAAGACGCATGGTGAGCTATTAGTCTGCTGATATACTATATAGTCCAGTGAAGCTATTAAAGAATAGTAACTGGATGACATCATAAGGTTGGATCAAGCGTTCAAGATGCATTGTGTAACTTTTCTGGTGGAGGGTCCGTTAAACACTTTTGTCCATGTATGTTGCAATCGTCTTCTATATCCTCCTGAGACCCGCCCATTCATTTGTGTTCTTTATAGTGGACATCGAGTTAACCAGTCTGTCAAAAATAAATAATACATCAAAATAAAAATAAATTAAAAAAATACTAAAATAAATAAATAAATAAAAATAAATTAATACAGAATAAATACTACATAAAAAAAATAAATAAAAAAATACTAAAATTAAAAAAATAATAATAAAAAATACTAAAATAAATAAATAAATAAATAAATAAATACAAAATAAATAATACATCAAAATAAAAATACATTTAAAAAAAAATACTAAAATAAATAAAAAAATAAAACTAAATAAATACAGAATAAATACTACATTAAAAAAATAAATTAAAAAAATACTAAAATAAAAATAAATAAAAAATAAATAAATAATACATCAAAATAAAAAATACTAAAATAAATAAAATAAATAAATAAATAAATAAATAAATAAATAAATAAAAATAAATAATAGGCTACATAAAAATAAGAAAAACTAAAATAAATAATAAATAATTACAAAATAAATAAATAAATAAATAAGAAATTAAAAGGGAGACTTAAAACTATTTAAGGTGACTGTAGAAGCTTGCCAGAGAAAAAAATGTTTTTGTCAGGTTGTTAACATCACGTGGATTTAACACCAAAACGTCCCCGACGTCCATTACAGACGACATGTTACAACATTATGAATAAAACTAAAATTAACAAAATGTAAATGCTAAGGTGTTCATTTACCTCCAAATACAAAATTAAATAATGCATGAAAAGTCCCTCAGTCGTCCAGGTAGAATCCATGATAAAAGGAGAAATTCAATTTGTCAACTGGACAAAGTTTGTTTGGTTGAAAACGTTTCGCCGCTCATCCGAGAGGCTTCGTCAGCTCTGGTTATTGTACTGGTTAGACACTGCTTATATCTAGCTGCCGGGAGGCGCGTCCTACACTGAAAAGGCTCTGAGAACGAACCCCCCTAATCTGTCTCTTTGAAATCTTTGAGATCTTTGAGAATCCGTCGTTAAACAGAAATGGGGGAGTTAGACATAACTTGTCTCCCATTTATAATTCGATTCTCAAACCAAGTCAAAACAGACAAAGAAAGATTAGGGCAGAAGATCCAGGGCAGAGGGGTGGAGAGGGTCGTTAGACGTTGAATAGGGAGGCGAAACTAGTTGCCAGAGTAATTTGAAAAACAAAGAGACAGATTAGGGGGGATCGTTTTCAGAGTTTTTTCAGTCTAGGGAGCGCCTCCCGGCAGCTAGATATAAGCAGTGTCTAACCAGCACTAGAACCAGAGCTGACGAAGCCTCTCGGATGAGCGGCGAAACGTTTTCAACCAAACAAACTTTGTCCAGTTGACAAATTGAACTTCTCCTTTTATCACAAAATTAAATAGTAATAATAATTCACATACACTTTTTTCTTCGGGTCCCAGGAGGATATTTGGGCCTAATTTCAATGATTTTTCAGTATGTAATCTTTCAAAATATGATTGATAAACTCATGCTAAATATGTATGTTTTGGAACACACACTGAGTTTATGTAATAGCAAAAGTCTCACGGCTCATTTTTCTTCAGTATCTTTGTACAAAACAGATGTTAAGCTTAAATAGTGTAATATGAACAGTTTTGTGATTAATAGACACACGTAGATCTATTTTTTTCTTGTTTATGTGGGACAGGAAACACAGTGGAGATTAGACATTCCCAAATCATCTCTGACTTTTTTAGAGCGGATATTTGGGTAAAATAAATTGTGGCTTCTTCCCTGGAGGACGCATTCTGCATGTCCACAAACCAGATGTCCAAATGGAAACTGAAGAAGTGGTTTATAAGAACATAATCTGGTGAGAGCAAAAAGAGATAGATGAAATTAACTCATTTTTATTATATATATATATATATATATATATATATATATATATATATATATATATATATATATATATATATATATATTTTTTTTTTTTTTAATACAAGCTTTAATGCGGAAACAATAACACTGAACTGAAAGATATTTAAAGGAAAAGTAACGTTTTTTACCATTTGAGCCTTATTTCGGTAATAAAACAAGTTGTTTTACTCACCCATATCACTTTGGTGTCATATGGAGCATTTCCGGAGATGTTTTAGATTAGCGTTAGGCTAACGCCGTTAGCCTAGCGCGACTTATAGCCATAGCTCGGGGCATTCCCCGAGCATGTAATATGCCCCGTGCGGGCTCCAAATAACACAAACTTTAGCACTTTTCAAATCATAGAAGCTCGATGTCTTTAGTCTATGATTTCGTTTGAATCAAAAGTGGCCTGTAATCCGAGATTTATCCATAGTTTACAGCTTTGCGTTCCATGTTTGGGTCCCGGGAGCTGAGAGCACACTCCGCGCATGCGCACTGGCGTCCTCATCTACTCGAAACTATGGCTAAATCTCGGATTACAGGCCACTTTTGACCAAACGAAATCATAGACTAAAGACATCGAGCTTCTATGATTTGAAAAGTGCTAAAGTTTGTGTTATTTGGAGACCGCACGGGGCATATTACATGCTCAGGGAATGCCTCGAGCTATGGCTATAAGTCGCACTAGGCTGACGGCGTTAGCCTAACGCTAATCTAAAACATCTCCGGAAATCCTCCATATGACACCAAAGTGATATGGGTCAAATTGTAAAAAACGTTACTTTTCCTTTAATATTTAATCAACTTGCAGTCACATAGTTATATACAGTAGAACACTGGAACGTCAAAAGTTATTTTCTCAAAATGCATATTCCCCTCACAGGGACACAAAGATCACCCCTTAAAGATGCATTGTGTAACTTTTCTGGTGGAGGATCTGCCATCAGCTTTCTCCATGGAGATGTTATTGCTTTGTTTGGAATGTTTCGCAATATGGCATTAAACCTTTCTATCTTCATGGAGACCAAACCAGACCGAGTTACAGGTCAGATCTGTGGAGAAGCGACCCTTCTCTGTTTTTGTAGATATTTTTGAGCAATAAAACCTGATCTGTTTAATGTTATACTGTGGGACATTCCAGGCAGAGCAATGACATATCCATAGAAACACGAAGGTGACAGACCCCCTATCACAAAGTCACATATTGTACCTTTAAAGTAGCACCAAAATGTATAATCTTGTACTTTACAAGACTTTGGTGAAACGTACAGAAGGATTTTTTGATATCTAGTTCCAAGTCTGATCAGTATAAATATATATATTTATACTGATTTATACAGGGTTTGTGTGTTAAACGTGTGTGAATGAAACAAAACACAACTCCAGGGTTATAACATCGATCAGAAAATACCATAATATGGGCTCTTTAAAGGAGAATTAACGTTTTTTACAATCTGAGCCTTATTTCGGTAATAAAACAAGTTGTTTTACTCACCCATAGCACTTTGGTGTCATATGGAGCACTTCCAGAGATGTTTTAGATTTGCGATCTCCGTAATGTGAGTTCTCGGGGCAAATGTTTGCGGTCTCCAAATAACACAAACTTTAGCACTTTTCAAATTATAGAAGCTCGATGTCTTAGTCTACGCTTTCGTTTGAGTCAAAAGTGGCCTGTAATCCGAGATTTATCCATAGTTTCGAGTAGATGAGGAGGCCAGTGCGCATGTGCGGAGTCACAGCTTATTTCGCTCTCAGCTCTCGGGACCCAAACATGAAACGCAAAGCTGTAAATTATGGATAAATCTCGGATTACAGGCCACTTTTGACTCAAACGAAAGTGTAGACTAAGACATTGAGCTTCTATGATTTGAAAAGTGCCAAATTTTGTGTTATTTGGAGACCGCTCGGGGCATATATTATATGCCCTGAGAACTTGCGTTACATCTCCAGAAGTGCTCCATATGACACCAAAGTGATATGGGTGAGTAAAACAACTTGTTTTTATTACCGAAATAAGGCTCAGATTGTTAAAAAAACAAAAACAAAACATTAATTCTCCTTTAATTATTACCCACTTTATAAAATACCATGTGACAACATGTAATACCATGTAACCACCCCTATTAACATGTAATAACATATTTACATGGTGTTACATAGTAGTTTACTGTAAAATAAACTTGTCTATTACATTTTATTACATCAGTTTTCAGTCAACTTTCAACTCAGTTGCTGCTACAGTCCTGAACACATAGTAACTGTACAATTATATAACATAATCATATAATGTCCCATTTCATATCGGCATCTTTTATAACACTATAGCCACCGCACTCACACTTACTTCACTCTGTGCTAATAAACTCTATCTCCCACCAATATTCCACAGCAATTATTCTTCCGGCACAAGCTCCACATGAGCCCTCTCCTCTCTCTCTCTCATATCTATCACTCCATAATTTATTCCAATTAGGTAATAGCTGACGTGCCGCATAACTTATCTCCAACTTGGGCGCGCTAATCTCTGGCCGTTTAGCAGACAGGAGCTATGCTAATGGGCAACGTGAAGAAGAGGAGCCAGCTAGAGTCAGGTGTGAAAAATAGGCCAGCAGCGAAGATCTTGCGATAAAAGGTGGAAGAGACGCTCATTTGTGTCTTTGTTCAAATTCCATTGTAATTTGTATGATTGATCGCTGGAATAAACAAGAGCCATTATCCAAATAAAAAAAGTGACAAAACAAGCTGCCAACGCAAATTAGCAAGTTGGGGGTAAAGTATCCCCCCTTCTTCTTCCTGTATTATGCACAATGGAATCGTGTGAGCTTTTAGTCATGTTATAATGTTGTTAAGTCATCAAAAATATACCTGAAGTTGTGTATTGTTTCATTCACACGTTTAAGTAATCTTTTCTTATTAGTCTGTTTACATCTCCAAAGCTCCATATACTCTTTTCCACCTTGTGATGTCATTAAGTGGTAGCTTTAAAGTACAGGTATTTTTCTCCTTAAAGCCCCAGTGTGTAGGATTCGTGGCGCATAGGTGGATGGTGCTATTGCACTTTCTGTTTTAGCTATGGCAGACCTCGAGGGTCACCCGCGCACAAGCCGCACGCCGCTACTGTATAAATAAAATGTGGTCCCGTTTTTTTTTTTTTTACTTTTCTCATGAAAACACACATTCCCGATCATGTACCATGACACTCTACACATCAAATGAAACCTTACAGTCTCCTCTTTTTGACTATGCAATTCATTTCCCTGCAAAACAATCACTCCCCGAGCACATGGGGTTTTTATACGGAAAAGCACAAAACGAGGTTAGCTTACCTTAGAATGCTTTGCACAGGTCAAACTCTGTATTTCACTATAAACTTGCTCTCAATTTGTCCGTAAGGATCCAGCGAATAAAATCCAGTAAAACAATTTAGTCCAAAACACGTGTTAGATCCATTACGACGTCTGATCCGGCAGCATGCTTGTGTTGTTTACCCAAAACCACGAGCCTTGCCGAAGGCGAAGGCGGAGCCCAAATGTCCTTCTGCGGCTCTCGTATTCAAAATGGCTGCCTCTGCATGGGGAAGATCCCCCTTTTATGTGACTATATCTAAGTCCAAAAGAATACTTTGATTTCATGATGGAAGTGAAAAGGCTTGGAAAACAATGTATTTTTGAATGGGTATCTTCAATTTCAGTAATTAACGGGTAAAAATCTTACACACTGTCCATTTAATAAACCAATTTACTCTACAATAACATATACAAGTCACCACCACAAAAATAAGTTAATTTGAACTTTTGTTCAGTTGACATTGCCACAGAAAATCTACAGTATGATCCGGTTTACCGAGGAGTAAAGTTTCATAACATAAATTATATGCAAGATATATGGAACTACAGTATGTATCAAAGAAAACAAAACATCAAAACAGGATCAAGAAATGCTAACAGTGCAACGTATTGATGAAAAAACAGACACATGTAACGTTTAAAATAAGTTTGCAGTTATTTTGAGTTTATCTTTTGTTTGCTACATTCCATATGTGTCATTCATAGTTTTGATGCCTTCAGTGAGAATCTACAATGGAAATTATCATGAAAAAAAAAAAAAAGTGCACCCAAACTTTTGATTGGTTGTGTACATTATTACTGTATTTAATCAATTAAAATTATCACATTAGCAGGGCTGGACTGGGACAAAAAAACGGCCCTGGCATTTTTGGCTCAGAACGGCCCCTCATAATTAGCGGAGCACAACAGACTAAAAATAAAAATATCGGGAACTACCTGGAAAAACTGTGGAACTATCTAAACCATCAAAACATTTAGTATTTAGTAGGTTACGTTTTTATTTTTTGATAATGATCAGATAAATTTCATACTAAGGCAGCACGAGGCAAGTCAAGATGTCTGACCAGAAGTAATGATGCTCTCACTTAAGGTAGTTTAAATCAGCCTATTCAATGTATGATGTGTATGGAATTTGTTGTTTATCAAAAAAAAAAGCCTGACCAATATGGATGCCACCAGTGGAGTCAGTGTGGAAACATTTACATGTTTAAAAGGTTTCTTGTTAACCTAAAGTGTATTCTTAGACTTAGACAAACTTTATTGATCCACAAGGGAAATTGTTTTGGGTACAGTAGCTCACTCATCAAATATAATATATGATATGTGATATATAACAGAGGGTAAAAGAACAAGATGGAAAAGCAACCAAAGAGCAATAGACCTGTGTCAGATGAGACACAATTATATATAAGATAATGATAATAAATATATATGTACAATCAGATTGAAATAGAAAAGCAGTAGTCAAATATAAAATACAGTATCAAATATGACGTACAGTACCAGCTGTATACAGGTGTAGGGAGTATTATCTATTCAAACAACATGGTTTGTTTTTTAGACGTGATGTAAATATAATCAAACAAATAGACCACTGTAGATTTCCATCTAAACATTAATTTCTTTTAGTTATCTGCCCACTAGCTAGTTAACTACATTTCCAATCCATTTACTCGATGCTAAAGTGGGCTAATATCATGAGGGAAACAATAAATGATTAAATGATTTAGGGTGACCTTGTTGTAACCATGAACATGGATTCTTGTTAATATGAATCATGTTCTTAGTAGAGGCAAATAATCACTAGAGCTTATACAACATAGTCCAGGCTAGTACCCCACTGCAGATATTTTGAGCACTCAAACTTTGGAGCTAGCTGACTGGCTACTGCATCGCAACCACTTGCTAGCACAGGATAGCAACATTCATTTATTATTCATGCCCTTTTTGCGACCACACCCCCAGGCGAAATTCGCCTATGCACTTGGATTTCGCCCTGCGAAAACGAAGCGTTTTTCTCATTGAATCTACATTCACCTAGGTCACCTATTTTGGCTTCAAAGCAGCAAATTTTGCCAAAAAAACTTTCGCGAAAATTAGCCGTTTTTTATCCATGTGGCATGTCTGTCCATCACCTAAAAGTCCTGGTATTATCCTAACATTACTACCTGCTTACCTGCTGTGATACACCTCCGTGGTCACTGTCTCTGTCCCTCGGGTGTCCTGTCAACTGAACCTCGGGTTCCCTCGGGTTCCCTTGCGTTCCCTGTCCACAGTCTCTGGCGGCTCCTCTCCCTGTCCACCTTCAGCCTGCAGAGGATGTAGAGGCTCCAGCAGCCCCTCCAGAGAATAGAGTTGTTATTTTTGAACATTTTGTGCAGCGTCTACAGTGAGCCTTTTTAATCTTTTCGCCCGCAAATTCTCTGCACCTCCTTTCTTGCACTTTCTTGCGCGTTTCCCTCATTCGCTCAAAAGTATGATTATGAAACTGGCGGGGATCAGCGCAGAGAAAGGGGTGGGACCGCTCTCGTAAGCTTCTATATCCTGATTGGTTTAGTCCACTTTCTATATTGAAGATGGACCAATGGGCCTCCTCTAAATTGTGGGCTGGTGACCAGTCTCTAAGTAAAAAAAAAAAAAATCAGCACTGGCCCCCAAGGACCGTCGGCCCACTGGGAAAATGCCCAGTATGCCAGATGGCCAGTCCAGGCCTGCACATTAGCATATTAGCATATCAGCCTATTAGCACACAAGCTAATAATAATAATACAACTACATGTTTTATAACAGTTCAACATGGCATTCAAGCAGCTTTTAATGCTAATGGAAGGACAACCAATAGCATTAAAAATATAACTCATAAATATTGTTATCCATAAACTTTTTTCTCTCTCTTTCTTCAAAAGACTTTAATCAAATGTAAATTAATTTCCAACACAGTTATAAAATAGTAGGTTTTCCATTTCATCTCATAATACACTTTCGCTTTTTACGATTATTCAATCTCCCATAAAACCCCTCAGCCTTTTTAACACCTCTCTTCAATGAAACACATATTTACTGAAAACCTGCCTATTCACTCCCCTATTCCCACCTGAGCCCTAGATGCACGCCTCCACCCACTAACGCACTCCAGCTAGCGCCAAATCTCCACCGTGCGGGCCCGTCTCGTCTCAATGAAGAAATCTGAATGCCTGTAAGCTGCCAGCCAAACCTTTATATCTATTTGTTCCACTTGTCTGGCTCTCAATGAGTTTAATCAGCTGAGAAGGAGCCGTGGGGGGGGTGTAGCCTCGCCCGCCCATACATTAGAAACCCCGGGACCACCCCCTCTCCGCACCTCACCGGCCCCATTTTCTGTGCATCGACTTGGGTTGGAGGTCTCTGGCTAACCCCCCTCCTCTACCTCTTTTCCTCTCTCTCCTCCTCTCCCTGTTGCCTCACGGATTATCAAGTACACTTCAATTACGGGCGATCGATAGGGTGCTGGCTGCGAAAAGGGAGTGGTGGGGAAATTAGGCGAGCTTTGTGCGTGGCCGTGACTACAAAGCAATGGATTAGCTGTGATATGCATCTCTTCATTTACATCTGGAATAGGTTCTGTCTCACTCAGTGCCGAGCGGACATGGGCGATGGAGGGACTTTCTGAGAGATTGCTTCTTTAAGTGGCGGGCAAGGTGAGGGCAGGCTTGTCATCCACTGTCGGGGATTAGGGAAGGAGAGGAGGAGACGAGAGGGAGAGGAGGAGAGATGGCAGAGTGGTTAACAGTGTCGGGGTGACACTTTAGGGCTCTTTGGGGAGGAGGGACCAATGTGGGATTTGTATCCAAATGCAAGGGCCAATGTTTGGGAAAAAAGGAATTCAATTATATAATACTTAAGCCCTTAAATAATTAAAGGTGCATTTTGTAACTTTTCTGGTGGGGGGTTCTGTCACCTCCTTGTTTTTATGGATACCCCATTGCTCTGCCTGGAATGTTCCACAGTATGACATTAGACTGCTTTGCCTTACGTTTATTCATTTACAGGTGGTTTTATAGCTCAGAAAAACCCCAAACATTCTGACTGTCCATGGGGCTGCCTCTCCACAGATCTAACCTGTGACTTGTTGTATTTGGTTTCCATGAAAATAGAAAGGTTTAACACCATACCATAGGGTCTGCCACTCTACAGGTAGATGTTACTGTTTTTTCTTCCAGTATAGCGTTTAATTTCACTATCTCTATGGAGACAAGCAGGCCATGTCACTAGGCCAAGTTATAGGTCAGATCTATGGGAAAGTGGGCCCGCTCACGGTAATAATGCATGTGGGATGTGGTACTTTTGAGAAATAAAAGCACCTGTAATTGAATAAATGCAAGATAAATGTGTTCATTGCAATACTGTGGAACATCCCAGGCAAAGCAATAATGTTACCAAGGAGACAAGCTGATGGGGAACCCTTCACCACAAAAGTTACACAATGCACCTTAAACATCAGCTTAACCTCAGTCTACTTAAAGAAAATAATATAACTAACTGTTACACCTTCCTCCTTGTCGCCAAAGAAAAAAAACACCATATGTTACCTGTCCAATTATTTTTCTGTCATTACATGTTGTGAATAATTGTCATTGATTGTAATTGCATCTTTTCCACTCTGCATCTCCCAGTCGGCGGCGCGTGCAAGCGCAGCGGCCCCTCCCCTAGCCACTCTATCACTGTCCTGCCTGGTTAGCGGAGAAACGGAATTTAGAATTACTCTATGTACATGTACATGTGATTTTTTTCGACAATAAAGCAAACTACAGTGGTCCCTCACTCTATCGCGGGTCACTGTTCATGGCCTCACTGTTTCGTGGATTTTTTTTTCCTTTTTTTTTTTTCAATTTTTTTTATAGTGTAACATTTTTTTTATAGTGTAACATTGTGTTCTGCATCCTGATTGGCTAAGAGACTGTAGACCTTTGCAGATTGATAGATGGGGGACGCGGGGGGACCGGGACTAGACCGGGACTAGACCGGGACTAGACCGGGACTAGACCAGGACTAAATGTGGACTAAATCAGGTCTAGACCAGGTCTAAACCAGGTCTAAACCTGAACTGGACCTGGACTAAACCAGGACTGGACCAGGTCTAGACCTGGACTAAACTGGGACTAGACCAGGTCTAAACCAGGATTAAACCACCACGTGCTGCTCTTTGCTGGTTTCGTGAGGCTGGTTTGTGGCTCGGTCTGAGAGGACGCGGTCTGGACGCCGCGGTTCGATCTCGTGCTCGCAGCCCCGGTGGACGCACGGCCTCGCGCCAGTCGTGCTGCTCTGTCATGGATTTGACCACGATGAGGGGTGCACGTGTCGCGCACTTCTCCAAGGGGTTGGTGCACGTCGCGTCCCGGGACGTGGCAGTGCCGTTGGATGAGCGCGGTGCTCCTCACGCGTCCGGCGGGGCTTCCGGAACCGTGTCCTACCCACGCTTCACTATTAATACATTTTGTTGAAAATCTATGAAAGTTTGAGTGTTTAAACGAGAGAAATGTGAGAAAACGTTAATTCCAGTCTGAGAAAAGCGTATAATGTGTGTGGTGAGACATTTACAGCCTTAAAACATGTAGAATAATTGTAAAATATAAAGTTGTCCTACTTCGCTGATTTCTTTTTTTACGGGTTATTTCTGGAACCTAACCCCCGCGATAAACGAGGGATTACTGTATGACTATGACTATGACTACACATTTTATTTTCACAGTAAATTTCAGTTACTGCAGTTATCCCCTTTTTACTTTTGGACTATAGGCATATGTATAAAGAAGTGGACTAAGCAACTGGAGCCATAGCGTTCGACTCTAGTCAAATGAAGCTCATGATGCTAGCAGCGATAAGAGAAAATTTGGAGCCAAGCCTGTATTAGGAATAGGAATTTATTTATGTAAAAAATAGTGAAATTAAAGGGATATGCCACCCCCAGGTCAAACTTGGGCATATCCCCACAGTCCAGAGACTAAAATAAGTGGTGGAAAGCGTTTTTCTGGTGACGCAGCCATTGCCCAGGTCTGTCAGCACTGACCGCCGCGGTATCTGCAGCTACTCCGGGTTAGACTGGAGTCTAACGTCGCCAGTCGTCAATTGGAAACGGAGTCACTGGAGCCGGAAGCACCCCTATGAACACTTCCTATTTGGAATGCAGTGTCTAATGGGTTAGCTATATATAGAGTCTGTCAACCAAATCCAGGGGTTCTGCCTTGGGTCTTGGCCTCTTTGGGTCAAGGGTCATCTGGAGCCCTCTTTGGGTGCACTGGACTGGGTGCATGATTTTTGTTGGTGTCTTGAGAGCTCTGATTCATGGATATTTGTTGCTCAGGCACACTCCAAACACACTACACAAGATGGAAGTACATGGTCTCCTACGGCCTTCATGTAGTGTGAGGACCATAGAAGATATATCACTTACAACATAGAAATCACAGTTACCTAATGTCACCTCTGGTTCTATGAATATGTGTATAGCTCCATACCTTTGGGCCCATCAGATCGGGTGTCTTGTTTTTCTGAGTATAAAGTTGCATACCGTACTGTAACTATCTGTGACTACAATCCAGCTGTGATCTTCAGATTTATAATGACAGTGAACTTTGGTGAATGAGGCCGGGACATTTCCACTGTCTGAAGTGCAAGTCAGCACAAAACATAATACACAATGGCCACAGGAAGTACTGCTCCTCGCAGGGAGAGGGAGAGAGGAGGTACTGCTCTTTCGTAGAGAGAGTGAGAGAGACAGTGGAAGTAATGCTGCTCACAGGCAGAGGGACAGAGGAAAGGGGGACAGGGGAAGTACTGCTCCTCCACAGGGACAGAGGAAGTAAAGCTCCTCAGGCAGAAGGACAGTACTGCAATTCCACAGGCAGCTTGAGAGGAGAGGGCCGAGCAGTGTAGCAGGATAAAAAAGTAAAAGTGTAGGAAGATATAAGCAGCGTGTAGGTGCCCCAGGACCTCCGCACCCACCCTCTCCATCCTCCCCAGGTCATGAGGCCCCTGCCCCCACCCTTCCTCTCCCCACACAGACCAGCCAAAAACCCGCAACACCTGGATACCCCCGAGCTAAGCAGTAAGCAGGCGGGTACTCCTCTTCTATACGAGGGCCAGCATTCTTCATCTGCACACAATATAACCACACACACACACACACGCGCACGCACACACACAGACGGGACAAGTCCAAGTTCTGATTAGTGTTGTCAAGATACAAAAATTTAAAACTCGATTCTAAGAAATAGACTCAATATTCTTTCTTTAGACAAAAGAATGTGACTGTCAGCATTAACCATGTGGCCTTAAATCTGTGTAATCCCTCAGTCGTCCTGTTTGGTTCCATAGTGGTCCACGAGCGCATACTAGTCAATGTGTTCTTATACTTGTTCTGATACAGCACAAGATCATTCTAAAACTATGCAGGAAAGATTCATTTCTGTCCTTTTGGATGTGACTTTTTCAGTATCTGCAATGAGTATCTAGTTTTGATACTAGTGGTGGCACGGTAGCTGAGTGGGTAGCGCTCTTGCTTCACAGCTGCAGGTCACTCCGTGTGTCCGCAGCACAGCCGGTACAGTACACCGGGCTCCGAGCGCCTTTCCATGTTCTCCCCGTGTCTGGGTGGGTTTCCTCCAGGCACTCCGGTTTCCCCCCACCAACCCAAAACATGCACCATAGGTACTCTAGCTTAGGTCCTGACCAAGCCGAAGCAAGAAGATCATGGAGATGGTCCCCGGGCGCCCTAATGTGTGTGCTGCCCACTGCCTAATATATATATATATAGGATGGGTTAAAATGCAGAGAAGAATTTCTCCAGTGTGAGATCAATAAAGTTCTCTTCTTCTAAATTCAATCCAAGCTTTTAAAATGTAATACTTCAAAAATATGCCTGAAGTTGTCTTCCGTGCATGTTTGAGTATTTTGTGAGCACTCCTGGGCCCTGTTGACTAGCTGTAAGATTCTGTGCAATGCTCAACCCACAAGCCTACGTCATCCATGCACCCTCAAGAGAATTCTCCATAAATATACAAAAATATGAAACATACTGTACACAGCAACTGAACAAGGGCTCTGAAAAGAGAATGACTTTGTACAGGGAGCTAAGGGAGGGGACTCAGAGCATCAACAATGAAAGGGAAACTTATAAAATATGTTAATATGCTTCTGTTTCTGCAAATTTAGCATTTTCAAAATGATAAAAGTGAACACGGTGATCTAAATACATTATGTATAAATATGTTATGTTATATTTTAATGTATTAGTGGTCACTATTTGGACATGTCTCATTTGACCTCTGCCCCCCCCATCCCCTATGTTTCAGACCAGGTTCTAAGACGGCTTCTTTCTCCAAATAAAGATGCTCCGCTCCCCTGGTCACCCACTCCTAATTCTTTCTCCTTTTTCTCTCCATCTCCTTTCCATTTATAGCTCTTTTTTTCCTTCTCTCTCATTCCCTACAATCCTCTCCTCTCTTGCTCTTTTTTTCTTCTCGCTACCTCCTCTCTCCTCTATCACTACACCTCTGGACCTATCTCCCTCCCTCACCCGTTCTTTCTCTCTCTCTCACTTCTTTTGCCCCCTCTCTGTCTCTTTCCCCCTCTTTCTTTCTCTCTCTCTCTCCTTCCCACCACAACCTCTTTTATCTCTCCCCCTTATTTCTCCCTCTCTCTCCCCCTCCACCTGTCTCTTCTCAGCCCCCCTCTCTCGCCTCCTCTCCACAGCTCACCCTCTTTCTCTTCTTTCTCCCCCTCTTTCTTTCCTTTCTCCCCCTCGTTCTCCTCAGCTCCCACGGTCCGGTGTTGGAAGTGATCAGTCCCTCTGCGTGTGCCCCTCCCGCCCTTTTACTCCTGCGTTCCTTTGTCGTCCAAATGGAAACCAATTAAATCAACTGTCCGCCAATTAGAATTTGGGAGAATCCATCTTGTAGTGCTCCAAAGCCCACGGCCTTTCTCTCTCTCTCGCCTCTTCTCTCTCCTCCTCTCCCTCTCGGAGTCGGTTACACTCAGAATGAGAGTGTAACGGGATACTCCTGGGTTTCTTTGTTTTTCCACTTTGTTCCAAATGTTAATGCAGCGTTTAGTTGGATGTTTATGGGGTCCGCTGTAGGGCTCCTGAGGTTAAGGGCCCTGCTGGAAATCTATCAAAACACAATTGAGCATTAGCATTTCAAACATCAGCGCTCAGAGGTACAGGAGCGCGCTGGTTTGTGCTTAAAGAAGGGGTATAACACTTCGATCGGGTAGTAATTGCTTAACTCTTAAACATATTTAGCTCTCCATGCTACATTTTATTGTTTTAAAAAGGCTATATTCACCAAAAACATGTTCTATAAATTTTGCTTTCGTTTTTATAGCTCGGAGTCCTCCCTCTGTTTGCACTCTCCTTTCAGAGCGTTATCCTGCTAATGAAACCACTGCACATTGCATCAAGTTTGTGAAGTGTGTGTATTGTTTTGGATATTTATAAAAAATTGCCGTGGGGGAGAATGGATGATATAGCCTTGTGGGCTGAGCGTTGGGCAGCATTGTACTGCTAACCAGGGCTGGACTGGGACAAAAAAACGGCCCTGGCATTTTTGGCTTAGACCGGCCCCTCATAATTAGTCCTGGTTTAGTCCTGGTTCAATCCTGGTTTAGTCCTGGTTCAGACCTGATTTAGTCCTGGTTTAGACCTGATTAGTCCTGGTTTAGTCCTGGTTCAACCCTGATTTAGTCCTGGTTTAGTCCTGGTTCAGACCTGATTTAGTCCTGGTTTAGACCTGATTAGTCCTGGTTTAGTCCTGGTTCAAATCCTGATTTAGTCCTGGTTTAGTCCTGATTTAGTCCTGGTTTAGTCCTGATTAGTCCTGGTTTAGACCTGATTAGTCCTGGTTTAGTCCTGGTTTAGACCTGATTAGTCCTGGTTTAGTCCTGGTTCAATCCTGATTTAGTCCTGGTTCAGACCTGATTTAGTCCTGATTTAGTTCTGGTTCAATCCTGATTTAGTCCTGGTTTAGACCTGGTTTAGTCCTGGTTCAAATCCTGATTTAGTCCTGGTTTAGTCCTGGTTCAATCCTGATTTAGTCCTGGTTTAGTCCTGGTTCAATCCTGATTTAGTCCTGGTTTAGTCCTGGTTCAATCCTGATTTAGTCCTGGTTTAGTCCTGGTTCAGACCTGATGTAGTGGTTTAGACCTGGTTCAATCCTGATTTAGTCCTGGTTTAGTCCTGGTTCAGTCCTAAATTGTGGGTCTGTCTCTAAGAAAAAAAATAAAAAAATAAAAATTACCAGTCCAGGCCTGCTGCTAACCATAGTAGGGTTCGATTAGTGCACGGGAGAGATTGCTAGATTACTCAAGCATACATGGATGACATCTAAAATTTCTTCAGGCGTGTTTTTGATGAGGGAACCTTATAACATGGAAGAAAGCTCCTCTTTAAAGCTACCATTTATAAGTTTAGCATAATACCATTATCTATTACTACACTGCAATAATTATACACTGATGGATTAAAAGAGGCAAAGTTCTGGACTGACTCGTCTTAAAGGAGAATTAATGTTTTGTTTTTTTACAATCTGAGCCTTATTTCGGTAATAAAACAAGTTGTTTTACTCACCCATAGCACTTTGGTGTCATATGGAGCACTTCCAGAGATGTTTTAGATCAGCGATAGCCGTAATGCGAGTTCTCGGGGCATATAATATATGCCCCGAGCGGTCTCCAAATAACACAAACTTTAGCACTTTTCAAATCATAGAAGCTCAATGTCTTAGTCTACACTTTTGTTTGAGTCAAAAGTGGCCTGTAATCCATAATTTACAGCTTTGCGTTTCATGTTTGGGTCCCGGGAGCTGAGAGTGAAATAAGCTGTGACTCCGCACTAGAGGTAAGATCGGGCCTAAAAAATCCAGCCCGACCCGACCCGGCCCGAACCCAACCAATTAACTTGATTTGCAGGCCCGAGCCCGAAGCAAACCCGAAATTTCATATTTTATTTGTGAGGACAAATTAAAGCCTGTCTTTTGTAACGAAATCTAAGTTAAACAAGACTGTATAAACATTTACATTTTTTATATTTGTTTCTGCAGAGGGTACATTAACCGACAATTTTCCCGAATTTCGGGTCGGGTCGGGTCGGGTCGGGCTCGGGCTTAAGATCTTACCTCTACTCCGCACATGCGCACTGGCCTCCTCATCTACTCGAAACTATGGATAAATCTCGGATTACAGGCCACTTTTGACTCAAACGAAAGACATCGAGCTTCTTTGATTTGAAAAGTGATAAAGTTTGTGTTATTTGGAGATCGCAAACCCATGAACTCACATTACGGAGATCGCAAATCTAAAACATCTCTGGAAGTGCTCCATATGACACCAAAGTGCTATGGGTGAGTAAAACAACTTGTTTTATTACCGAAATAAGGCTCAGATTGTAAAAAAACAAAACATTAATTCTCCTTTAAAGTGTCATTCAAAACTACTATACCTTTCCCATTGCACTATTTGCTCCTGTGACTGCTGTGTTTATCCCTGTTAGCGTCCTGGCCGGGCTGAACAGGCGGAGCATTAGCCACTTGTTAGCTTGACGTCCTGGGAGCTAATCTGCCTCCTGCTGTGCTCTGTGCTCCGGCTCCATGTACACACTCTAAACAACAGCTGAATGAGCGTTCTGCCTGATTTAGCCTGGATTTATACAAACACACATTAGCACAGGAGCATTAAACAAAGGCAATGCATGGATTGCATGGACTTTCACCTGATGCCTTTTGTAGAGTGTTAACAAGTCAAAAGATAGAATGGACAAAATAGATGGGTATTGTATCTCAAATTACATTCTTTATATTACGTTCTATTACATCTCAAATTCAAGTTAGTATAGTAAGTATGATGTTAAACCAATGGGTACTCAAGAAGATACTTTTGTTTTCTTACAAAGACTCTGGAGACAGATTGGAGTCCAAAATTTGGTCTACATCCCATAAACTTTTACCCTTTATTTATCTTTGGTTATTTTTGAACTATCATGGCGATCCACAGAGATACATTCCTGTCCACATTTCAGTTAAATTCTTACAAAAGGACCATAAAACATGAGGCTAGGTCCTGACAAAAGTTTGGGGCTTTTGTATTTCTTCATACAGTCCAGTGCAAGGCTGCCGCTCGCATAAAGGGAGCAGTGGTGGAACACAGGGAGTCAGCAGAGACCTGGGGCTCCACGCAGAAGCACTGACACCAGTGACAGATCAGCACAACAAAACACAGGTTAACTGTACCACAGCCAACTAATGTGTTTCACCATACTGTTAAAAGTAGCCTACAGTCTGATCAAAGTACAGAAATTTAGAGATTTTAAGATTGCAGAAAATCACATTTGCTTTGTTCAAAAAATCCTAGGTGAGGACCTCCAGAACCCCAGATTATTGTGAGGGGTAAATGTACAGATTTACTACATTAAACTTACATTGGCAGTATTTAAGTGCTGGAGGGTTTGCCACTTTTTTTTTCTTTTTTTTCTTTTTTTTACAAAGGAACCTGTGGCTCATTCGCATTCATAGTTTTACATTACAGTGGTCCCTCGCTCTATCATGGTTCACTGTTCGCGGCCTCGCTGTTTCGCAGATTTTTTTTTCCAATTTTTTATTTATTTTTTCAATTTTGTTTATAGTGTAACATTTTTTTATAGTGTAACATTGTATTCTGCATTCTGATTAGCTAAGAGACTGTAGACCTTTGCCGACTAATAGATGGGGGACGCGGGGGGACCTATGGGGGAATCTATGAAAGTTTGAGTGTTTAAACGAGAGAGAAATGTGAGAAAAGGTTAATTCCAGTCTGAGAAAAGTGTATAATGTGTGTGGTGAGGCATTTACAGCCTTAAAGGCAAATTAAAGTTTTTTTACAATCTGAGCCTTCTTTCGGCAATAAAACAAGTAGTTTTACTCACCCATAGCATTTTTCTGTCAATTGGAGCAGTATCGCAGAAGTTATCTTGAGCCGTTCTGTTCTACTAATGATCCCGTATCCGTTAACATGGTGCTGTATCATATGCTCGGGGCATTACTTTGCGGTGTCCAAATAACACAAACTTTAGCACTTTTCAAATCATAGAAGTCCGATGTCTTAATGTAAGATTTCGTTTGAAGCAAAAGTGGCCTGTAATCCAAGATTTAGCCATAGTTTTCAGCTTTGCGTTTCATGTTTGGGTCCCGGTAGCTAATAGCACAGTCCGCGCATGCGCTCTGGCGTCCTCATCTACTCGAAACTATGGCTAAATCTCGGATTACAGGCCGCTTTTGCTTCAAACGAAATCTTACATTAAGACATCGGGCTTCTATGATTTGAAAAGTGCTAAAGTTTGTGTTATTTGGACACCGCAAAGTAATGCCCCGAGCATATGATACAGCACCATGTTAACGGATACGGGATCATTAGTAGAACAGAACGGCTCAACATAAGTTCTGCGATACTGCTCCAATTGACAGAAAAATGCTATGGGTGAGTAAAACTACTTGTTTTATTGCCGAAAGAAGGCTCAGATTGTAAAAAAAAAACGTTAATTTGCCTTTAAAACGTGTAGAATAATTGTAAAATATAAAGTTGTCCGACTTCGCAGATTTCTCTTATTGCGGGTTATTTCTGGAACCTAACCCCCACAATAAACGAGGGATAAGTGTATATTATTTTGTTACCATCAAGGTCACTCTGCAGCCCTACAGTTGGGAATACCATCTATAGAGAAATGCATATTTCACCTAGGCAATGCAATTTATAAGTTAAATATGTGTTAAATCTATGTACATTTTCGGTTGGGGGTTTGTCACTTTCATGTTTCTACAGATAATGTTCTGCTTCGACTGTTCCACAGCATTATACAGATCTGCCTTACATGTATTCAATTATAGGTCTTTTTATAGCTCAAAAATATATCCTAACTGATAGCACAGTTGCCTCTTCACAGATCTGACTTGTTGGTTGTTGGTCTCCATGAAGATAGAACATTCCAGACAAAGCAATAACATCTCAATGGAGAAAACCAGATGGTGGACCCTCTACCAGAAAAAAATACAGAATGCTTGTTTAGTGTAGATTTACAACAATAAATATAGACACATGTCAGAAAATCTAGACAATTAAACAACACATGATCCCACAAAGTCCTGATCTGCTCCAGCTCAGTTTCAAAACCCCATGTGGACAGTTTCAAACATTACAGCATCACGTGACCCCGACCTATTACAGCACACTATAATCTGAATATGCAAACATTCTGATGTTGTCATGATGGAATTACGAGATTCAGAGATGCGAGTGGCTGTCACAAGGCTATTCTGAATGGCTACAACTTATTCACGGCCGGCTCTGTTGACAAAGACAGATATGTAAATGCTTTTGGTTGGACACTGGTGCTTTTAGAAGTTTGACAGCCCCCCGCCTTGACTTTGTTATGCTTATCTGACGTAAGAATAGAGTCTCATTGTAGCTGGACAATGGGAGCGCCTTTCTGTCCATCACCAAACAAAGATGCTTAACTGACATGGTGAAGTGCTGGGGACTATTTGCTCACGCGGAATCGGCTACAGGGAAATCAAGTGCTCTACAGCCGCATGAATTAAGTTTGAGCCTGATGACGGGTGTATTAATCTGACACTTGGCATAGGTTAAAATGGACACTGTAAAAAAAACACCATTTCCACCATTTTGTGTCTATCAAATATCAGTGATTCTGACATGACCAAGAACAACATTTGGAATTGAGTGATTCAAATTGATTAAATTGTTTCCATGAATGTTTTCCCAGGAGGATCATAGCTTTTCACTTAAGAGCAGAGGTGGATAGTACTAGTATATTTACATATATTCACTTTGAGTATTCAAGTATACTATTCTATACTCTATATATTCTATTCTATGCTGTCTCTTAATAAGTTCAAGAAAAATAATAAAAAAGAATATCTAAAAAATAATTGTTTTAATTGTGTGGCTGCTACCTTGGCCAGGTCTCTCTTAAAGGTCCCATGGCATGAAATTTTCACTTTCTGAGGTTTTTGAACGTTAATGTGAGCTCCCCTACCCTGTTTAGGCCCCCCCAATGGCTAAAAGTTGTGAAATGTCTAAACTGAGCATTTGCGGTCCTTTTCTGCGTTTGAAAAAAACACAGCTCAAACGGGCGATTCTGGACAAGGCGCCTTTGTTACGTAACATCGAAAAAAGAAATGCAAATGCAGTTCCACCATCGTCTGGATCTCCACCCCCTGTCTCTGGAAATCACGCCCAGAGAGTTTGGACTGCAGAGGAGCTACGCAATGCGAAATGCATTTTTTTATTTGCCTCGAGGCACATGCGAGTGTTTCTAGGCTCGGAAGTCCTTTACCCGACCCTCTGGACCTCTGAAACAGCAGTGGTTTAATTTTATTTTCTGTGAAAATGTGTTTTTTTTCACTGAAATGCCTTTCCTTTCTGTCTTTGTGCTTCAAACGCGGAAATGGGAGACAGCGCAGAGCAGCGCTCCAGCGGCTTAGAGGAGCGGGTGTGGGGAAGGGCCCACCCGCTCCTCTAAGGCTATCTCTGTCCTTCTCATTTGCATTCAAGCAAGAAGGCCCAGAATGAGTTGTTCAGAGAGTGAATTTTTGACCATGTCTGTGTAAATGGGTCTTTCTCATGCGCTGAGTGTTGATTTTGGAGCAGGATTCATTTACAGTATTAGGGAACCATTAAGGCACCATATAAAAGCATCAAGAAGTACCATGTCATGGGACCTTTAAAAAAGAGATTCTGAGTCTCAATAAGACCTCCTGGGTAAATAAAGGTCAAATAAAATAAAATAAATACTGTGGCTGTAGATAGTTAGATACTATAGTTTGTTTGTTTGTTTTTTGTTCATTGTTACTCCAAATGGGTAGTTTGTAACTGTATTGAGCTAATGTTGTGTTTTTTCTTCCCACTGTGACTAAGCTGACTAAATATATCATGCAAAAATGAACAAAAATGAACTCTAAGCTTCCCTCGGGAATATATGCTTTTTTACCCCATGATTGTTGTGTCACCCTGCACGCCAGACTTGTTCAGAGCATTTCTGCCATAAAATAATATTAATAATAATAATAATAATAATAATAATAATAATAATAATAATAATAATAATAATAATAATAATAATAATAATTCATTGCATTTATATAGCACCTTTCATGACACTCAAAGCGCTTTACAGTTCATTGTGCATTTACTCCACACTTGGTGGTGGTAAGCTACTTTCTGTAGCCACAGCTGTCCTGGGGCAGACTGACAGAAGCGAGGCTGCCAATCTGCGCCATCGGCCCCTCCAACCACCACCAACACTCATGCACACTCCACTTTCATACTAGGCAATGTGGGTGAAGTGTCTTGCCTAAGGACACAACGACTGGTGCTCCCCTGGGGCACCTGGAATTCCCAGCGGTCTCCCATCCAAGTACTAACCAGGCCCTGCCTTGCTCAGCTTCTGAGATCTGATGAGATCAGGCTTTGACAAGCAGGTATGGCCACAACAAAATAACGTTCATTACAACTGAATGCTTATAGTAACATGTCAAGCATGTCCCTTATTAGCTGAGATTTGTTTTTTTCCCATGGTTATTCCCTCTGCTGCCAATAGATGGGGCACTACAGCAGATCCCAGTATGAGGAAAGGAAAAATAATCACTGGTCTGATGTATCGTTATTATTTTAATTTCTAAAGCATGAGATGCCAAAGCAAAGGTAGAGCATGTTTAAAGGCCAACAAAAATACAAATAATGTGTTCTTTAAAAGGACAGTGTGTAAGATTTTTACCCGTTAATTACTGAAATTGAAGATACCCATTCAAAAATACATTGTTTTCCAAGCCTTTTCACTTCCATCATGAAATCAAAGTATTCTTTTGGACTTAGATATAGTCACATAAAAGGGGGATCTTCCCCATGCAGAGGCAGCCATTTTGAATACGAGAGCCACAGAAGGACATTTGGGCTCCGCCTTCGCCTTCGGCAAGGCTCGTGGTTTTGGGTAAACAACACAAGCATGCTGCCGGATCAGACGTCGTAATGGATCTAACACGTGTTTTGGACTAAATTGTTTTACTGGATTTTATTCGCTGGATCCTTACGGACAAATTGAGAGCAAGTTTATGGTGAAATACAGAGTTTGACCTGTGCAAAGCATTCTAAGGTAAGCTAACCTCGTTTTGTGCTTTTCCGTATAAAAGCCCCATGTGCTCGGGGAGTGATTATTGTGCAGGGAAATGAATTGCATAGTCAAAAAGAGGAGACTGTAAGGTTTCATTTGATGTGTAGAGTGTCATGGTACATGATCGGGAATGTGTGTTTTCATGAGAAAAGAAAAAAAAAAAAAACGGGACCGTGCCCGGGTGACCCTCGAGGTCTGCCGTAGCTAAAACAGAAAGTGCAATAGCACCATCCACCTATGCGCCACGAATCCTACACACTGGGGCTTTAAATTCAATTGAATCGATTGATCCCCAAATACACTTGCTTTGCCCAAATAGCCTGAGGTTGCAATGGCCAATCAGATTCCAGAAGCTTTTTTGCTACCCACTAGCTGAATTAAACAAGTACACAGACACAGTGTCTTGCCAAAGAGCACAACAACAGAATTCTTAACCAACAATTTTCTCTACATTCACCTCCAATTATTACCAGATGGCATAGTCAAAAGAATACATATCTTCAAACCCAGTTATAATTGTGTTTTTGAAATCATACTGGCCAGTCGGTCCTGTCTTTCCCCCTCATTTACCCCGCGGCGTTCTGCACAAACAAACATGTGCTGTGTAAATAGCACTGCTCCTCTCCTGACCCCAAATCTCAACTTCCTCAAATGAGTTCATTGGGAAACCATCGTTGAAATTAACTTCCAGACCAGGCTATGTTTGCTCAGCTGGACTTAGGCAGGTTAGCCGGTCCACACATACATATACACACACACGTACACACACGCCCACACACCCATTGGGTTTCCATGCTTGTTGGGGACATTACATTGACTTCCATTCATTTCCTGTAGGCTGATCTCAACCAAAACCTAAAAAGCCCTGTACCTAATTTGTCTCATGTATTTGAGCCAAACGTGTCTAGCCCCAGTACAGATGTTTTGTACAAGCACCTCTTGAGGTCAAAGTAATTCTGCTGTGTACTGTCTGCATCTATAAAGCGTTTTATTGTCCGATAATCAGGAACTGCGTGTTAGCATGCTAGTTCACCGTCACGGCAAAACTCCGCTCTGATCTATGAGATTTATGAAAAGTTTTTCTAAACTCATTGAGGTGAATAATTAGGATGCTCAGAATGCTTAAGGTAAGAGATGAATAACTTTGGACCACTACAAACTGTTTAGAATGAACTTTTTTAAGACAAAAAACAAAAAAATCACATTTAACCTAAACCCTAATCATAACTTAACCCTAATCAAAACATATATTCAAACTAAGTTCATCTAATAATAATATTTTAAATTATTAAAAGGTCCACATACGATATTTTCTGATCTATGTTATATTTATTATTCAAGGCCTGTTGTGTCGTGGGCCGTCCTCCTGTGGACTCACCACCCACGGGAGGATTCATGGGGGCTGGTGCATTGTGTTCTGGGAAGCAGATCTGCTTGGACTGCTGCCCCGTGACCCAGAAATGGAAAAGCAAAAGAAGATGGATGGATGGATGTTATATTTCCTCATCACAAACATACCTGGAGTTTTGTTTCATTTACACACAACACACAAGCCCTGCATACTGTATTTAGGCAATATATTGTTCTTCTCTCAAACTCTCTGTTCCACCTTGTGATGTCATGTGGTAACACCGGAAGTACTCCAATGTGTTTTTAAATTCCATACACCTTCACCAGAAGGTGTACGTAATAATAATAATAATAATTGGATAATTTCAGTCCTGGAATTGCCCATCTCTACTGAACTAAAGGTAAAACGTAGCTGTTAACTTGAAAAGTACCACTTCATGACATCATCAAGGTGGAACAGAGCATTTGGAGCTTTGGAGTTATAAACAGACTAAAAATAAGGGATTACTCTTGTATGAATGTATGAATGAAACAAAACAATTCCAGGTGTTTTTGATGGCTTAAAGCTCACAAAAGTCAAACTTGAGTAATATACTGTAGGTTCTTTAACGCATGAGGTCGTGTTTTTCCCCCATACGTTACTCAAGTCCTCATAATGTCATAAATACCTACTCACACACAGCAATGCAATCTAAACCTTCCGAAGCCTGTGATTAATTTCAGAGATTAATTTCAGAGAATTTCAAACAAGAATTAATATGCATAATTTGGAGAGCCATTCCAAAACAATAGACATTTGTTCACTGGCCTGTTTTTGCTTTCTACCACCCAGACTTGAGACAATCTACGCTGTAACACAAATAAAGGAACAATCACATTTTTTCCCAGTGTGTAATTCCAGAAAAAAAAAAGTAGAAAAACAATTAAAAGTGCCTTCCCCTTCCCACCAGGAGCATTCCCACGCAGTATTCTGGCAGCGCTGCAAAGTTCAGGATCTCCAGAGAGCTTGGATAGTTGGAGGAGATGTCAGGGATGTTGGTTTCCCAGGCAGGGATGAGAGAGAGCAGAGCGGTGGAGAGGAGGAGGAAGGCCTGAGGTGGTAGAGTAGCCAGAAATTGTACTCGAGTAAGACCAATGTTATATCAAAATAAAACTACTCAAGCTGAAGTGCAATGTAGTGGTTCAAGAAATTAAGTAAGAGTAAAAAAGAATGTGGGAAGGAAAGTACTCAAGTAACTTAAAGATCCCATGACATGGTACTTCTTGATGCTTTTATATGGCTCCTTAATGGTTCCCTAATACTGTAAATGAATCCTTCTCCAAAATCAACACTCAGTGCATGAGAAACAGAGATAAGATGAGAGAGTATTTTTTTTTCTCTCTGAACAGGCCATAATGAGCGTTGTTGCTTGAATGCAAATTAGGAGAAAAGAGATGGCCAATAGTAGAGGGTGGGGGTGTGGCCAAACTCTCCGCTCTCCGCTCTAGCTCTCTAAACAGGGTAGAGGAGCTCACATTAACGTTCAAAAACCTCAGAAAGTGAAAATTTCATGCCATGGGACCTTTAAAGAATAACTGTCTAGACGTAACATCAGATTTATGATTTGAAAATAATGTAACTGGAAGGGTAAAACATTTAATAATGCTCAAATTCTTGTATTTTGGAAAAAAAAAAAAGAGATATAAATTAAATCATACCTGAAGGATCTGAAGGAGCGGTGCAAGAAACACAAATATTCAAGATTCAAGATTGTTTATTTGTCATATGCAGGATCAACACAAGGTCAAAAATGCAATGAAATGTTTAGGATGAAAAGATCGTTGACTTGGTAAGATAGTCGAGAAGTACTAATAGCATGCACTAATAGTACATGGTACAAAAGTGTTGCAAAAAGTGCAGGGGAAGAAGTAAACAATATAATTTTAAAACATGTGATAAAATATAATAAAATACAAGGTACAGGTAGGTACAGGTACAGGTAATATTCAAATCATTTCATATTTTCAAAATAAAGCTTTTGTTTCATTAAAGGGACAGTGTGTAAGATTTTTACCTGTTAATTACTGAAATTGAAGATACCCATTCAAAAATACATTGTTTTCCAAGCCTTTTCACTTCCATCATGAAATCAAAGTATTCTTTTGGACTTAGATATAGTCACATAAAAGGGGGATCTTCCCCATGCAGAGGCAGCCATTTTGAATACGAGAGCCGCAGAAGGACATTTGGGCTCATCCTTCGCCTCGGCTCCTGCTAGCAGCTGCTCATGTGGGAGCGGAGGAGCGAAGGAGAGAAGGGGAAGGGGAGGGGGGAAGGGGGGAGCCTCATGTAAAGAAGCATGCTGCTGTATCACACATCGTAATGGATATAACACGTATTTTGGACTAAATTGTTTTACTGGATTTTATTCGCTGGATCCTTATGGACAGATTGAGACCAAGTTTATGATGAAATACAGAGTTTGACCTGTGCAGAGCCTTCAAAGGTAAGCTAAGTAAGCTAAGTTTTGTGCTTTTCTGTATAAAAGCCCCATGTGCTCGGGGAGTGATTGTTTTGCAGGGAAATGAATTGCATAGTCAAAAAGAGGAGACTGTAAGGTTTCATTTGATGTGTAGAGTGTCATGGTACATGATCGGGATTGTGTGTTTTCATGCGAAAAGAAAAAAAAAAGTGAACGGGGGACCGCGTTTTATGTATACAGCGGCGCGCGGTTCGTGCGCGGGCACGCGAGATGTCGGCGCTACGTCGCGCCCGGGTGACCCTCGAGGTCTGCCATAGCCAAAAGAGGAAGTGGAATAGCTACTAACCACCTATGCGCCACGAATCCTACACACTGTACCTTTAAAGGATCTATATTACGGAAATCTTTCATTTTAGTTATAATGTTGTTTCCTTATCAAATCTCATCTGGAATTGTGTTTTGTTTCATTCACATGTAAGTGTGGTATTTAGGGTGTGTTCTTTTCTCAAACTGAAAACACTCTGTTTCACATTATTTATGTAACATTATGTAACACAGAAGTTCTCCCCAGTGTTATTTAAACTCCATATGCCTTCACTAAAATCATTTGAGTAATTCCAGCCCTGAAATAGCTAAACTTTGAAGTTACAGTGACATAGCTATTAGCTTTAAATGTGTAATGACATCACAAGGTGGAACAGAGCATTTTGAACTTTGGATATGTACAAAGCCCAATAACGTAAGGTTTTCCAAACATATGTGAATGAAACAAAACACAACTCCATGTAAGTTTTTGATGAGGTAACAACATTCTAACATGATGAGTCCACTAGAGTTAAAGGGATAGTGTGTTTTTTTATGTTAATCTGTATGGGTTTCCTTCTAAAAGTTACGTGTGTTGATACCGGCTTACCTCTGACAGTCTCAGCTGATCCCGGTTCGGCTCGCTTTCTGGAGCCCACGTAAGTAGGTCCGGTAACTTCCCTGGAATGTGAAATAAAGCTTGTTTTTCTTCTCAATACAAAACATTTGTTAGAAAGGTGATATATTTGCGTCCCAAACAGTTGTCCACGAAACATCCAGCAGCGTATTTCGCATTCGCGTATTGTCTCTCTCCACTCGTATCACTACGCCCATGTTAACTCTATCAGCCTGTTCACTTGTAAACTTCGGCGTAGACATTCGCTGAAGGTGAACAGGCTGATAGAGTTAACATGGGCGTAGTGATACGAGTGTTGAAACATGAGGTGATGTTCATGGATGTATGGCACAACAATGGGCCTCAGGATCTCATCACGGTATCTCTGTGCATTCAAAATGCCATCAATAAAATGCACCTGTGTTCTTCGTCCATAACAGCCTTTGAAGAGGAGTGGACCAACATTCCACAGGCCACAACTGACAATCAGATAAACTCTATGCGAAGAAGATGTGTTGCAGTGCATGAGGCAAATGGTGGTCACACCAGATACTGACTGGTTCTGAGTCCCCAGACCCCCAATAAAGCAAAAAAAAAAAAAAAAGCACATTTCGGGGTGGCCTTTTATTGTGGGCAGTCTGGGGCGCACCTGTGCACTGGTCATGATGTCAGATCGGCATCTTGATGTGGCACACCTGTGAGGTGGGGTGGATTGTCTCGGCGGGGCAGAGGTGCTCGCTGTCACACATTTGGACAGATTTGTGAACAATGTTTGAGAGAAATGGTAGTGTTGTGTATCTGGAGTGAATTTTGGATCTTTGGGTCCATCTCAGGAAAAATGGGAGCAAAAACAAAAGTGTTGCGTTTATATTTTTGTTGAGTGTATATCACCTTTCTAACAAATGTTTTGTTTTGAGAAGAAAAACAAGCTTTATTTCATGTTCCAGGGAAGTTACCGGACCTACTTACGTGGGCTCCAGAAAGCGAGCCGAACCAGGATCAGCTGAGACTGTCAGAGGTAAGCCCGTGTCAACACACGTAACTTTTAGAAGGAAACCCATACAGTTAAAAAAAAAAAAAATAAAAAAATAAAAAAACTATCCCTTTAATTCTGACTAATATAGGACCGTTACATTAGGAAAAACAATTTTGAAGTATCTCAAAGGTTTTTTTTTCCCTTTGAGCCAAAATGTCTACGTGACAGTGCTGAATCCCACATGTATCATCAGTTTTTAAGTAAATAAAAATTGATATCAGTGGACAAAGTAAATACATAGTAGTGGGTGCGTGTGAGAGGGTAGAAGAAAATGTGAATTTTTAGGGCAATGATTACTCAAACATGTCTGAATCACTGTAACTAGAACTTGGTTAAAATGTGTTTAAAATTAATTCTGGACAATATTCTAAAAAAGGAATCAAAAGTATCAAATTATTTCTCAAATTCCATCAGAGCCAAAAGAAGAGACAAAACCAGCTAACCATTTACCATCGCCTTCCATCATGTGGGAATGTCACTCTTAAACCAACTGAACTCCTGTCATGACCCTGAAATACACATAGTCCAACTTGACCCAGTCTTGGAGCCGAAACCTGAACTTTTGAACACATCCAAACCCCAACTGAAAAGCAAATGTCAGCGCTCTCAAACTGACTTTTGTACGTCTGAAGCTGAGGTGGCAGATGCAGAAATACACATCTCTGAATCCCACTTTTGTCACCGGGACCCCACTCCTCCAAAACACAACGGCATTCTAATCACTTTAACCCTTCGCGCTCTCCGCTCTTCGGCACATGACGCCCGTGACAGCCCAGGCGCACCCACAGCCGAACCCCAGGCCAAAGGAGCCCGACCTCCGAACCGCCCCGACCCCCCCTTCCCTTCTTCTGGACTCCTACGGGCGGCCATCTTGTGCACTTCTTAACCTGTCGCTATTATGACATTCTCCTTATTCAAATGAGGCTTGGGGTCCTTTGTCTTTGGGTTTGTGCACACTGACGGGCTGGTGACGGGGTGGGTCAGGCGGTGAGATCGGGGGCGGTTGCTGACACACTCGTCAAATCGCAGCTCCTCTGTCTTTTCACACGCAGCGGGACTATTTGCTTTGGTGTGCCGTAACAAGACAGCGGAGGGACACTTGAGTGACGCGCGACATTGTGTAAGGTTTGATTGCATTGAAATGTCATAAACCAACTGTCTAAGCAGCACCTCGTTAATATGGTCTTATCTTGAATCAAGGTTCTCAAACTTTTCCTGGAAAGAATCACCCAAGTAAATATTTTGATTTCCAATTGTTATTTATTTATTTATTTTATTTATTTATGAGACAGGGACAGTGCACAATATACATTAACTTTAACAGGAGAGGTGCACTGAGCAGGTTGTAGCACTAGAGCTAATTTCCACCTGTAGTCCCTGATGCATGTTTTTTAGTTTTTTTTACGTTACCAGATACAAATCCGGCTAGACAAGGACTAAACTATGATTGCAAACAAGTTAATTATAAATGAATGGTCCTATATTACACAAATTTGACTCTTGTGAGCTTTAAGTCATGTTATAATGTCGTTACGTCATCAAAACACACCTGGAGTTGTGTTTAGTTTCATTCACACATGTTTGAGTAGCTCTTTATTATTAGTCTGTCTACATCTTCAAAGCTCAAAATGCTCTGGTCCTCCTTGTGATGTCATGTAGTGGTAGTTTTCAAGTTAACAGCTACCTTTAAACTTTAGTTCAATAGAGATTGGCAATTCCAGGGCTGAAATCATCAAAATGTTTCTAGTGAAGGTGGAGTTATGGAGTTTAAAATCACAGTGGCGCACTTCCTGTAATATTATATGACATCACAAGGTGTTGAGTGTTTAATATTTGTAGAGAAGAACTGCTAAAGCCTAAATATGCAGGGTTTGTGTGTTTAACTTGCATGAATGGAACAAAGCACCACTCCAGGTATGTTTGTGATAAGGAAACAACATTGTAACATATGTCAGAAAATAGAATAATTTAAACTTATCTATATCTATGGAGAAAAACAGGTGATGCCACTTGACCAAGTTACAGGTCAGATCTGTAGAGAGGCGACCCCACTCACAGTAAGAAAACGTATTTATCATATTTATTTATTTGTTTGTTTATGCAAAATATTATTGTACCCTCATCAAAAATATATATCTGGTGTTCTATGTTGCTTCAAAGTCATCTCGATCCTCAAAAATGCATAATTTGCCTTAAAGGAAAAGTAACGTTTTTTACAATTTGAGGCTTATTTCGGTAATAAAACACGTTGTTTTACTCACCCATATCACTTTGGTGTCATATGGAGCATTTCCGGAGATGTTTTAGATTAGCGTAAGGCTAATGCCGTTAGCCTAGCGCGACTTATAGCCATAGCTCGGGGCATTCCCCGAGCATGTAATATGCCCCGTGCGGGCTCCAAATAACACAAACTTTAGCACTTTTCAAATCATAGAAGCTCGATGTCTTTAGTCTACAATTTCGTTTGAATCAAAAGTGGCCTGTAATCCGAGATTTAGCCATAGTTTACAGCTATGCGTTCCATGTTTGGGTCCCGGGAGCTGAGAGCACAGTCCGCACATGCGCACTGGCGTCCTCATCTACTCGAAACTACGGCTAAATCTCGGATTACAGGCCACTTTTGACCAAACGAAATCGTAGACTAAAGACATTGAGCTTCTATGATTTGAAAAGTGCTAAAGTTTGTGTTATTTGGAGGCCGCACGGGGCATATTACATGCTCGGGGAATGCCCCGAGCTATGGCTATAAGTCGCGCTAGGCTAATGGCGTTAGCCTAACGCTAATCTAAAAGATCTCCGGAAATGCTCCATATGACACCAAAGTGCTATGAGTGAGTAAAACAACTTGTTTTATTACCGAAATAAGGCTCAAATTGTAAAAAACTTTACTTTTCCTTTAAGTTTGCCTGAAATGTCGTGTCATAGATAAAATACTGGACTTCTGCGCAATTTATAAGTCCATAAACCTTCACTAGACTTATTCTACTCAAATGTCTAAATACAGTGATTTTCCTAAATAGATATTATTATATCCCTAGGTGAACAAAAGGGAATTAAAGCCACAGCACTGCTCAATCTTCTATTGATACGTTGTAGTGACATCATGCTGGGGTATTTTACAGGTATCTCTATGGTGGAATGTTCAGCATATGCCCATATTAGTAAACACTGTCGAAAAAAAGTTTTAAGATAATCTGAAAACTCAAGAAAAAACACAATGAAATACATTTTCAGGAGCCTGTGATCAATACGAGTGTTTATGGTTCTGTTTAGGTGTTTGATTTTTAGGTGAACTGAAAAACTGTGGGCTAATACTAGCAGCTTGTGACTGTAATTTTATGTGACAGACTTGTTTAAGAGCACAAATCGGCTCATCTGTTGTACAGTAGTTCCAACTAAGTCAGCTCTTTCTGATCAGATTGTTTAAAAATAAAGATTACATTAAACTCTAACAGTGCGTCTCACAGAGCAGAGCCGACGGTTAGCATCAGGTCTCCAGGGAAACTATCTATCACTTCCAAACTTTCAGTCACACCTTGGTCCTCTCCCCAATGATCACTCTCCTTGTTCTTCTCCCTGATGTCCACTCTCTGCTGCCCCTCTCTGGAATATCACTTCATCTCCTGCTCCTGACCCTTACAAGTCCCTGGCCATAACTGGGCACTTGCAGTTTGACTAAAACTTCTAGAATTCCATGCTACTGTGTCTGTTTGGTTTTGCATTTTGATTTTTGTGTTAATTTTTAAATTTGACTTTTTTTTTCCCCTCCAAAAGGGTATGTTATTCAGTGAAATCTGTGTGACTCTGTTAACAGTTTAAATTGATTTCACTGTATGTAATTGTTGCCATGCCCATCTAGCATTGCATTTTTGCATACAGCACATGCATTACCAGACAGTCCAGGAGTCAAACCTGCTTGTGACCTTCTCCACAGTGAGGTGAAAGGGCTAACCACTCTGGCACCACGCTGCACTGTATCTACCCCAGTTAATAAAGAAATCATTGTGTACACTGATTACTACAAGCCATAGGTTTCAAAGTATTGAATGAGTAAGTACTCTGTCCACGTACTATTGCAATCCTATAAAAGCAGGAGATTTCCACCATTCTCTCTGAAAGGACCGGAGTGTGTCAGTTTGTCTTTATTAAAGGAATATTAACGTTTTTTACAATCTGAACCTTATTTCGATAATAAAAACGTTGATTTACTCACCCATATCACTTTAGGGACATTTGGAGTGGATTCCAAAGCAGCCTGAAACCCAATATCCAGCTATAGTTTCATTTGATGACATCATCATAGAGGACAGCGCGCATGTGCGAATTCCCAGCTGTCAGATCTCGGTTACAGTCTGAAAGAAGCTAAGAAGACGAAAACATCTCGAGAGAAAACATCTTGAGAAAATGGTGCGAACATGCATTTATCCTGGTTTTGAAAACAAAATGACATCTTAGACGAAGTTGTGCTTTCACTGGCTTTCTCATCACAATCCGGAGCTACTTGCTTTGAGAATGGACCCAGACATGAAAGGCAAAACTGTAAGACGTTTGAACCATCGTGTTTGCCGTACTCACTTCAGTTTGTACGATTTTTTACCAGCAAAGAAAAAGAAGGAAGGCCAGCGGATTCAGCGCGCGGTTCTGAGAAGTAATGCGATACCCATGGCTGTTATCCTGTGTGCTGCTCCTCAAACTGTCTCCGCTTCCTTCTTTCTAATAGCTCCTCATCCGTATACTCAGGCTCAAAATGATAGGGACGGCCTTCATACTCAAATAAGTCCTCTTCAGTCTCAAAGTCCAAATCTTCAGCCAACAGAAAAGTTCAGAGCGTTGTTTATCTGCGAATCAGCTGGGAATTCGCACATGCGCACTGTCCTCTGTGATGACGTCATCAAATGAAACTATTGCTGGATATCGGGTTTCAGGCCACTTTGGACTCCACTTAAAGTCTACGCTGACACAGCGATCTTCTGTGATTTGAAAAGTGCTAAAGTTTGTGTTATTTGTTGTTGTGCCCCACTCACATTACCCGGATATCCTAACCTACCAAATGTAAAGAACTGCTCCAAATGTCACTAAAGTGATATGGGTGAGTAAATCAACGTGTTTTATTACCGAAATAAGGTTCAGATTGTAAAAAACGTTAATATTCCTTTAAGATCCTTTTTGACTCACAGCATACTTTCTTGGTTGAAAATATTCTGCTGCACACCTACATAAATATTACAAAATCAGTCAGTTTTGGATCCGAAATTTGCTCAGGGCACTCCAAATTAGTAAATAATACAATGTAATCTAATTGGAAATCTGTTCACTCAAACTTGATTATTTTTTCAAGGCACAACTGGCAACACCTCAAGAACCACCAGCGTTCCTATGATACACTGGTTGAAAATCAAGACTAGTATATTGTATTATATGTTAACAATAAATGATTATAGGTCCACATTTCTGCAAATTGTTTTATTATTTGACTTCAAAGTGGATGAAGTGTCTTGGCCAATGACACAACAATAGTGTGCAGTTCTTTCAAAAACATTAAAGGTCCCATGACATGGTACTTCTTGATGCTTTTATATGGCTCCTTAATGGTTCCCTAATACTGTAAATGAATCCTTCTTCAAAATCAACACTCAGTGCATGAGAAACAGAGATAAGATGAGAAAGAGTATTTTTTCTCTCTCTGAACAGGCTATTCTGGGCGTTGTTGCTTGAATGCAAATGAGGAGAAAAGAGCTGGCCTATAGTAGAGGGTGGGGGCGTGGCCAAACTCTCCGCTCTCGGCTCTCAGCTCTCAGCTGATTCATTTCCGTGTTTTTGCACGGGGGGAGAGATTAGAAGCGTTCCATTGAAAAATAAACACATTTCCACAGAAAATAAAATTAAACCACTGCTGTTCAAAGGTCCAGAGGCTCAGATAAAGGACTTCCGAGCCTAGAAACACTCGGACGTGCCTCCAGGCAAATAAAAAAACGCATTTCGCATTGCCTAGCGCATTCGCAGTCCAAACTCTCTGGGCGTGATTTACAGAGACGCTGAGTTCAGACAGACGGGGGTGGAACTGCATTTGCATTTCTTTTTTCGATCTGACGTCAATAAGGTGCCTTGTTCAAAATCGCCCATTTGAGCTACGATTTTTTTGTAACGCAGAAAAGGATCGCAAATGCTCAGTTTAGACATTTCGCAACTTTTAACCATGGGGGGGGCCTAAACAGGGTAGGGGAGCTCACATTAACGTTCAAAAACCTCAGAAAGTGAAAATTTCATGCCATGGGACCTTTAAGAATAATGGTCAAATTTCTCTACCAGCTCTGTTCGGTTATCTACACAAAAAGCAGTCCAGCAGATGAACCTGCATTGAACCTTCTCGTTGTGAGGTGAAATGGCTCACCAATCTGCTACCACACCACATTGTATCTACTCCTGTTCATAAATAAATCATTGTCGGTGAAGCGTCATGCCCAGTGACACACAAACAGCATGCATTACCAGTTGCCTTCCAACAACTTTCAGTCTAGTAACATACCCAAAGACAGTCCAAGAATTGAACCTGCGGGGAATCTTGTTGCTGTGAGGTGAAAGGGCTAACCACTCTGCCACCACACCACACTGTGTCTACCCCGGTTAATAAAGAAATCATTGTGTACAAGGATTACTACATGCCACAGTTTTCTAAGTATTGAATGAGTAAGTACTTTGCCCGCGTCCAATTGCAAACCTATAAAAGCAGGAGATTTCCACCTTTCTCTTTGCTGTTTTTGTTCCCACATTGGAGGGGACCGGTGTGCGTCACTTTGTCTTTATTAAGCAGTGGAGCTGAGGGATCGATTCTATGGAAATCTCCCTCTCCCTCCTCCCCAAACGCGCCATTACGAGGTATTCACAGCCACGCCGAGCTTGTCACAGAAAACTCAGAAGCACAAGCTAATCAATGCTAGTTAAGAGCGGTAATTTATCACCGTACCACCGCGCAGCCAGCCCCCCCTGTCGGCTGTGAATGAACGGGAGGGGGCGGGGCCAGGGGAGCGAGGCGATATGGTGGTCAAGGCACACGGGGTCAGGGCCCAATTACTCTTCATCTACTGCTCCTCATCACCACTGGCACAGGGACGGCTCAATTGGCGCATTATCTAAGGTTATCAATAGCAGAATTAAAAGTCATTGATTTTTTGCAAGGTTTTTTTTGTATTGTTTTGTTTGGGTGAAAAGATAGGAGCAGATGTTCTACTGGACTCGGCTGTCTTTCACCGGATAAAAGGACAGTCCATAGTCTTTAAAAGCAGGCACGATTTGGTTCTCGGTACAATTCTATAAAAGTAAATTATGTAAAAAATAATTTGTCCTTTTTTTGTTAGACTTCTCATTCAGTGGGCATCAATCACCATCTGCTGATTTCAATGAATAGACTATTATGCCATTGCTTTTACACTGAAGTTTTGTAAATCCATTAGATTGGTTGTACCTTGTGTCCAAAAGATTAATATTGCCATATGTCTATGCTCATTTGATTAAAAAAAAAAGAAAAAAATAGCACCAAAGTATCAACTCAGTTGTCCTTGAGAGGAAACTGGAATGCTGTATAGATAGATTTTTGTTCTAGAAAAAATCGTTAAAGGGACAGTGTGTAAGATTTTTACCCGTTAATTACTGAAATTGAAGATACCCATTCAAAAATACATTGTTTTCCAAGCCTTTTCACTTCCATCATGAAATCAAAGTATTCTTTTGGACTTAGATATAGTCACATAAAAGGGGGATCTTCCCCATGCAGAGGCAGCCATTTTGAATACGAGAGCCGCAGAAGGACATTTGGGCTCCGCCTTCGCCTTCGGCAAGGCTCGTGGTTTTGGGTAAACAACACAAGCATGCTGCCGGATCAGACGTCGTAATGGATCTAACACGTGTTTTGGACTAAATTGTTTTACTGGATTTTATTCGCTGGATCCTTACGGACAAATTGAGAGCAAGTTTATGGTGAAATACAGAGTCTGACCTGTGCAAAGCATTCTAAGGTAAGCTAACCTCGTTTTGTGCTTTTCCGTATAAAAGCCCCATGTGCTCGGGGAGTGTTTGTTGTGCAGGGAAATGAATTGCATAGTCAAAAAGAGGAGACTGTAAGGTTTCATTTGATGTGTAGAGTGTCATGGTACATGATCGGGAATGTGTGTTTTCATGAGAAAAGAAAAAAATAAAAATAACCGGGACTGCGTTTTATTTATACAGTAGCGGCGCGCGGCTCGTGCGCGCGCCCGGGTGACCCTCGAGGTCTGCCGTAGCTAAAACAGAAAGTCCAATAGCACCATCCACCTATGCGCCACGAATCCTACACACTGGGGCTTTAAAACCAAATATGTAATAACATATATAGCAACATAATTTCTTAAAACTTAATGAACAACAGTATTCCTTGTCAAACTGAAATGAACTGGATGTTGTGATGTTAGAATCACAACTGAACATAGGTCGCTGGTACCTTAACCTGCAGTTAGAGGACACACATTTTACGTTTTTGTCATTTTCACTATACGGACAGACCATGCCTCATGTGAAAGTTCAGAACCTTCAGAATTCACAGACTGAGCTGCAGAGGCTGCACTAGCACGACTGATGATTCATGATTGGCTGCTGTTGATGATGCTGAAGTAGTGATGTGACTCTGCTGCTTAAATGACACTTAAAGGACACTGACACTGCTGCTTAAATGACACCATTTGAGCTTTATTACACTACACATTGTGTGTTTTACCTATTGGTATTATATACAAGTTTACTGTACTTTTGCTACGGGGATATATGTGATGCTTTAGTCATTGTGTTTGTCTTGTTTATCAGATGTTTTATGTTTTTTTGTGTTTTTTTATTTATTTAACCTTTATTTAACCAGGAAAGTCCCATTGAGATTAATAATCTCTTTTTCAAGGGAGTCCTGCCCAAGACAGCGGCACAGATCAATACAATTACAAAGCCATTTCAAAAACAATTTAAGCAATTACAAGCAATAAAATGTTTCAGAATTAAAAACATTTACAAACCATAGATTTCAATTCCAAACTTTTGTTTCACTGTGGGTCTAGGGGGCGCTGCAATTTCAAATCCTGTGTGTGCAACCTGTACATATGTTTTTGACAATAAAGCTGACTTTGAACTTTTTTCAGCATTGAAACTGGCAACCCAAATAAGAGGCTGATTTTTTTTATATATATATATATATATATATCAGCATTACATTACAACTGTTCTCAGTAAATGATATATGTTTACCTCTTCTGGGGATAATCAAAATCTCACATACAGTCCCTTTAAACACAGACTATACCATAACCACCACTAACTATCATAAACCATAATATTAGTCACACATAATGACCGCCACTGAGAGTATAAAGGCTCAGCCATGTTATTGAAAGCACTATTATGATTATATGAAATTATGATGTAAAGGTAATTCCCCTGTTTTCCCAAGCGTTCAAAGCTCTGTGGTGGGAGCGCTTCAGTCTTCCGTCCAGTGAAAATGACCCGGACTGGACATAAACAAAGGTGCTAGCGTCATCCATCCATCACATGACCACTCGCAATGATCATCGAGAAGGAAAGCGTTCAAATCTGAGCCAAATATCTCCATTTCAGCAGCACTATTATTTTCATAAATCATCTCCCCACCGTCGCCCTCTCCTCACCGCTCACCCACGAACCCATTATACGCACCATTTAGCGGCAGCCATATTAGCTCATATGTTTTCCTGGCTGACCAAATACTTAAGAGATAAAACAATTTACTGTTCATTATGAGACGTGTCAGTGGAATGACTCTATTAACCTGCGCTAAGTGGGACGCCCGGGAAGATATCCGCGATGAGGAAAGCCAATGGATATTTATGTTTGCTGCGTTTGCGCTCGTAAAAAAGAAAAAAAAAAAACAGTCGTTTCTTTCGGCTGCTTGGATGACTTTATTTTGCGGTGGTCGGGGTGCTCTCCTCGTCTTAAGCAGCCCCTGACCTGTGAAAGATCTGAACAAATGAGCTTCTATTGTGGAGGCAAAGGTGGAGTGGATGAGGAGCCGCTCTGCTGGTCCTACAGTGAGATGGGGCAGGGGCAGTGGAGCACGCCGGAGACATGATTGAATTAACCCTTTAGGAACGTGCTGATGAAGATAGGAGAGCGAGGGTTTGTCATTAGTGTCACAGATACTCCCTGGTTTTGATGGACTCACAGATTTGCAAGTCACCACTGTCTCTATATAAAACCAAATACAGTCTATGTGCTTGTAATTGGCCTGAGGTGGAGTGCACCCTGAAATACACTTCCAGTCGAAAGTTTGGAAGCCAGAAGATAAGGACATATTAGTAAAATTACTTCATGTAACTAAAGCACTTTACTACTAAAACTACCTCGTGTAACTAAAAGCACTTTTGTATTAGAACTCAAAATCCTTGTGAATCTGTTGTGTCCTGCTTTGATTCTGTCACTGCTTCTGTTGTCATGTTTTCATTGTTGGTCTTTACATGTTTTGTACCTTGTGTTTTATCGACTTTCACCCCTCTTTTGTGGAACTACAAATGGAAACTAGCCTTGAGCTAAATCCGGTGTATTTACAGCACTAGCTGTTCATTAATACATGCTGTCCCATTTAAATAAATAAACTTAAACTTAAACTTAGTACTGCAAAGCGATAAGAAGAATATCCCATAGTGACCAGGGACCATCACCATGACGTAAGAATGTGCTAGTGCTTTCTGCCTGTCAAAGCCTGATCCCATCAGATCTCAGAAGCTAAGCAAGGCAGGGCCTGGTTAGTACTTGGATGGGAGACCACTGGGAATTCCAGGTGCCACAGTGGGGCAACAGTTGCAAAAAACTGTCGCTGTGTCCTTAGGCAAGACACTTTACCCACATTTGCCTAGTATGAAAGTGGTGTGTGCATGAGTGTTGGAGGGGCCGATGGCGCAGATTGGCAGCCTCGCTTCCGGCAGTCTGCCCCAGGGCAGCTGTGGCTACAGAAAGTAGCTTACCACCACCAAGTGTGGAGTGAATGAACTGTAAAGCGCTTTGGGTGTCAAGAAAGGCGCTATATAAATGCTATGAATTAAATTATAATTATTATTATTGAATAATACTATTAAAAAATGAACATTGTTCTCTCATTGCCCCCTTCCCCCCATAGGAGGCTAGGGTAATAATGCAGGATCACACAAACATGAAATATGTGCCATGTGCATAAAAACCCCAGGTATGTTTTTGGTGAGTTAACAACAGTCTTACATGGTTTAAAGTTCACAAGAGTCAAATTTGCATAATATAAAGATTAACTTAAAGATTTTTTTTTTCCCAATACAGCAACTTTTTCTGTTCCGATACCTATGTACATTGACTTTAAGTATTTGCTGATACCTGATATCTACTGATACTAGAGCAGACACAGGAAATATAATTTATTTTCTTTAAACACAAACAGTGAAAATGATCCAAATATGTTTTGTAATGGGGTTTTTTATCATTTAAAGTAACTATAGGACAGTTTTAGACATTTTGGGCCAGCGTTTTGGCCAGTAAATTGTCTTATTACGACAATTTATACACTTGAATGGGACATATTGGGTGAACCAATATTTTGGTTGATCTTCGATCCATCTAATTTTCCATCAAATTATAACATGGTTAAAATGTTATAAAAATAATAATAATAATAATAAATAAATAGCTACATAAATAAATCAATAAAAATTTTAAAAGATTTTACATAATGTCCATTTTAAGCTCCATGGTCTGGAGTACATAGCTGAAGGATTAGTCTCTTCTGCATGTTATAGGTTTGCTGTTGAATCTTCACAATCATCTCTTAGACATATTGACCCCCTCCCTCTTCCTCCCCCGTCTGTAATAACTACAAACACGACCTCCTGATTAGATTCTTCTCACATGCTTATGACAAAGCCCATGTATCCTGCATTACACACATCAGGTTATTGTATACTTGTCAGTGCCTCCGTGTTATTCAAAATCTCCACATGTCAACACCCCCCCTCTTACCCCCCTGTATTAAACCATCATTTACAGTCGGTGTGTTAAACCCAGCGCTCCTGTCAGGGGCCGGTTAAACAGTCTGTCCTCCATTATCATATTTCTAATCAGACCCCGGCACCTGTCATGGCCCTCGTCATGGAAACGCTGGCACTTCCTATGAATACATGTCTGTGACTCAAATGTAGGTCAAAGGTCACGTCACTGTTTGTTTTAGAGTGATTTTGCTCGGAGCACAAGGGGTCACGGCCACACAGAGCTCATGGGTAGACCAGCTACATATGTCAGGTGGCTACTAAATATTAAAACAGGACATCAAATTTAAAGGTACATTGTGGAACTTTTCTGGTGGGGGTCAGCTACCTGCTTGTCTCCATGAAGATGCTATTGCTTTGTCGAATATTCCAACATATGGCATTAAACATCCATTCTCCTGTGTACAGATCTGACCGTAGACTGGAATTAGCTAATCTGCTAGCTGCCCTGTTCCAAATAGGAGGTGAGAATGGGCGCTCTTCCGGATCAAATTCACTTTTTATTGAAACACCGTCACCCCCTGTAACTGCTCCTGTTAGTCATGTCATTTTGGTCTTAAAATATAAATTTTAACCCACTCTACATGGTCCTGAGCTTTGTATTTCACTGTGTTGACCCTAAATCAAAATGTGAACATTAATAAGAGACCAGTGAGGCGCCTTCTTTTCTAAGGTCACTCCTGCTAGTGTTAGCAACTGTTTTGATTGACAGCGTTGCTAAGCACTTGCCTCTTGCGGCCGGGACGGGTTTTTACCTTCAGCACGCTTGCTTCGGATTGGCTCTTTAGTTGCTATGATGCTCGAGGTCGGAATTCCAAATATGAAACTCTGCTCCAAATTTGCCCCATAACTGCTAGCCTCGATTGGCTTCATGTGACTGGAACTGAATACTATGGGTTACATCACATCATTTAGTCCACTTCTTTATACAGTCTATGGATCTGACTAATAACTTCGTCTGGTGCTTGTCTCCATGGTGATAGATAAGTTCCATAAAAGCACCCATAATGAAATACATGCAACATAGATGTGTTGCATGTATTTCATTGTTATAAATGCATCTATAAGGTCATCTCTGACACTGTTAATGCTGATGTTAAAGGTCCCATGACATGGTACTTCTTGATGCTTTTATATGGCTCCTTAATGGTTCCCTAATACTGTAAATGAATCCTTCTTCAAAATCAACACTCACTGCATGAGAAACAGAGATAAGATGAGAAAGAGTATTTTTTTTCTCTCTGAACAGGCCATAATGAGCGTTGTTGCTTGAATGCAAATGAGGAGAAAAGAGATGGCCTATAGTAGAGGGTGGGGGCGTGGCCAAACTCTCTGCTTTCGGCTCTGAGCTCTCAGCTGATCCATTTCCGTGTTTTTGCACGGGGGGAGAGATTTGAAGCGTTCCATTGAAAAATAAACACATTTCCACAGAAAATAAAATTAAACCACTGCTGTTCAAAGGTCCAGAGGCTCAGATAAAGGACTTCCGAGCCTAGAAACACTCGGACGTGCCTCCAGGCAAATAAAAAAAACGTATTTCGCATTGCCTAGCGCATTCGCAGTCCAAACTCTCTGGGCGTGATTTACAGAGACGCTGAGTACAGACAGACGGGGGTGGAACTGCATTTGCATTTCTTTTTTCGATCTGAGGTCAATAAGGTGCCTTGTTCAAAATTGCCCGTTTGAGCTCCGATTTTTTGTAACGCAGAAAAGGATCGTAAATGCTCAGTTTAGACATTTCGCAACTTTTAACCATGGGGGGGGGGGCTAAACAGGGTAGGGGAGCTCACATTAACGTTCAAAAACCTCAGAAAGTGAAAATTTCATGCCATGGGACCTTTAACTTCAAGTCTGCTTAATTGAAACTGAAAGTTAAAATACCAAGTACCCTTGTGTCAACCATAATTTAAATCTACTGAAAAAGTTCTTTTGTGATTTGATGGAGTGTGACCTGGACTGCAAAAAGTAAATGGATGAAACTAGCTTATTTCAATAGACAGGAAGTTCATGACCAAATCTTCTCTTTAAACAGCTCCTTTAACATTCCAAGGCTTATTTGCCAAAAGAGCTCAATCTTTTCAATCATTTTCTTAATGCAGTTTGTCAGATGTGAACAACAAACAGTGAAAAGATGTATATGCTTAAAATCTTAAAGATCCTATGTTACTCAAAATGGACTCTTGTGAGCTTTAAGCCATGTTAGAATGTTGTCATCACAAACTTTTTTTTTTTTTTTCATCCACACGTTTGAGTAACCCTTTATTATTAGTCCGTCTACATCTCCAAACCTCAAAGTTTATTAAAGATTGCCAGTTCCAGGGCTAAAATAATCCCACTGATTCTATAGATTTTTAAAGGGATAGTGCGTATTTGGAACGCGGCAGCTAGCGGGTTAGCTATATCCAGTCTATGGTTGAAATGGCTGCTGAGCCACTGTGGTTGTGGAGGAGATTAAAGGTCCCATGGCAGGAAATTTTCACTTTCTGAGGTTTTTGAACGTTAATGTGAGCTCCCCTACCCTGTTTAGCCCCCCCCCCCCCCACGGTTAAAAGTAGCGAAATGTCTAAACTGAGCATTTGCGATCCTTTTCTGCGTTACAAAAAATCAGAGCTCAAACGGGCGATTTTGAACAAGGCACCTTATTGACGTCAGATCGAAAAAAGAAATGCAAATGCAGTTCCACCCCCGTCTGTCTGAACTCAGCGTCTCTGTAAATCACGCCCAGAGAGTTTGGACTGCGAATGCGCTAGGCAATGCGAAATGCGTTTTTTTATTTGCCTGGAGGCACGTCCGAGTGTTTCTAGGCTCGGAAGTCCTTTATCTGAGCCTCTGGACCTTTGAACAGCAGTGGTTTAATTTTATTTTCTGTGGAAATGTGTTTATTTTTCAATGGAACGCTTCAAATCTCTCCCCCCGTGCAAAAACACCGAAATGGATCAGCTGAGAGCTAGAGCGGAGAGCGGAGAGTTTGGCCACGCCCCCACCCTCTACTATAGGCCAGCTCTTTTCTCCTCATTTGCATTCAAGCAACAACGACCAGAATAAAGTGTTTGAGAGAGACATTTATGACTCTTTCTCATCTTATCTCTGTTTCTCATGCAGTGAGTGTTGATTTTGAAGAAGGATTCATTTACAGTATTAGGGAACCATTAAGGAGCCATATAAAAGCATCAAGAAGTACCATGTCATGGGATCTTTAAGGGAAATATATAAATCCAAAAGAAATCATTTGGCATTCTAAGAAAACATCTTTCATAATTCAGCGTAGCGTGACCCTGTTTAATCCCAGATCTTCTCACAGAGCAGTTGGTGAGAGCTCAGTCCAATTTGTCCTGCCCACAAGCACATGTAGGACAGCTTCAGTGGGCCGTTCACATGTACTAGTAAGCCCCTGAGGCAGTATCGCAGTAGTGGTAGTAGCAAGGCAAGTTTATTTGTAGAGCACATTTCATACACAAAGTAATTCAACTGCTTCATAGAATAACAAGTAAATGTCCTATATTACACTAAATGGACTCTTGTGAGCATGAGGCCATATTATAATGTTGTACCTCCTCAAAAACATACCAGGAGTTGTGTTTTGTTTCATTCACATGTGTTTGAGAAATCCTGCATTACTGGGCTGTCTACATTTCCAAAGCTCAAAATTCTTTGTTCCATATTGTGATGTCATGTAATGGTAGTTATCAAGTTAAAGGAAAATTTACGTTTTTTTACAATCTGAGCCTTCTTTCGGCAATAAAACAAGTAGTTTTACTCACCCATAGCAGTTTGGTGTCAATTGGAGCAGTATCGCAGAAGTTATGTTGTAGCCGTTCTGTTCTACCAATGATCCCGTATCCGTAAACATGGTGCTCGGGGCATTATTTGCGGTAACCAAATAACACAAACTTTAGCACTTTTCAAATCACAGAAGATCGCTGTGTCAGCGTAGACTTTTAGTGGATTCCAAAACGGCCTGAAACCCGATATCCAGCTATAGTTTCATTTGATGACATCATCAGAGAGGACAGTGCGCATGCGTGAACTCTGTTTTGTAAACACCGCTAGTCCGAAAGAAGCTAACACCACTCTGAACTTTACTTTTCTGTTGCGATATCAAGTTTGGAATCTACTAAAAGTCTACCCTGACACAGCGATCTTCTGTGATTTGAAAAGTACTAAAGTTTGTGTTATTTGGGCACCGCAAATCAGTGCCCCGAGCACTCACGCTAACGGATACGGGATCATTAGTAGAACAGAACGGCTCAACATAAGTTCTACGATACTGCTCCAATTGACACCAAACTGCTATGGGTGAGTAAAACTACTTGTTTTATTGCCGAAAGAAGGCTCAGATTGTAAAAAAAAAAACGTTACTTTTCCTTTAACTAGCTTTTACCATTTGTTCAATAGAGATTGACAGTTCAAGGGCTGAAATTATCCAAATGATTCTAGTGTTCTAGTTTTCTGTTTGAGAGAAGAACTCAGCCTAACTATACAGGGTGTCAAAAATGTGTGGACTAAACAAAACAGGGATGTTTTTTGTGAGGAAACACCATTTTATCATAGATCAGAGAATAGTCTATGGGCACTTAAAAGAACAGCTTTTACGCAAATTTGACTTTTTTTTTTTTACATCGTTCCCATATCAGAAAACTAGAGTTGTATTTAGCTTGATTCACACTGAAAATATTCCTGGGATTGTTGCATCACTTTGCCATAAAGCACTTGTGTATTTCATATTTCCTTGTGTGAATGCTGTTGCTTGAAAACATGTTCCTTTTAAAAGAAGATCAAACTTGATAGATACGTAGTGCGCTAGCGTGACCCTCTCCTCATTGTCCCACATGACTTCTTTCTGACCCCTGTTCTATGCAGCCATTTAAACCCATCCGAGCAGCATCTCCGCCCTGCTCCGTTTAGCGCTGACCTCTAGCTGTATGGATGACTTACTGTACGCGTTACAGCTTTACAATCAGCAGCATTAGGAGAGAGTGTGTGAGTGTGTGTGTGGATATAAGCTCTGATAAATGATGATGGAACCTCCTAGCTGTGAGTAACACCTCTGCACACTGTGCCATTAGACTCTATCACGGAGCTATTGACGAGTTGGGGTTTCAGCCAAGGATCGATACTAAATATGATCAGAGCAGATGGGGTTAGCATCACAGGGCAGGGACAAATTGTGTATTTAAAAGGAACAAATACTCCATGCTCTTTGAACTGCTTTTGGATGATCTTTGTGCGTAGTTTAAAAGGCCCATAGAATACAATTTTCTGATCAATGTTGTATGTTGCGTTATGTTTCTTTCACACATGGCTAGCATGCAAATCCTGCATATTTAATCTGAGTTCTTCGCTAAAACAGAAAACAAAACACACATGGATGGATGACATCTAAAACCTCTTCATCTTACATTAGAACATGTTACAATGTTGTAGGATGCTCCAGAAAGCTAATGTTGCTAATCCTAGTTCAAACCCTGCATACTGTCGTTGTGTCTTTGGGCAACGCACTCTCCAAAAACAATAAGGTCAGTAGCATGGAATGAATACAAAACCATAAGAAATCACTTTGCAAAAAAAAAAAAAAAAGTTGTTGAAGCTGTATTTGTTGTGCAAACGCTTTGGCTTGAACTTCTAACACAACAGAGGCCAACAGCTCCACGCCCTCCACCTCTCCGTTTCTGTTTGTCCCCGTATTAAATGTCACAACAGCTTCTTCTCTACGCTCCACTCTGCTTCCACTTCACCTGACCATTTCCTCTGCGGTTTATTCAAAAGCGAAATTAGCAGGGCAGTAACCGGGCCGGACTCACCTATTTGTGTGTTTAATTGGCCATGTTGTCGCCCCAGTTAATTGGATCTCAAGGCCCAGGTACGCGCTAAATGTTTGGCGGCATTAGAACCTCAGCACTTTCCCATTAATGGCGCGTGAAATGAAATGTTTGATACTGCAAATAAAATCAGTGATATTCAAGGCTGTTATGGTTGGTAATGTGTTCAAACTGCTCTTTAATGGGTCCTGGAAGATTGGGGTAGTGTCAGCTGGAACGCCCAAGCCCTCTCCTGACTCGCGCGCCCGGCTACGCGCTAGCTTAATGACTGTCGTCGATGATTACACGGACCCCCCAAAAACTGCGCGCGGCGGATGGGACTCGATTAGCGCTCCAATTAGAGCCATTAGCATATTAGCATAGCCCGCTTCGTTTTGGTGCAAGGAAAAGCTTCTCCATGCTGCAGCCAATAGACGGAGAGGGACTTAAAGGGGATTACATGGTCGGCTGAGGAGATAAAGGCAAAAGTACGTCACGCGGTACTGTAATGGGAAGTCGCCATGGCCACCGGGGGAAAAAAAGAGATAGTATGGTTTATGTTGTAAGGAAAAGGACATTATGGAGGGAGATGGTTGACATAAAAAGTTGTGGGTTGTACAGTAGGCTTGATCAAATGTAAAAGAAACTAAGTGGATTCTTCGTGAGCAACACTGTTTTAAAAATGGGTGATTTCATGTGTTGTCAGCGGTGTTGGAGACCTGTAGAGGAGGATCTCAGAAGGTTCAGTATCCAGGACTCTAACTTTGGCAATGTTCACACTTGCACGCTTGCATCCAATCAAAATTTAGATTTCTAGGATTTCTTTAGATACTTTCCATTGTTTGTGTTCCCCAAAGTAATGTATTTCACTATTAGTAATGTATTTTACTATTGCTTTGGGTGGTGATTTAAAAATTCTTACATTCTAGCAGGCTCTGGACGGTAAAAGTAGTCTACTCTCTCTTCTCTCCTCAACAGCTTGGCTTGACTAGACAGGAAGAGGGACAGATTATTACAGTTTATTAAAGGGATATGCCACCCCCAGGTCAAATTTGGGCATCTCCCCACAGTCCAGAGACTAAAATAAGTGGTGGAAAGCGTTTTCCTGCTCACCCAGCCATTGTCCGAGTCTGTCGCCACTGACCGCCGCGGTAACTGGTGCTCCTCCGCCTTAGACTGGAGTCGTAACGTCGCCAGAGAAAGATTTCGGCCAAAAGGAATTAATTTGCTCGATGCGTTTCCCAATTACTTTGTGTGTAGTGCGCATTCATATCGAGTGCAAATAAATGTGCAAATCAACACGGAGAGCTTGCCTTGGTCATTTTGGGTGGGAACTATTTTCCAGTGCGTAAGAATACAGTCGTATCACGCACCACGTTGTGCAACAGGGGAACTCCCTTCCCGGTGCGTAACTGGGATTCCCCTGGTAGCGTACTGCGTGATACGGCTGTATTCTTACGCACTGGAAAATAGTTCCCACCCAAAATGACCAAGGCAAGCTCTCCGTGTTGATTTGCACATTTATTTGCACTCGATATGAATGCGCACTACACACAAAGTAATTGGGAAACGCATCGAGCAAATTAATTCCTTTTGGCCGAAATCTTTCTCTGGCGACGTTAGACTCCAGTCTAAGGCGGAGGAGCACCAGATACCGCGGCGGTCAGTGGCGACAGACTCGGACAATGGCTGGGTGAGCAGGAAAACGCTTTCCACCACTTATTTTAGTCTCTGGACTGTGGGGAGATGCCCAAATTTGACCTGGGGGTGGCATATCCCTTTAAGTGATAAATAGAAAACCTAAAAACCTAAATTAAAAATAAAAATATTGGGAACTACCTGGAAAAACTGTGGAACTATCTAAACCATCAAAACCATCAATCTAAACCAACTATCAAAACATTTAGTATTTAGTAGGTTACGTTTTTATTTTTTGATAATGATCAGATAAATCTCATACTAAGGCAGCACGAGGCAAGTCAAGATGGCTGACCAGAAGTAACGATGCTCTCACTTAAGGTAGTTTAAATCACCCTCTTCAATGTATGATTTGTATGGAATTTGTTATTTATCAAAAAAAAGTCGGACCAATGTGGATGACACCAGTGGAGTCAGTAGTGTGGAAACATTTACATGATTAAAAGGTTTCTTGTTAACCTAAAGTGTATTCTTAGACTTAGACAAACTTTATTGATCCACAAGGGAAATTGTTTTGGGTACGGTAGCTCACTCATCAAATATAATATATGATATATAACAGAGGGTAAAAGAACAAAAAGAAAAATAGATGGAAAAGCAACCAAAGAGCAATAGACCTGTGTCAGATGAGACACAATCATAAGATAATGATAATAAATATATATGTACAATCAGATTTAAATAGAAAAGTAGTCAAATATAAAATACAATATCAAATATGCTGATACGATGATTTTGCCACAAAAAAAAACGTTGCCTTTTTCTATCCATGCGGCATGCCTGTCCATCACCTAAAAGTCCCGATATTTTCCTAACATTACTACCTGCTTACCTGCTGTGATACACCTCCCTGGTCAGTCTCTGTCCCTCGGGTTCCCTGTCCACAGTCTCTGGCTGCTCCTCCTCTCACTCACGTTCCTTCGGATTCTCTCGGGTTCCCTCGCGTTCCCTCGGGTCCCTTCAGGTTCCCTCGGATTCTCTCGGGTTCTCTGTCCACAGTCTCTGGCTGCTCCTCTCCCTGTCCACCTTCAACCTGGGCTGCAGAGGACATGAAGGCTCCAGCAGCCCCTCCAGAGAATATGTCTGTTGTTTTAGAACATTTCGCAGCATCTGTAGTGAGATTTTTTAATCTTTTAGCCCGCAAATTCTCTGCACCGGCATCGGCCCCCGAGGACTGTCGGCCCACCGGGAAAATGCCTGGTATGCCAGATGGCCAGTCCAGGCCTGCTCTACACTGTTGTCTGCTGGGCCCCGAGCAGCACAGAGCGGGACAGGAAGAGACTTAATAAGCTGGTCAGGAGGGCCAGCTCTGTCCTGGGCTGTCCTCTGGACTCTGTAGAGGAGGTGGCAGAGAGGAGGGTACTGGCCAAATTCACGTCCATCATGGACGACACCTCTCACCCTCTGCACCGGACTGTAGAGGAGCTGAGCAGCTCTTTCAGCAGCCGACTGAGGCACCCCCAGTGCAAGAAGGAGCGCTACCGCAGATCCTTCATCCCCACCGCCATCATATTGTACAACTCCACTGTATAGTCCAATCGTGCAATATTGTTTTTCAATACTCTCCTTGTTAATGTTATTATTATTACTTATTTTATTTTTTCTTATTCTATTCCATTCTTGCCTGCATGCACTTTTCTTTCTTGTTCAAACTGTCCCTACCTGGAGCTACTGCGGCAAGTAAATTTCTCCTGCGTGAGATCAATAAAGTCTTATCTTATCTTATCTTAACAGAGCTTCAAACAGAGCAGTGCTTTCAGCTAACTTCACGCCCTCATGGAACATTGATGACATCAGCTGCAAAGTATCAATACCTGTTTGAGGTTTAGTCCCCCTGTAGCACTGTTATTGTGTCATTGGGCAACACACTCAACCACTTTTTTTTCAGTGTGTTAAACTATCATGAATGTATAACACCTTATATACTGAATTCTTCCTCCAGTGTTATGGTGTAGCCAAATATTAAATTGGATTAAGTTCATTTTTATTTCTAAAACTCTACATTCATACTCTACTTATAAATGTAAATGAATTTTGAACATCTTTCACATTGTGTATATCTCCCATTTCTTCCATTTATGCTTGTGCTGGTTCTATTTCTTTATTTGAGTCCACCTGTATGTCATTATTTGGGAATGTTCAGCCCCATATGAAAGCCCTAAACTTGTATGATGTATTTTTTTTTTCTTTAGAGGTGAGTACATTTAAAGCCAACCTATTATGAAAAATCAACTTTTAGCTACGGTTATTTCTTTCTCTTTTACTTTCTGCATTTACGACATCATTGCTCCAGTCTACCCCCATTTTCAACGCGAGCAGTACAGGCCTACTGTCATGTACTTACTTCCTTCTCTATTTTTTTTTTTTTTTTTTTAATCTGTGATATGTATAGGATTTGGCAGCATTGTGTATTCATTTTGGTACAAAGAAAGAAAAAAAATCTGCTGCTTGCTAGCTCAGTTCCCGACTCTTTGCTGTGACCACGTTTATGGCGACGTCAGCTCCCATTGAGCCACGCAGTTTTCTAACAATTTCTAACAATTTACAATTTGCAAATTATAACATAATGATATACAGAAGTCATAGATTATAGCTATATAGCAGACACAAGCATAATAGGTACAGATATTTTTACTTAAGAATTTATACTTTCCAATACAGTGGTACCTCACCTTACGAATGACCCAACAAACGAAAATGTCAAGTTACGAAACGCCTTCACGGTAAATTTTGGTCTCTAGATACGAAAGAAAATTCAAGTTACGAAACGCGAAATCTCAAAAAATCAAATAATGTGCGCTCAGCCACACACATTATACGCTTTTCTCAGACTGGATTTAAACTTTTCTCACATTTGTCTCTCGTTTAAACACTCAAACTTTCATAGATTTTCAACAAAATTATTAATAGTGAAGTGTGGGGGGAAGGGGGAGGGGGGAGAAGACTGCACTCTGACACGTGTGATAGCGCAGCATGACCCGGCGCGGAGCTGACAGCAGGTCTAGACCAAGATCTAAACCTGGACTGGACCAGGACTAAACCAGGACTAAACCAGGACTAAACCAGGACTAGACCAGGTGGATTAAAGCAGCGAGGAGGGGACTGCACGCAGTCTGAGCGCATGAACGCATGAACGAGACCCATGCAAGAGCCGCGGTGGTCTAGACTAAACCAGGACTAAACCTGGACTAAACCAGGAGGAGCCGCGGTGTTCTGGACTAAACTAGGACTAAACCTGGACTAAACCAGGAGGAGCCGCGGTGGTCTGGACTAAACCAGGACTAAACCTGGACTAAACCAGGAGGAGCCCGCGGCTCTTGCATGGGTCTCGTTCATGCGTTCATGCGCTCAGACTGCGTGCAGTCCCCTCCTCGCTGCTTTAATCCACCTGGTCTAGTCCTGGTTTAGTCCTGGTTTAGTCCAGGTTTAGTCCTGGTCCAGTCCAGGTTTAGACCTTGGTCTAGACCTGCTATCAGCTCCGCGCCGGGTCTTACTGCGCTATCACACGTGTCAGAGCGCAGTTTTCACCCCCCTCCCGCTCCCCCCCCCACACTTCACTGTTAATACATTTTGTTGAAAATCTATGAAAGTTTGAGTGTTTAAACGAGAGACAAATGTGAGAAACACACAGAACACAATGTTACACTATAAAAAAAGTTACACTATAAAAAAAAAAAACTTGGATCGGGGCCTTGGAACGAATCAGGTTTTTTCCATTGAAATAGCTACTCAACTTACAAATTTTTCACGTTACGAAACCACTTCTGGAACGAATTAATTTCGTAAGGTGAGGTACCACTGTACATTCACTACTAAAAAGGACATCCAATCTTTACTAACAGCACCAAATGGCCATCCTTCTTGAATTAACTCCTTGATCCTATAGCACAGTCTAGTGTAGTGTACTATAGAGGCCCATAACTGCTCCTCTGACCCTGTGCCTCCTCATGTTCATGTGAATCATGTAAATCAATCCACAGAGAATTTACGAGTGTGAAGAGTAAGTCTCTGAGAATGAGCTGGGCTATTGACAAGGCCATAGAGAGCGTCACCTATTGGAAAAGTGCTTAGCCCCCTGATCCCATGTCAAAGCACTACAAGAGCCTCTATGGAAATTAAGACAGATTAACAGCTCTATTACGCTTCAAGATCTCACATTTTCTGATATCCAAGTCATTTTGAGTCATTTTACAGCAACTACGCCATAAATGACTTTCACTGCTTAGAATTCTCATCTCAGAATCTACATGGAAATTAGCCTCGAAAATGCATAATTTAGGCATAATTTATAATCAGCAAATAGCTTGTTAAAAATGATTCAGGTTTAGGAATTACTCAAAGAGGCACTGCGTAACTTTCCTGGCTGAGGGTCCACCATCTGCTTATCTCCATGGTGATATTATTGCTCTGCCTAGGATGTTCCACAATATGGTATTAAAGATCCCATGACATGGTACTACTTGATGCTTTTATATGGCTCCTTAATGGTTCCCATATACTGTAAATGAATCCTTCTTCAAAATCAACACTCAGTGCATGAGAAACAGAGATAAGATGAGAAAGAGTCATACATATCTCTCTCAAACACTTTATTCTGGGCATTGTTGCTTGAATGCAAATGAGGAGAAAAGAGCTGGCCTATAGTAGAGGGTGGGGGTGTGGCCAAACTCTCCGCTCTCAGCTCTCAGCTGATCCATTTCCGTCTTTTTGCACGGGGGGAGAGATTTGAAGCGTTCCATTGAAAAATAAACACATTTCCACAGAAAATAAAATTAAACCACTGCTGTTCAAAGGTCCAGAGGCTCAGATAAAGGACTTCCGAGCCTAGAAACACTCGGACGTGCCTCCAGGCAAATAAAAAAACGCATTTCGCATTGCCTAGCGCATTCACAGTCCAAACTCTCTGGGCGTGATTTACAGAGACGCTGAGTAGAGACAGACGGGGGTGGAACTGCATTTGCATTTCTTTTTTCGATCTGACGTCAATAAGGTGCCTTGTTCAAAATCGCCCGTTTGAGCTCCGATTTTTTGTAACGCAGAAAAGGACCGCAAATGCTCAGTTTAGACATTTCACAACTTTTAACCATGGGGGGGATAAACAGGGTAGGGGAGCTCACATTAACGTTCAAAAACCTCAGAAAGTGAAAATTTCATGCCATGGGACCTTTAAAGAAATATATCTTGTATTCATGCAATTACAGATGTTTTTATTTCTGAAAAACTACCGCTAAGATGCATTATTTCTGGGGGGAGGGGGGGTCCACTTCTCCACAGATCTGGCCTGTAACATGGCTTGGTGATGTGGCCTCCTTGTCTCTGTGGAGATAGTTAAATTAAATGCCATACTGTAGAACATCTCAGGAAAAAAACAACAACAACATGGAGTTAAGCAGGTGGTGGACCCTCTACCAGAAAAGTTACGCAGTACACCTTTAACTAGGGTAAGAAGTTAGGGTATTACTTATGTATTTGCTAAGTCTGAATCACACAGAAACAAGCAAACAAATAAATACATATTCTAGTCTAGTGCGCTACAATACACAGTGTAAAAACATTGGAGTCATGGGAGTGTTTTGCCAAAAGCAGTACGGGCAGATGGGAGTGATATTCAAACTACCAACCTTGTGGTTATTGGGCGTATAGGTTGTCTCTACCTCTGAGCCACTGTAGCATCAAGCAAAAAAAGATCCTGGGTTAATTTCCAGTGGTGTATTTAAAGCTGTACTGTACAGTGGTACCTCACCTTACGAAATTAATGAAGTGGTTTCGTAACGTGACAAATTCGTAAGTTGAGTAGCTATTTCAATGGAAAAAGCCTGATTCGTTCCAAGGCCCCGATCGAAGTTTTTTTTTTTTTATAGTGTAACTTTTTTTATAGTGTAACATTGTGGTCTGCATCCTGCGTCCTTTTCTCACATTTGTCTCTCGTTTAAACACTCAAACTTTCATAGATTTTCAACAAAATTATTAATAGTGAAGTGTGGGGGGAAGGAGGAGGGGGGGAGAAGAGTGCGCTCTGACACGTGTGTGATAGCGCACATGACCCGGCGCGGAGCTGACAGCAGGTCTAGACCAAGGTCTAAACCTGGACTGGACCAGGACTAAACCAGGACTAAACCAGGACTAAACCAGGACTAGACCAGGTGGATTAAAGCGCCGCGCGTGGGTCTATTTCCTGGTTTCGTTTCGAGTCACAGCTGAGGCGAGCCGCTGCTGTAGACCTGCCCGCGTAAGGTGCTCACAGAGCGGCCTGGATAGAACCGTGAGGTCGGCCTCTTCAAGACCTCCAGGCCGGTGACCGGGACAATCCCCGGACCCATGCCCGCTTAGGGAGCTCTTAAGGCGGGCTGGCAGTGTCCCCCTGGGTCCCTGGATGTCTGGGGCTCCGTGCCTGGAGGGGGCCCTGGAGAGCAGGTCTAGACCGCGGCTCTTGCATGCGAGCAGCGGCTCGCCTCAGCTGTGACTCGAAACAAAACCAGGAAATAGACCCACGTGCGGCGCTTTAATCCACCTGGGCTAGTCCTGGTTTAGTCCAGGTCTAGTCCAGGTCTAGTCCAGGTTTAGTCCAGGTTTAGTCCAGGTTTAATCCTGATTTAGTCCAGGTCTAGACCTGCTGGCAGCGCCGGGTCAGCTGTCACACATGCCGCTATCACACACGTGTCAGAGCGCAGTTTTCTCCCCCCTCCCCCTTCCCCCCACACACTTCACTATTAATACATTTTGTTGAAAATCTATGAAAGTTTGAGTGTTTAAACGAGAGACAAATGTGAGAAAAGTTTAAATCCAGTCTGAGAAAAGCGTATAATGTGTGTGGCTGAGCGCGCATTATTTGAATTTTTGAGATTTCGCGTTTCGTAACTTGAATTTTCTTTCGTATCTAGAGACCAAAATTTACCGTGAAGGCGTTTCGTTACTTGAAATTTTCGTTTGTTTTGGTTCATTCGTAAGGTGAGGTACCACTGTATTACTTTTCTGGTCCCTGCTACTTGTTTGCCTCAGTGGAGATATTAATTAATTAATTATTTATTTATTTATTTATTTGTCTTGAATTTTCATCAGTGTGGCATTAAACATATGAGTCCAGCATTGATTACATGCTTTTTTTATTGTTAATGCTCAGAAATACATTGAAAAACATGAATTCTTGCTGTGAGTGAGGTCACTTCTCCACAAATCTGGCATGTAACTTGGTCTGGTGGTGTCATGTACTTGTTTCCATGCTGTGGAAGCATACCCTCTCTCAATTATTATAGCATATTATTATATAGCATAATGAATATACATCTGTCTTTACAAATGTATATAATGGCAGGGTTAGTGAAAAGTCTGGCCCTAGGACCAAAACTTAGCATGTAGGAGTAGATCTGGCAACTTTCTGGCTACGGATGGTTTCATCCATCAATAAACACTAAAAGACAATTCAAATGCAGAGGAATTTATTAACATTTAACCCAGATTGCACTCAGTATTTTAATATTAATCTGAAAAAGGTTTTAAACTTGTATTAATGAGTTGTTATCACAGTAATAATCAATGCCATTCCAAACAATGGAGGATTTGAGTGACAGACAGTTGTTAACACTGAGTCCCTCATCATTTGTAAGAAGTCCAACTGCCAATCCTTGCACCTGCTTTTGGCTGTTACAGTCGTGTGAATAAATCCCCAAATATTGACTTATTTGTAATTCTAATATTGGAAGTTTATTTGCAATGATGGGTTAGATTCACAATAGCAAAGCAGTTAATTTTACCAACCCAGACTTCTATCAAAACACCACTGTTTAAACACTACAAAAATGCACTGCAAACAACATTCATTCCTAGATGAATTAATATTATTAATCTTAATTTTAGTAATTTTTGTTACAGTAAAGCTAACAACAACTAGCATGTTAGCTTACACTTCCTGATTATTGGGCATTAAAATGCTTTGCAATGCATTTTATTTGAATATAAACTTACACAGTATGTGGTAAATGGTCACATTTTTATAAAGTTTTTCACCTTTTTCACCTTGAAAGCACTCAAAGTGCTTTACATCAAGAAACCACTGAACCGTTCACACAACATTCATACACCAGTGCACATAGTCACGGAAGCTAGGGTGGGTGAAGTGTCTTGCCCACTTCACCCGGCATTCATCTGCAGGAGATAGAATTGCATTGCCATCCTTCAGATGAGTGGGCAAACAGAAATCTGGTACAGAACATTAAAAGAATGAGAATGGGTTGACTTTTTGGAGCTTTCTATTATAATGTTGTTCCCTTATGAAATACAGGCTTGAAAAGGTTTTACAAACCTGTCTAAGACTCAGCCCACACGGCTACATCACCCACGCTTCTATGGCCATTTACAACAAATATGTAAAAAGGATACAAAATAATACACTACTTCACACACCTGATACGATGTGCTGTAGTTTCATTAGAAGGATGTACAGTTGCAATGTGATAGTGTCAAAAAAACAAAACAACTTTGACATGTTTTCAGCATATATAGCATTTACAAAATTCTAAAAGGTAACATGGTAATATAAATATGTAACGTAGCAATCAATAGCCCACAGAAGTATAATACCCCTCTTTAAATGACTTTAATTTTCTTTTGCAGTGTAATATTAGCCTTGCATAATGATTTGGCCCAGTCTCAGCGTTCCTGGCTTGGCGTTCCTGGCTAGAGGTGGTCTTTTGTGTTGTCATCAGCTCTGGAGGACCTGTTTGGAGTGGTAAGCAGGCGGGCGTGAGCAGGCCTGTTCATGGTGATAAATATTCACCGGTTGATGGCTATAGCAGATAGGGAGCCTCAGTCTTGGGGGTTATCAGCACAGTGCCACATTTGGGTATATTTTATCAGGGCCCATCTATTATCTGTTTAGCTAGTGGCGAGCACGGGAATCAAGAGCACGCCATTTGGATTTAAAATGAGATTGTCGTTAGCGGGATCAATACACGTGTGAGGCTAACCTTTGGAGGAACATTGAAAAAACACAATTGCAGGGGCAGAAAAAACATGAATTCAGTATCACAATTTGAGTTTATTGCAATAATTTAGAGTAATTTCAGCTGTAAGTGTCGATTTTTGGATTTGTTTCAATGTATTTCTGGTTTCAAGATTTTTTATTTTTATTTATTTATTTTTTTCATAAATATAAAAACACTAAATCTAAACTAAATAAACCTTTAAGGCCTTGTACCCATTTCTTTTTTCCATTAATTTATTTGAGCTCCAGTATTTTATAAGCAGCTTTACAGGTCAAAATAAGTCAGCTGTGTGCTCTTTTTATTGCCAGAGAATCAGGAGATGCACTGTTAACAAAAAGCGGAAAGTGCTTAAAAATGCATCGCAGTGAATAATTAGAATGCTCAGAATGTGCAAAGTAAGTGAGGAATAACTTTAGACCACTGTAAACCATTTCAAATTATTATTATTATTATTATTTGCATTTTAAAGACAGCAAAAATCAGGTACAGTGCCTTTAACTTTTCAAAATTGCTCAAATAAAAATGTATATTATATATAAATTCATAATTCGTCAAATTACAGGTCAGATCAGTGGAGAGGCGAGCCCATTCACTGAAAGCATGTGTGTGTTTTTATTGTATTTCATCAATACCACCTGTAATTGAAAAATACAACAAAAACAACAACAACAACAACTCCAATGTGTAAAATTCCAGGCAAAGCTATAGCATCACCATAGAGACAAACAGGTGCATAAAAAGTGACATGGTGCATCTTTAATTTCTGTATAAAATATCCTCACTGTCTTATTAGATTTGTCAAACCCATTTTTAGGCTTTCAGAAGGGAATACTATGGATTATATATTACATTTACATTTAATTTCATGATTTGTTCGACAATTCAGCATTTCGTCTGTTTGGCTAGTGATGAGGGCCATTTGTATTTAAAATGAGATTGTTCTTATGGGGGATCAATACATGTGCGTGTACGGGCTAACCTTTGGAGGACCATAAGAGCCCTGATGGTGATTTTAAATGTTAATATAGCATTTTGGGAAAGCCTTAAGTAGTTTTTTGTACCTGTTTATTGTATTACAGAAATGTCAGTCACAACAGACTAAATAGTGTCATCAAAAATAGGACATTGTGCGATGGTTCAGTCAGACACATAAGCCAGGCCCTAAAGGCTAGCCCATAAGAGGCAGATAATGTTATATAATGGCTGTGTATGTTATTTCATTAGTGGGTCTGGCGATGGGGAGCTGGGGGTTCAATTTCTGATGGAGATGGAATATGTGGGGTTTTTTTTGTGTTTTTTTTTTAGGAATGAGAAGATACACAATGCAATACTGCTATATTTCCACGAGCTTACTGTGTACAAATTCACAAACTCTGAATGTGCTTTGGCCGTTTGGTGTTCCATCCATCCATCCATCCATCCATTTTCTTCCGCTTATCCGGGGCCGGGTCGCAGGGGCAACAGTCTAAGCAGGGACGCCCAGACCTCCTTCACCCCGGACACTTTCTCCAGCTCCTCCGAGGGGACCCCAAGGCGTTCCCAGGCCAGCCGGGGACATAGTCCCTCCAGCGGGGCCTTGCCCTTGCCCGGGGCCTCCTCCCGGTGGGACATGCCCGGAACAACTCCCGAGGGAGGCGACCAGGAGGCATCCGGAACAGATGCCCGAGCGACCTCAGCTGGCTCCTCTCAACGTGGAGAAGCAGCGGCTCTACTCTGAGCCCCTCCCGTGTGACTGAGCTCCTCACCCTATCTCTAAGGGTGCGCCCAGCCACTCTGCGGAGGAAACTCATTTCGGCCGCTTGTATCCGCGATCTCGTCCTTTCGGTCATTACCCAAAGCTCATGACCATAGGTGAGAGTAGGAACGTAGATTGACCGGTAAATTCACCACAACGGTCCGGTACAACGACCGCATCACTGCCGACGCTGCACCGATCCGCCTGTCAATCTCACGCTCCATCCTCCCCTCACTCGTGAACAAGACCCCGAGACACTTGAACTCCTCCACTTGAGGAGTTCAAGTATCTCGTTTGGTGTTATAAATTGATAATAAGGTATAAGCATATAACAACAGGTGCATGAAGTATTGGTGGTGTTCATATTCTAGAATGTGATGATGTCCTACTCTCAGATGGGGGCTAAAGTCAGATTTCCCTATTGATTACATTGTACTTTCATAAGAAGTAAAAGGAATTCACAAATGTTGAACCTGATTACTTTTATTACTGACGAAACCGAATAACTCACTATATTACAACAAAAATGTGTTTTAACTTCTTTCTTTTTTTTAGCTGCCCCCATCTGTATTAAATGGTATTGACCTGATGTCATCTGAAACCCACCAATTGACACATTTTTATCTAGGTACAAAGTTATTTCTCATTCTCAGTACATGTACAGGCCATGCCTCATGTGAAAGCTCAGAACCTCCAGAATTCCCTCACTGAGCTGCAGAGGCTGGGGTGCCGGGGTTTAGGTAGTGACCATTCATCAGAGAGAGGCATTTTAGGTTTAAACCCACTGGATTTCGGCACTGCAACTGGCAACCCAAATGTGAGACTCAGATGAGGCTCATTCTTCTTTCTGAGTGGATAATCATCATGAGAACCAAAACACAAAATTATAACATAAGTAAAGACATTTTTTTGGCAGCAGTAGAGTGTTTTTCCACTTATCCAAAGGTTGGCGGTTTGAATCCCGCTCCCGATTCCAGCTACCACAAATGAATAGTCTTTGTATCCCTGGGCAAGACACTTAACACACCTTGTCCCCAGTCTCTGCATAGACTGCTGTGTGAATGGGTGAGTGGTTCCTTGATGTAAAGGATTTTGAGTGCTTGAAGGTGGAAAAGGGCAATATAAAAATATGACTATTTACCATTTTGTGATTAAGAATAGATCCGCATTACAATTATTATCACTAAAAGCTATATATATCATATCTGGGGACAGTGTTAGGCATTCTGACCGTGAGCAGGGTCGCCTCTCCACAGATCTGACCTGTAACTTGGTCTGGTCTGCTCTACATGATGATAGAAAGGTTTAATGCCATACTGTGAAACATTCCAGACAAAGCAATAACATCTCCATGGAGAATTTGACGGACCAGAAAAGTTGCACAAAAAAATTATAAATGGAAAACGGAACAAAGATATTCCACAGAGTTCCCTATCCCATTCTGACACTCTGGAGTTAGCCTTCTATAGTGTTACCGCTAACGTGTTGTCAGGCTGCCACTTTGAATGACAAAGTAATTTTTGAGCTCCAGACAATTCAGTTGATGGAACCCGCCCAATCCCTTTGCCTTGACAATAAGTGAGTGGAGTAGATACAAATTGCATTTTCACCTACACATGCTGAAAGAATAACAGTGTAATTAATAGGATGCCCTGGTCTCCGCATGGCCGATTTATTCTATAGCCTTTTTGCCAATTAAGCCTCTGAAGGTGGAAGCTCTTCGGAGAGGGCTTTTAGATTAATCATATTATCTAACGCTTTTGAAACACCAACGCTTCTTGACCTCGTCTTCCATAAGAATCCATTATCTTAAACTATCGCGGTAATCCTGGCTTTGGGACGCCAGGCAAGGAAGGCGAAATCAAGGCTAATAGATCGCAAATAAGATTAATCTTTGATCTGAGTGCCGATTACACTTGGACCTGCCCTTGAACACTCAGGTGCAACCTTGAGCGGCGCACCCACTCACGGCAGGGTGGGGTTGGTGGCGGGGTCGGTGGTGATGGGTCTGGTTGTAGCGTAAGGGCAGGGTGTGCGGGGGGAGTGCTTGCTCCTGGAGATCACAGGGCAGCCAGCTTAACCCCAGCGCAGTGGAGGTGTTAAACAGTATACAGCTAATGACTGAGGCTAACGGCTAACTTATCGCCACGGAAATGCCCGCATCATTATTTACCAGCTGTGTTATGGGTTTGTAAGATTCTATAATGTGAGGTGTTTATGTGATGGACATTTGCTTAAAGGGTCCATATTACACTATTTTCTGATCTATGTTATAATGCTGTTTCCTGATCAAACACATCCCTGGATGTATACACGAGTTCAGCTTTGGAATTGCCAAGCTCTGCTGAAGAAAAGGTAGAATGCTTCATGACATCACAACATGGAACAGAGCATGTTGAGCTGCGGAGATGTAAACAGACTAATAATGCAAGGTACTCAAATATGTATGAAAGAAACAAAACACAACTCAACCTGAGGAAGTACCAATGTTCTAACAAGGCTACAAGCACACAAGTACATTTTACTGAATATAGGACCTATGATAGTTTGGATCACCTATTTTACTAAAACACAGTTAAGATCAATATGTTAAAGATTTTACTAAGGAAAAAAAAGAAATCATGTCATCACACTTGGGAATTCCATTATTTTTACCTAGCAAACATGTACTGGGGCAAAGCTCTTCTAATGTACACAGAAATTATGATTTGACAAATACAAACATAAGAAAACACATTTTTTTTAAATGTTTAAAGTATCAGAAATTGTGACAAACGTTTAAATAGAATTCTATGATGGAAATCTCTAAAGTAGAACTCTCTACTTCCTATAATTTTCAACACATTTTCAACAACTTTTCTCTGCAAATTGCTTCTTGATTTGTGTTAAACTACAATTTATATTTCCAACATGTATTTCACAAATTAAGTAGCCAGTATGGTTAATGACTGATGCTAACTTATCGCCATAGAAACATCAGCGTAATTATTTAATGGTCCTGTTATTGTTTTGTAAGATTCCATAATGTGAGACAGTATATGTGCCTTTTACTTCAAGAGAAAGCTGATTTGTATCAGTTCCTTAATAACATGTTGTAATTGGCATAATTAAATAAACACTGTCTGACAAACATGATGGAATGCAGTTATCGTCATTATCAGGGCTAAATTATTAGCTGCTAATTACACAAAGTGGCTATTCAAATGACTTACATGGATTTCATTAATGAATCATTTCAGTCGGTGAGTTTACAAATAACTCAATTACATGAGTATCGTGTACGTGTATGCATTTATACTTTCATTTATAAAGATAGATAACAAAATAAAAATAAATAAATACAATTTCACTCATAGAAATTATATGCATACAAAAAAATCCTTGCAGAATAACAGTGAATCGTTCATACTGTTAAACAGCTTAAATTATAATAATAATGTTATTTGGTGAACAAGATCATTTGCTATCCTTTGTTAAGAAAGAAAATATTTTCCATAGATTGCACATTCTATATTAAAGACAAACTTTGTGGGGGTGACATGATGATTCCATGGAAACCAAAAGTTAAAAGCATACTTATATTATAATAATGTAACATGTTATAATGAGGATTTTATTTTATTCATTACTTTATTCATACAACTTATTCAACCACATTTGCAACTATGAAAAGTTGCATTGTGTCCAGACATCACACCCACCTTATGTGAGTGCAGCATCTTGCTCATAGACACAACAAAAGCACATGCTTGCAATCTTCTCACTGAAATCTCTTTGATATAAAGTGTTATCATGAGGCAGACAGCAGTGAATAATAGCCCCGTGCTGTCTGTGTGTGTTTTACATAAGGCGGTCGATTTGCTGGCACACTTCACCCCTGCTCCAGACCTGCTCCGGACCAAACCCTCCACACCTCCGATCGATGCCCCGGCGCGGGACTCTCTCTGGGGCTGGCCATTTGATTAATCTGGGGTGTGCGGAGGAGGAGGTGGAGGAAGAGGAGGGGGGCAGGCTACAACAGCTGATAGTTCCATGCCATTAGGACGGGCCCCGGTAATGAAATCTCTTTTAATTTGTCAGGAAGAGAGTGCTAATGCTCAAAAAGCTTTCGCGTAATAAAAAGTCTGGGGAGATGTGAGGGAAGCTTTAAGTGATGGTGCAGTGGATGTGAGTCGGTCTCGTGGAGTATTTACATAACTGTCAGGGAGGTCCGCCGTAATTCAATTAGACTGTTGCTCCAGAGCTCTATTCCCACGTTTGGTTGGACATCATAGAGACCAGAGACATAAAAGGCAGAGGAGAGGGATCATGGACTAACAGTGTAGGTGAAGGTTCTGCATTTCTGGACATAAGGAGATGGACAGTTCAAGGGCTGTAGCAAGGTGTGCAAACTTGATATAGATGCTCTAGGAACCAATATGATACTGGTATGGGGTATCAGCACCGATTTTGAAAATTTTGGTGGATTGGATATCAGCTCCAAGATAATGGTTCAGCCTATATCCCATTTTGGTCTATAAATTCAGCTGGTGTAATAAGATGAACTGCAGGCCTTTGTTGGACCAAAATGTCTCATAATATTAAACTTGTACTTTGACAAAGTTGTTCTGTGATTATATAAAATGATAAATAAGAGGTACAAAACACAATTTTACCATAGGCTGTTTGTGTTTAAAGGAAATAAATAACAGGGCTCTCAAGTCTCATGCATTGAGAGTGTGACACACGCAATTCAACGTGTTCACACGCTCACACGCCACACATGGCATTTCTCACGCTGATTTTTTGTTTTGTTTTGTTTGTTTTTTGTTTTGGTGCCCAGAAAATCGGTCTGTGTGGCTCAGTTTATGCAGCACCGCGCGTTTTCAGTGAAAAAAACTCCCCCCCCCCTCCTCGCCCCGCTCCCCGGAAAAAAATCAGTTAGCGGGTGTCCCTGTGTCTCCTCCTCCTCTGTCTCCCCCGCTGTCTCCTCCTCTCCCCCGGTCTGTCAGCGGACCCTCAGCCCGCGGTGAGCCGGGAAAGGCGCTCGGAGCCCGGTGTACTGTACCGGCTGTGCTGCGGACACACGGAGCGACCTGCAGCTCCGAACAGGTGAGTCACTCCCCGGACCGGTCCTGGTTTGGTCCTGATCTAGTCCTGGTTTAGTCCTTGTTTAGTCCTGGTTTAGTCTTGGTTTGGTTTAGTCCTGGTTTAGTCTTTGTTTAGTCCTGGTTTAGTCTTGGTTTAGTCCTGGTTTAGTCTTGGTTTAGTCCTGATTTAGTCTTGGTTTGGTTTAGTCCTGGTTTAGTCTTTGTTTAGTCCTGGTTTAGTCCTGGTTTAGTCCTGGTTTAGTCTTGGTTTAGTCCTGGCTTAGTCTTGGTATTCTATGTAGATGAATTTTTATAATCAATAGGTATCCGATATTTGGCCTATAGCTGTAGCCAATAATGGATATTTCCTGTTTAAATTGACACATTTATTAAAGTTCCTCATGGACTTTTCACGTATGTAAAAATAATAGAATGTTTTACTTGTTTAAAGGCACTCAGAGCATGACGGGAAAAATTGTTCACTCGCCCTGTAAATAATATTATTTCCACTTAAAGCCAATGTATCGACATCAGTATTGGAACCGAAAAACTGGATTGGTGCATGTTTTAAGATTCTTCTCCCTGTATGCTCTTCTCAACAAAACTAGGCCATCAATAACCCTCATTCATTTAAACCAGTGCAGTGTAACACACCTCAACTCATTCTCAGTGGATTTCCATTGATTAAAGCATTAGTCCAACATGCTCATTACAGTCTGTCTGTGCTGTTCAAGTTTTATTTATTTATTTATTTTTCTGTTGGAATGATCTGTGACTGAAATTCACAGTAGCACGTATGCTGGTGAACAGGCCTAAATCAGGGTTTAAATATGACTAAACCAAGTTCAAACCAACGTCAAACTAGGACTAAATAGTTCTAAGTCTAAACAGGGCTAAATTAGGAGTGTGTTCATTTTTGTCCTTTTGTGGTTCTGGTTTTAGAACAATCCATATGTGTTTCAGGTTTGGTCCAAGCTTGGTCTCACTTTTGCTAGAATGACTGTGCAAGTGTGAACGCATCCCTAAACCAGGACTAAACCATAACTCTAAACTAGTTATAAATCAAGTCCATAAAAGCAGTTTAAACCAAATCCAGAAGAGAGCCTAAACCTGGATTAACAACATTACCAAAATAGATATTATATTTGATATTTCAACAGTTCTGCTCTTAAACCCTGCTCCTCTCCTTAGCCCTCTACAACACAGCCATCTCTCCGTTTGGCCCGAGTTCACGGTGAACCTGCTTGGGAGTTAAGAAAATAAATGGCGTGAGTGAATAATGAATGACACGTATGGGGTTCCAACAAGGTTAAGTGTAATGCCACTGCGTTTACATTCCAAGGGTAGATCCGCTTTATGGGCTCAAAAAGAGGTCTGGGGAACAAAATAGGCGTAAATCCAACCTCCCGCACGGCACATCTGACATCTCAATCAGCCTTTATCAGGACTCTACTGAGCGCGCTCCACTCGGAGCTCAGACAAATGCCCCAACAGCTCGGAAATGTATCTGACCAAATGAGTAACCTCCTCTTTGAGTTAGCAGTACCGTTGGCGTTTTACCATGAATCCTCGATGTAATATAAGGGCCAAAACACTGTGGTGACTTCCATTTTCTTTGCTTTCGATCGATTTTCAGTTCATAACGCGCAGAAACGAAACGGCTGAGCTGAGTACCCAATAAATCCAGTGCGAGCAGGTTTTATTGAGGAGAATCTAATAAAAGCGCGAGGCCTAGGTGATGTGGGGATGTGGGGATTTGGAAGAACACAAGGATGGAAAGTAAGAGCAAGGCTTAATCTGCTAAAGACTGTCTGATAACCGCTGCGTTTTATCCACTCAACAAGCAGGTGGTTAACCCCACTGCTGAGGCACATAGGAGGGAGCATGTTGGAGTAATTGTCTGGTAAAAAGGTAGTTTGGTTGGAATTTAAATGGCCTTTATTATGTTATTTTCTGCTCTATGTATAACATAGATGTTATACCCCCGGGCAATGAGCTAACCAGTGTGGGTCCTTGGGCAAGACCCCCCCGGGCGCCGAAAAAAAAGATGGCTGCTCACTGCTCCTGAAAAAAGGATGGGTCAAATGCAGAAGTCAAATTTCTCCCATGTGTCACTGTGTGTCATTGTGTGTGAGACCAATAAAGGCTTAAGCTTAAAAAAAAACAAAAAAAAAAAAAAAAAAACCATAGATGTTATACATATGTTGCTTCCTCAATGTGACGGCGCGCCCGTAGTTGCCCCGTCATTTCCCCACTGGTGCCTCTTCCTCTGGCTCGAGAGCGCACCTTAGCTGGCAAAGCAGGCAGAGCTCTTCCCCTGGTTTTGCGGAGCCAAGTTCCGGTACAAACTGTTTCCCTCCAGGACTGCTTACAAACGTTCCCCGCTGCCTGGATTCTGTTCCCCTCAGTGCGTTCGAGGGTGCACACTCGACGCCTACGGCACGCCACGGGCTCTCCTTACCTTCCGCTGTCCCCGCGTTGCCCTCTGGTTCAGAGGCCAAACCGGGGCACTTCCTAGTCGTGCCATAAATAGCGCACGGTGGCGCGCTAAAGGAGGCCACATGACCCCGGACTTTACAATTAATGTTAATTTGTGGGTTTATTCTGTTTTCTTGAGTTTATTAGTCAATTAAGTCGTACCATATGGGGGGTTATTTAAGTATTTAATATTATGATGAATTACAGCTGTTTTATCATCATGGGTACAGTTTGGCATTTGTTTCAACCTTAAAACCCTGTTGTGTTAATTGGTTAGCCCAAGGGGAGGGGCTAAGGGGTATAAAAGGGAGAGCTTTGCTCAAGCTCTCAGTCTATCCTTGGCCTGACTATGTGGGTGCTGGCTGCTGTGAGCTCTATACTGTAAATACTTCTTTTTTGTTTGGACTTGTTTCACTGTAAATATTTGCACTTTGAACGTTGGGCTGTGGTGCGAATAAAAACAAGACAATAAAAATAAAAACAATCAACAAGTGAAGTATCCAACTGTGCCATCATTTTCTTTTTCTATTTTGTACAAATGAACCCGTGACACTCATCAAAATACTGTAGACCTGGAGTTGAGTTTTGTTTCAGTCATACATCTACACAAATATTGCATGAGTTCTTCTCTCAAATGGAAAACACTGGGTTCCACCTTGTGATGTCATGCGGCAGTACTGGAAGTGCTCCACTGTGTTTTTAAACTCCATACACCTTCTCTCGAATCATTTCAATGATTTCAGCCCTGAAATTGTCAATCTCTACTGAACAAAACTATTTACAAAATAAAAGACCTAGAAATGCAATCATTGATCCATCTGTTTCTAACTTTCATGTTGTTTGTTTTATAACTGTCTGATTTATATGAGATGCTGTCTGCGGGTTGTGTGGTTTGTGCCTCTTGGCACACAACCACACACTTTGAATAAAGATTACTTTAACGTGCACAAATCACTCTAAATACAACTTTGAGAGGGTCTTTGAGAAAGTAAACAATTAGAACATGTTTAAAAGCTCTTAAAAATGGATTTTGTGTAATACATTTCAAATTAGTTTTCAAGTTAATTTGGTTTTGATTTTATTTTGCACAATATTATGATGTATCAAAATAAAATTATATTGGCCTTTAGTAATAGGCCTTATTGAACAAATCTGTTTGTTTCACCATTTTCTATATGGCCAAAATAAGGAAATTATTGTCATTCAACACATTCCTCTGCTTTAAATATGACACATTCCTTCAATCTGAGCCTATGATAATATTTTGGTACTGTAATATTTGGCTATAGTTTTTTAGCAGCTATTGCACATTCACACAGTAAAGTGTGTGTAAAATGTCACAGTGGAGGGAGAGCAGGAAGCCCGTGTGCCCTTGGGCCAAACACACTACTGTTCTCCAGTGTCCATCTGCAAACATGCAAATATGCCATTTTTCCTCATGTCAATAAGAACAGACCTGCTTTAAATCAAGGACCCACCTCCTTGTGCAGAGACCATTTCATTCATTGCTTTGACTAGAGTAAATACCTTTAATTAATTCTGTGGAAAGTGAAATAGTTTAGATATGCAGAAATACCACTCCAATACCTTGTGCTTTCTGAGATCGTGTCCATGACTGTGATCAGGAAATATCTCTTTCACAACATTCATAAGAGCTGTAAATCAACAATATTCAGTCTGAAATGAGGATATGCAAGGTAATAAGTTTAAATAAAAAACAACATATCTTTTGCAAATGTTAACGTTATAGCATCCTACAATGAAAACAGCAGTATGTGAATTCCCAGACAGTTGTAATGCCGTACCAAAGTCAGAGAAGGGACTAAGAGGGAGGAATTTGAAGAGAACCACATGGAAAGTAGCAAATGCATGCAGCTATAAAAGACTATAAAGTAAAGAAAGGTATGGGTTGTTGATCCCTTGTGTGGAGAATTCATTCTCTGCATTTGACCCATCCTAGTGCTGCTGGGGTGACCTGCTGCTGAACAGCACTCGGTGACCTGTTTCCACATCTTTGTCAGGACTATCTTAGCTGGAAGATTTGATCCATTGTGCATGTTTTGTGATGACGGGAGAAAACAGAGTGCCCAGAGGAAACCCATCCAGAAACAGGGAGAACATGCAAACTCCACACAGAAAGGCCAGAGCAACTCAGGATCACACCAGGAGCCTTCAAGTGTGATTGCAAGCCACCGTTGCCGTCTATTGTGCCGTCTTCTGAGTTCATGATTTCAGCAGGACTTCACTTTTGAAAATATGAGTACTGCTAACCCAGGTTCAGACAATGTAATTAGCCAAACAAGCTAATCATGGATTTCCCACAGTTTCTACCACAAAACAACAGCCAAATGATTGAATAAATGAGGATACCCTAAGACCAGGAAGAAGATAACATGCAGATTTTCACTTCTGATATGTACGTTTGCTAATTTATTTTCTGTTTTTATAACAGATGAGATTTTGCACACAATATTAAATAGTAATAAAAATATTATTTCTAAAGATGCACTGATCCAGTTCTGATACGATATGATACGATGTCTTTAAAGGGACAGTGTGTAAGATTTTTACCCGTTAATTACTGAAATTGAAGATACCCATTCAAAAATACATTGTTTTCCAAGCCTTTTCACTTCCATCATGAAATCAAAGTATTCTTTTGGACTTAGATATACCTGCATAAAAGGGGGATCTTCCCCATGCAGAGGCAGCCATTTTGAATATGAGAGCCGCAGAAGGACATTTGGGCTCCGCCTTCGGCAAGGCTCGTGGTTTTGGGTAAACAACACAAGCATGCTGCTGGATCAGACGTCGTAATGGATCTAACACGTGTTTTGGACTAAATTGTTTTACTGGATTTTATTCGCTGGATCCTTACGGACAAATTGAGAGCAAGTTTATGGTGAAATACAGAGTTTGACCTGTGCAAAGCATTCTAAGGTAAGCTAACCTCGTTTTGTGCTTTTCCGTATAAAAGCCCCATGAGCTCGGGGAGTGATTGTTTTGCAGGGAAATGAATTGCATAGTCAAAAAGAGGAGACTGTAAGGTTTCATTTGATGTGTAGAGTGTCATGGTACATGATCGGGAATGTGTGTTTTCATGAGAAAAAATAAAAATAAAAAATAACCGGGACCGCATTTTATTTATACAGTAGCGGCGCGCGGCTTGTGCGCGGGTACCAGAGCTGTCCGCACGCCCGGGTGACCCTCGAGGTCTGCCGTAGCTAAAACAGAAAGTGCAATAGCACCATCCACCTATGCGCCACGAATCCTACACACTGGGGCTTTAAGTGTCTGCAGGTATTCGATATTAACCGATAACAGTTTGGGGTTTCAAAATAGCATTTATTTCTCTCAAAATACAGTTAACTTATTACAAAATCGATTGTGTTATGCAACTATTATGCAAGTAACCCGATTTTGCAAATTTTCCTGAGTCGGCACCCGATATTCGATACCAGTACAGGTACCGGTGCATCCCTACATATTTCAGCCTCTCTTTTCCCTACTACAATACAACAGCCAAATGACTGAATGAATAAGGTTAGCCTAAAACCAGGAACAAAGCTGCAGATTTTCACTTCAGATATTTAACATGTATTAATTTATTTTCTGTCTTATTTGCACATACTCTACTGTATTTTGGTCTGTCTTCAGTAGAAAATCTCCTTTGAATCTGTCATAACGTTGCGAGTGAAGTTTACCACCTACGGCCTTGTCTCTCCATAGACTCACGCTGCCTTTATATTGACACCTTCATTCAAAACATAATCAATAACTGAAGGAGTGTTTACTTTTCACCAGTATTTGAGGAATCCTGGTATGAAGTATTCAAATATCACATACGCCATAAGATTCAGAGCATCGTTTACTTCCCCTTGGTTTTGTTGCCATGAGAACAAGCCACGTAGGTCAGGCCATTCCGAGAGTACTTCTGAGCTGGCAAACGTTCTCACAATTGAAATCACAGACAAGAGATTAGCGGACAATTGATTCAGAGGAAGAGGCAAATCAGGTAAGAGATAACCTGCTGGGGTCAAGTATCAACACAAGCTAGCAATGCCATTATCAGAACAGAAAAGCTAACAGAGGGCACAATATTCAGAGCGGTAAAAATAATTATTAGTTCTCCTATAGGCGTACAGAAAATGTTTAGGTGACCAGGCTGATAACATTGTGTGCATGTGGACTTTTTGACCCTCTGAGGTGAAGGTACAAAGCCCTGGGCGGTGAAGTTAAGGAGTAGTAGTTTGAACCAGTGTGAGTGGTCTGTCTTAAGTTTTCTCATGTAAGATAACAATGGTGGGAAATACATGCAGGGATAATACAGTTTCAAGCAGATGATCGTGAAAGGAAACTTGGGCATGGGTTCTGCATTTGGGCTAGTGTACTCGTTGGACTTTTGCATTGGGATTTGGCTTGGACTAACTTTCTGAGATGTGTGACTCAAGACTCAAAACCTGGACACAGGCTACGTTTAGACGGCGACGATCAAAACAGAAGACGCAAAAGTGGCGTCTCGTCTTCAATTTTTTTATCCGCGTTTAGACGAGCGTTCTCAACAGGAAATGTTTGTTTATACAAAGATGCAAAAGTGGGTGAACTCGATTGAATATGCATGCCAGGCCGCTAATAATATGATATATTAATAATATAATGCAGGTAATATAATGTCAGAGCTACCTTTTTCAGGACACCGACAGGGGCTCTCATTACGGTTGTTTCGCCCTCGATGTAGGGTCGGAGCTCTTCGCTTAACGCAACAAGAGCTTGTTTACTCATTCTGAAGTTTTATCAAGGTAGTCAGACATGTTTGTTATTGTTTTTACCGGCTTGGCGCATCCAGTGTGACGTCAGGTGTATGCGACGTGAACATGTTTTGCGCTTCTTGCCGTTTAGACGGAGACACAACCCGGGCCGTCTTCAGATCTCCACACTCTGGTCTTCAGATTTTTGAGTTTTCAGAGCCCGACGGCGCCATTGCAATGTAAACGAAAGACACTTCCAATTATATTTTGTCGTTTTCAATCGCAATCGTCCTCGTCTAAACGGCCCCTCAGACTTGTGGAACACTATCTCCATGACTCTTAGATGTGATCATAGAATCACCTGCAGAGCGCACCAATCATGCAGTCTGTTTTGACCAAATACACACGTTTAGGCTGGGAAGCTCACCCGACACAAGGAAAAACTGTGCATACAAAGCCATCAGTCCTCATGTGGACACTCTCAGATCACAGAGCGTAGAAATGTGGTACAGATCAAAGCACGGCTACCACTGAGATCTCGAGATGAACAGCGTGCCTCCATGAGGAACATAAAGGTTACATGTGAATGCTAAAACGAGCATCGGGAGAGATCCACTGACCCACGGGTTGTTGTTGGTTTCAATCCGAGCTTCCACAGGTGCATACCGCTCTTGTGCCCTTGGGCAAGACACTTAACCCACCTCGCCCCCGACGTCTGCATAGTCTGTGTGTGAATGGGTAAGTGGTTCTTTGATGAAAATTGCTTTGAGTGGCCACTAGAGGCTTTTTCATCACTCTGAAGCCCATTTAGTACCCTTAAGGTCGTGTGTCTGTGTGCTACATGTTAGCCGGCGTATACCCTAAAGCTAAAGTAACTGTATGCTAGCATGTTAGCCTATGTGTACACCCCCCCAGTGTAACTTTAGGTAACAGTATGCTAACATGTATATCGCACACATGTAGTGCCCTGGGTGGTGCTTTGAAGTCCTGTCAGATCAGAGGATGTGTCCCTGTGACACTTATTCACCATCATGTCTGTTTGTGAAACCAGATCTGCTGCTCTGTGTCTGAGGTGTGAGGGACAAAATGGACGGCTAATATTTCAGTATTGTGCAGTCACAGGGCAGTCTGTAAATATAACTGTTTCAAGTTCAGTTTTGCAGGACGGTGAAGGCCCTATGCCTTTCTTAGACTTTAATACTGAATTGCAATGACAATTTAAAACTTGAAATGCTTTAAGTTATGGAGGGAACTATCATGTTTTAACGTATAATGTAAAATTTACTTTTTTGAGCTTTTAATCCGGTTGTTTCCTCATCAACAACAGGCTAATAATTTTGTTCATTTCAAATATGGATGTTTTATATATAAAGTTTTGCATGGGCTTGCTCGTCCTCCGTTACAGGATTTTATTAAAACAAAGACTGTCAGTGGGATGTGAACTACAGCCACGGCCCGGGGGAACTGTGAGGTCCCACACAGACGCACTACATTTGGACAAACTGCTCTCAGTCAGAGGCGCTAAGTTCTGGAACTGTCTCCCATTATCAATAAGAGAGACTCCAACACTGGACACTTTCAAATCACACTTGAAACAACGGCTAAAGGAAAACCAGACTTGTGGACACTTTTAATATATAAGTGCTGCTATTGTCACTTGTCATTGTTTTTGTTGTTTTTGCTGTGGTGTCACCTGCCTCGAGACTACAGATGGACATAATCATAATCTGGCGTATTTACACTGCAGTGTTGTAGATGTTCATTAATATCCACTGTCCCTATTTAAAGATCCCATGACATGGTACTTCTTGATGCTTTTATATGGCTCCTTAATGGTTCCATAATACTGTAAATGAATCCTTCTTCAAAATCAACTCTTAGTTCATGAGAAACAGAGATAAGATGAGAAAGAGTATTTTTTCTCTCTCTGAACACTCCATTATGGGCGTTGTTGCTTGAATGCAAATGAGGAGAAAAGAGCTGGCCTATAGTAGAGGGTGGGGGCGTGGCCAAACTCTCCGCTCTAGCTCTCAGCTGATCCATTTCAGTGTTTTTGCACGGGGGGAGAGATTTGAAGCGTTCCATTGAAAAATAAACACATTTCCACAGAAAACAAAATTAAACCACTGCTGTTCAAAGGTCCAGAGGCTCAGATAAAGGACTTCCGAGCCTAGAAACACTCGGACGTGCCTCCAGGCAAATAAAAAAACGCATTTCGCATTGCCTAGCGCATTCGCAGTCCAAACTCTCTGGGCGTGATTTACAGAGACGCTGAGTTCAGACAGACGGGGGTGGAACTGCATTTGCATTTCTTTTTTCGATCTGACGTCAATAAGGTGCCTTGTTCAAAATCGCCCATTTGAGCTACGATTTTTTTGTAACGCAGAAAAGGATCGCAAATGCTCAGTTTAGACATTTCGCAACTTTTAACCATGGGGGGGGGCTAAACAGGGTAGGGGAGCTCACATTAACGTTCAAAAACCTCAGAAAGTGAAAATTTCATGCCATGGGACCTTTAAAAAAAAAAAACATACCTGGAGTTTTAGCTTAATTCACGCTTCATTATTTGCAAGATTATTTGAAAGATTCTCTTTCCCTGAGCTGAGGAATCACTCCCCCGTTTCAGTGAATACATGTTGAAGGCTAACTCAACCAACTGTGGAAAAGCTGAAACAAAGCAAAACAAAAATTACTTTGTCTTTAAAGTTCTTTAGGTTACATATTTTTAGCCACTCAGCCACCATGGTGCCAACAATCTAAAACAACTAACTAGCATGCTAATGGACACTTCTTGACTGAATAAAATGCTTTCTAGACTCAGACTGTAAACAGATTTTTTTTAACCTTAAAGGAAAATTAACGTTTTTTTACAATCTGAGCCTTCTTTAGGCAATAAAACAAGTAGTTTTACTCACCCATAGCAGTTTGGTGTCAATTGGAGCAGTATCGCAGAACTTATGTTGATGTTGTATGTTCTGTTCTACTAATGATCCCGTATCCGTTAGCGTGAGTGCTCGGGGCACTGATTTGCGGTGTCCAAATAACACAAACTTTAGCACTTTTCAAATCACAGAAGATCGCTGTGTCAGGGTAGACTTTTAGTGGATTCCAAAACGGCCTGAAACCCGATATCCAGCTATAGTTTCATTTGATGACATCATCAGAGAGGACAGTGCGCATGCGTGAACTCAGCTGTTTTGTAAACACCGCTAGTCCGAAAGAAGCTAACACCGCTCTGAACTTTACTTTTCTGTTGCGATATCGGGTTTCAGGCAGTTTTGGAATCTACTAAAAGTCTACCCTGACACAGCGATCTTCTGTGATTTGAAAAGTGCTAAAGTTTGTGTTATTTGGACACCACAAATCAGTGCCCCGAGCACTCACGCTAACGGATACGGGATCATTAGTAGAACAGAACGGCTCAACATAAGTTCTGCGATACTGCTCCAATTGACACCAAACTGCTATGGGTGAGTAAAACTACTTGTTTTATTGCCGAAAGAAGGCTCAGATTGTAAAAAACGTTACTTTTCCTTTAAGGATTTAATATATCTGTACCGGGAGACAAATTTTGCCCAAATTCAATATGTGCAATCCAGATCCATGGGACAAAATGAGGTACGGGGGCTTAAAGTGTGAAGACCACTGAGCCCACATGCATCGGAGTGAAGTCACAGTGAAGACACCAGCATAATCACAGTTATGTGTGTGGAGCCCATCATACAGGACCCACAAACATATGGCAATTAACTTTTACAACACAAATATGATATACGGCCACGTGGGTTGAACAGGCATCACGGTGAACAGGCACACTGACACACAGACACACACATACACAGCCATTAGCATATTGCATGAAAGAAATCATCTGCTTAATTGAAAATCAAGAAGAGGTCTTTAATGTCCTCCATAAAGAACAACCTACAGGATCCAGAGAGAGCAGAGGACACAGCCTGCAGAAAGACAAAAGGGATTCCTGTACACATGATATATGAGGGATATATTAGGGACGGCTTTTTTGAGCTTTAAACCATGTTATGATAATGCATCCTCAACAAGATATTTGTAGCATACAGTACCAGAGGTGACTTGGTGTGTGCGCAAATATCAGAATTCGGACTTTGGGAAACTGGGACCCGAAGCTAAACTTGGAGCAGTCCCTAGCTAGACCAGAGACCTATAGCTATAAGAGCGTTCACAACTCACTCTGCCAACTCCAGATTTGAACAGGGGGCCAAACAGAACAAGACAGAAGAGGAGAGCTGCATAGCCACGCATGAGGAACTGTCATAATCATTAAATATACTAGTATGAGGAATAAAAAATAAGTACACGCTAAAGGAAACACGGTTGCTGTTCATGTGAAGTCAGCACTTAGTGGCTAATAACACTCACAAAGTAGAGCCTCTTTGAATATTACTCATCGACACAGAAGAAGCATCAGTGTGTTTACGTCATGATAGATGGACTATGAAATCATCATACAGAGCTGTGAACTGAATGAACGGCACTTATGTCTGTGCCAACATAAAGACACCTGCCTCATACAGATGTGTACACGTTTACCTTTTAGCATATTCCTTTAAAAATCTGTGCTCACTGATACGAAAGAATATGCTCATGTGTCCTGTCTCTCACTTTCTGATTGGTCACTGCAGCTGAATTCTAGTCTCTGTATTCAGTATTCTTATCTTATTCGAGAACATAAAAGGAAAAGTAACGTTTTTTACTATTTGAGCCTTATTTCGGTAATAAAACAAGTTGTTTTACTCACCCATATCACTTTGGTGTCATATGGAGCATTTCCGGAGATGTTTTAGATTAGCGTTAGGCTAACGCCGTTAGCCTAGCGCGACTTATAGCCATAGCTCGGGGCATTCCCCGAGCATGTAATATGCCCCGTGCGGGCTCCAAATAACACAAACTTTAGCACTTTTCAAATCATAGAAGCTCGGTGTCTTTAGTCTACGATTTCGTTTGGTCAAAAGTGGCCTGTAATCCGAGATTTAGCCATAGTTTCGAGTAGATGAGGACGCCAGTGCGCATGTGCGGAGTGTGCTCTCAGCTCCCGGGACCCAAACATGGAACGCATAGCTGTAAACTATGGATACATCTCGGATTACAGGCCACTTTTGACCAAACGAAATCGTAGACTAAAGACATTGAGCTTCTATGATTTGAAAAGTGCTAAAGTTTGTGTTATTTGGAGCCCGCACGGGGCATATTACATGCTCGGGGAATGCCCCGAGCTATGGCTATAAGTCGCGCTAGGCTAACGGCGTTAGCCTAACGCTAATCTAAAACATCTCCGGAAATGCTCCATATGACACCAAAGTGCTATGGGTGAGTAAAACAACTTGTTTTATTACCGAAATAAGGCTCAAATTGTAAAAAAACGTTACTTTTCCTTTAACCTGGTCCAGAGCAGGTTATGAGTTGGAGATATACCCTGATAAAAAGCAATCGAGCTTCTTAGAAAATACTAAACCAGAGTTGACCTCAAAGTTACTTCACCAGCTTCACAGTATGGCTTCTGGACTACAACAGGATCAAACACAGTCTACATCAGAACTAAACTGGACACATACCAGAATCAGAAGTATACACATACCCTGAGTGAACCACCTACTTTTAGATACAGGCAGGTCTTCCCATCCCATTAGACTGTATTCACACTTGCACAGACCGGATTAAACCAGAACTTGCTTTTATTTTTCATTGACACCATAATTTATTTTCACTATTATTTTCATTTCAAACATCCAGCTCCATCCTTTCCTGTCAGGTGCCCTCATAACTCACTACCCAGCCTGTTTCTTGAGTGCACATAGAGTTTTTGAGTGCACACATAGTTAGCCTTATCATGTGTTTGTGGAGTGTGTCTTACTTCAGGGCGGCTCTCCGCTCTTTCCTGTAACTCGGGTTCCTCCATCTCCTCTGGTGCTATTCTTCTGTCAGGAGCAGCCGTGGTCATCCGGTCTCAGGAAGGGTTTTCATTTCCAGCTTTTGTCTCGGTTTGAATGCGACCAACGCTCTCTCAGCAATATTCACTGGTCCCAGCGCCGCTCTGCTCCCCAAACAAAATATACGGTCCCTTTGTTCGATGACAAATAGAAATTTCCTCAATTATTACTGCACACTCTACGTTTCAACAGGTTTAGGGTCTGACAGCTACGGAGTGTATGAGCGGGAGAGGGAGAGGGAGAAAATGTGATGTATGTGGGATTAGCTTGGTAATGTTGTCAGAGTTTACAATAAGAACCTTGGCGAAGGTTATAGAGACATCAGAGTGGCTGGTGAAGAGGAGGAGATGAGATAGTGTTGACACGATACTAAAACTTGAAACTTGAAACCCAATACTGATTCTGATGCCATGATAATAATTACAAAAACACTCTTTATTTAGATAATAGAATTGTTTTCAACATTAAAGGAAAATTAACGTTTTTTTTTACAATCTGAGCCTTCTTTCGGCAATAAAACAAGTAGTTTTACTCACCCATAGCAGTTTGGTGTCAGTTGGAGCAGTATCGCAGAACTTATGTTGAGCCGTTCTGTTCTACTAATGATCCCGTATCCGTTAGCGTGAGTGCTCAGGGCATTACTTTGCGGTGTCCAAATAACACAAACTTTAGCACTTTTCAAATCACAGAAGATCGCTGTGTCAGGGTAGACTTTTAGTGGATTCCAAAACGGCCTGAAACCCGATATCCAGCTATAGTTTCATTTGATGACGTCATCAGAGAGGACAGTGTGCATGCGTGAACTCAGCTGTTTTGTAAACACCGCTAGTCCGAAAGAAGCTAACACCGCTCTGAACTTTACTTTTCTGTTGCGATATCGGGTTTCAGGCCGTTTTGGAATCTACTAAAAGTCTACCCTGACACAGCGATCTTCTGTGATTTGAAAAGTGCTAAAGTTTGTGTTATTTGGACACCGCAAATCAGTGCCCCGAGCACTCACGCTAACGGATACGGGATCACTAGTAGAACAGAACGGCTCAACATAAGTTCTGCGATACTGCTCCAATTGACACCAAAGTGCTATGGGTGAGTAAAACTACTTGTTTTATTGCCGAAAGAAGGCTCAGATTGTAAAAAAACGTTACTTTTCCTTTAAATGATAGTACTTTCTTTTACATTACCATGTGTACTGTCTGTGTAATCCCTCAATCGTCCAGATATGTCCCATAGTGGTCCATGGGCGTGTACTAGCCTATGTGCTCTTATACTTGTTCTGATACAGCTCAAGATCATTCTAAAGCTACTCAGGAAAATTCTATTCAAGGTTCATTTCTGCCCTGTGAATGTGATTCTTTCTGTATCGATACCTGCTAAATTGCGTATCTAGTTTTGATACTAGTTACAGTATTGATTATTATCTGATTTTCGATACCTTTGACAGCCCTAATAAGAAGAGGCTGATGGTTCTACTCCTGCCGTACAATGTTGTTTATTTTCAGGGACGCCAAAGTGAAATGGATGGGATACTTGCCATGGTCTGTTGATTAAAGAGATGGAGTGGGTTGGAACACCTCCATACAAACTTTAATAAAATAAACCTATGGAGATTTTAAGATATAAAATATTAAACTGGGCATTTGTCCAGTAGTGTTCAGACATTTTGAAGACTTTATGTAACACTACTCTTGATGAGATAAGTATAAGGTGACAGCATGTACTAATACTTAATCCAACCACTCAAACCTTTAATACTATGACTATGAAATTACTAGTTAAAACATGGTTACATGTAATTTAAAAAAGTAATGTGGCCTACATTTACATACCGTTTATGTTTTAAAAAATTATTCTACTTCACTTTTACTTCTATTTAAGTACATTTATTCAAAAGTATTTTACTTGGGCTGCAACTCAATATTAACTTACTAGCAGCCTTAATTTCTTTGCTGTGATTGTGTGAATAAAACAAAACACAACTCCAGGTATGTTTGTGATGAGGAAACACTATTATAACATAATATTATAATATCTAAGTCTTGGTTTAGTCCCAGTTTAGTTTTGATGTGGTCTATGTGCAAGTGTGAATGCAACCTTACAGTTTTTTTGTTTTTTGGTCAAAAATATTTTATACAGTATTTTACAGAGAAAAAAACACAATTTCCAAGTCATCAAACCTCTTCTCATCACATGGCATGTTTTGGATTCTGAGCAGGGACATCACTAGGCCTACAGCTATGCTGTGACACAGGCCTTTTCTTCACTTACATTTTTTTTCTCAAAAGGCTGATGTAGGCCCCAGTGCACAGGGGGTCATGGGGTTGAGATGACAAACACACTCATACAAACAGTGCAGAATATTTTAGGAGTTTGGAAAAGCTGTCCGCTCTGCATGTAGCCCACCTGACACAGCATGCTCTGGATGAGTTTAGGTGAAGAACCTGACTATATGCACTATGCACACATAGTGAGTTATATTTTCACACTGGAGCATCATTTTATAGTCACAATGACTTTAAACTATAGAGATAACATGTCTGCTCCCTTCGCACAGAACAATGTGCACTTTTTCTCTCATCACGTTTTTTCATTTGGAGCTGTGAATCAAATTGCACTTAAGGGATAGAGTTGCCCGCTTTGCGGAGCAGATGCAAAAGTCGAGTGTCAACAGGTCTAGTTTGTTGAATTAAACATGCTCCAAAGCTTTCCATGAGACTTATTGTGCTGACTTTCCACATTAAAGTGAAGGTGCGTTTGAACCCGACTCCTGCACCCAGGAGTCATATGGCAAAACCACTGGTTGCAGTCAATCCACATATCACTATAGGCCTGTAACGGTACCCTATCGTCTGTACCATGCACAGAATGTATTATGAGCTGCACTGGAGCAGGGCACTCATGTTGTTATACGTGCTTGGCACTGCACAGTACATGGGCTGGGTTTCTTCCATACTGGGGCATAGCTGATTTATACTGGGGCATGTGCTCCTTTAGAAATAAAGGGTCTAGTGATGTCACTGATTCTGAGTACACTGGTCCAACTCCTCTAATGTACACAAAAAATAATCATTAATAATTTAATGTTAAGAAAACACATTTGTTTTATTGGAATATGTGTCAGGGAAAATGTGTCTCTTGTGTCAATTATGGATTGAATTGTTGCAGTGTGATGTCTTCAACATGGAACTCTCTAAAATAGAACTCTCTACTTCCTGTCATTTTCAACACATTTTCAACTTTTCTTTGGAAATTGCTTCTTGACTGGTGTAAAATTAGAATGTATATTTACAAAAGGTTTTATTCCCACCATAAAGTCAAAATTATACATCAAAACCTGTCCCACTTTAACTTCAGCCCAAGTTTGACAGTGCCTCCCTCTCCTCCTTGTTTACAGTCCCTGCTGTGGTGAGACACTAATTGTAATTGAGACATGAGCAGTAGCTGTTCTGTGGCTTCCTAAACCCTGGCAGTAAACATGTGGAGCGGTAAACATGGTGCGCTGGTTAGACAGGCTTGTTCTGGCTCTGCGCCTCTACACGCCTCCTGCTGTGGAAGTGCCAGATGTGGGGCAGATGTGGGGCAGATGCGGGGCAGATGTGGCACACGGGGTGGATGCTGACTGTACTGTGCAGATGGAAGAGAGATGGTGTCTGAACCGGTGCCAGGACACACTTGTTTGGCTTTAGATGAGCTACTCCCGGCTTCAGGACTACAAACTGTCTGCTACAGAAGTCATGTAGAGCTGGGCTGTGTGCTGATGAGGAGGAGGAGGAGGGTAGACGAATGGAGATCACACAATATGGAAGCAGACTAGATAACAAAAAAGAGGATGTGATGTAAAAAGTATCTCAGCTCATCACTATAACAACATTGAGTTCCTTAAAGATATTACACTTTTACTACACCATATTACACTATTTTCTGGTTTATGTCATAATGTAGTTTCCTTATCAAAAACATTGGAGTTGTGTTTTGTGTCATTCACACATTTAACACACAAACCCATCTTATTTACTAAATACTTATATTTAGTATTTCGTTTGAGAGTTCTTCTCTGAAACAGAAAACAAACTGTTCCACCTTGTGATGTCATGTGGTAATATAGGAAGTGATCCACTGTTTTTAAACTCCATTCACCTTAAGTCAAGTCATATGAAAATTTCAGGGTTGGAATTGCCAACCTCTACTGAACAAAGCATCATAAGGAATAAGACCATTTTGAGCTTTGGAGATGTAGCTAGCCTAATAATGCTGTATTACTCAAACATGTGAATGGATGAAACTAAACACAACTCAACTCCAGGTATGTTTTGGATGAGGTAACACATTTATAACATGGCTAGAAGCTCATGAGTAAATTTGACTTAAAGGGACAGTGTGTAAGATTTTTACCCGTTAATTACTGAAATTGAAGATACCCATTCAAAAATACATTGTTTTCCAAGCCTTTTCACTTCCATCATGAAATCAAAGTATTCTTTTGGACTTAGATATAGTCACATAAAAGGGGGATCTTCCCCATATAGAGGCAGCCATTTTGAATACGAGAGCCGCAGAAGGACATTTGGGCTCCGCCTTCGCCTTCGGCAAGGCTCGTGGTTTTGGGTAAACAACACAAGCATGCTGCCGGATCAGACGTCGTAATGGATCTAACACGTGTTTTGGACTAAATTGTTTTACTGGATTTTATTCGCTGGATCCTTACGGACAAATTGAGAGCAAGTTTATGGTGAAATACAGAGTTTGACCTGTGCAAAGCATTCTAAGGTAAGCTAACCTCGTTTTGTGCTTTTCCGTATAAAAGCCCCATGTGCTCAGGGAGTAATTATTGTGCAGGGAAATGAATTGCATAGTCAAAAAGAGGAGACTGTAAGGTTTCATTTGATGTGTAGAGTGTCATGGTACATGATCGGGAATGTGTGTTTTCATGAGAAAAGAAAAAAATAATAACCGGGACCGCGTTTTATTTATACAGTAGCGGCGTGCGGCTCGTGCGCGGCTGACCCTCGAGGTCTGCCGTAGCTAAAACAGAAAGTGCAATAGCACCATCCACCTATGCGCCACGAATCCTACACACTGGGGCTTTAATATAAAACCCTTAACGTTGTACTTTGTAACTTTTCTGGTTTACTCTTCTTAGTCTTTTAGGTCACAAACCAGTGACCACTGCAGTGTGAAGTACTACATGACATCACACAAGACTCCCTCATTACAGCCAGGCACAGCCCAGTACAGCAGCACTATTAGAAATGCGCTTGTGGTTTAGGTGTTTAGTCCCACTTTAAATATATTGTTATACATTTTATTCATTCAGTACATGTTTTTTGGAAAATCCCACACAAATTTTTTCCAAAAGAACAATCAAATTTAATCAAATTCATAACTAACAAGGGAAAGGGATATTTAGCTTATTGTTTACTTTTTTTAAATCTTAATTATTTTTATTTTATTTATGTATTCATTTGTTTTGCAATATAGATATTGTGTCTCAATAGCAATTACACAGTGTCCTGTACTTTCAAATCTCCCCACCCACTAACCCGCACTCTTGGCTTTTATCCACTGGTGTGACAAATATATGAGGCCGTCCCACTTAGGAGGAGGAGGAGGGCGAGGAAGAGGGAGAGGAGGAGGCGGGGATGGGGGGTGGGAGCATTAAGAGCAATGAACCTAATGATATCAGCTCGGTGTCCAGACCCGCCCCGTGCAGCAGGGTCACCCGCCTGGCCCCCATAATCTAACCACGGCTCGTAACATCAGCAGAAAAGCAGGACGATTTGTACCGCTCTCTCTGCCATCGCCCCCTAATGGACACGCCATAAATTAACCCAGTGCAGCGAGTCAGCGAGCCCAAGGACCAACCCAGGGACCAGAGCCGTGCATTAGGAGATGAACAAGAGAAGGTCTGGAGAAGTCACAGTTTTAATCAGTGGCTTGTTATTGCTTGGTCTGGAATGTCCCACCGTATGGCATTAAACTTAGTAGGTGATGCCAATTAGGGCAACTTACAGGTCAGATCTGTAGAGAGGCGACACAATAATAATGCATGATTGAGCAATGAAAACAGTAGTAAAATCTATTACATGAACGATGGATAACTTTACTGTCATACTGTGGAACAATCCAAGCAAAACAATGATCTGTACTAAGTTTCAGAGTGCACCTTTAAAGTGTGGGCGCATGTAAAATCCACATAAGTTTTCCCTCATCATTTACTCACCTGAAGTTGTAATTTTGAGTGATTGGTGCATTTTTTGAGCAATCATTAATCATTTATTTTCAATTTGCCACTTTGCCAATCAACTCTCGTTTCACTGCTCTGTACTTACTTCTTGCTATCCATAGGAGGTGCTGAAAACTTCACAGCATAGGTTTGAAGGTCATGAAGAATACTATTTTTCACCCAAACTTTTTAAAGAAAGTTTCAGTCCAATCTTTTCGAATATTTCTCTACCCTGTGCCATTGTGTTTTTCACACTTTGACGCTTAAAGGAGAATTAACGTTTTTTTTTACAATCTGAGCCTTATTTCGGTAATAAAACAAGTTGTTTTACTCACCCATAGCACTTTGGTGTCATATGGAGCACTTCCAGAGATGTTTTAGATTCGCGATAGCCGTAGCGCTAATATATGCCCCGAGCATATAATATATGCCCCGAGCGGTCTCCAAATAACACAAACTTTACCACTTTTCAAATCATAGAAGCTCGATGTCTTAGTCTACGCTTTAGTTTGAGTCAAAAGTGGCCTGTAATCTGATATTTATCCATAATTTACAGCTTTGCGTTTCATGTTTGGGTCCCGGGAGCTGAGAGTGAAATAAACTGTGACTCCGCACATGCGCACTGGCGTCCTCATCTACTCGAAACTATGGATAAATCTCGGATTACAGGCCACTTTTGACTCAAACTAAAGCGTAGACTAAGACATTGAGCTTCTATGATTTGAAAAGTGCTAAAGTTTGTGTTATTTGGAGACCGCTCGGGGCATATATTAGCGCTACGGCTATCGCTAATCTAAAACATCTCTGGAAATGCTCCATATGACACCAAAGTGCTATGGGTGAGTAAAACAACTTGTTTTATTACCGAAATAAGGCTCAGATTGTAAAAAAACGTTAATTCTCCTTTAAAGATAAGAGTACCTGACCATAGTTTCAGTTGTGTATTTATTTATTATTATTATTTTTTTAATTATATCAGATTCTGAAGTTAAAAGTGAACTATGTTTACCTGGCCAGCCAAATGATATCTCTCTGTATTTCCTATACAGCGCGATACCATCTGGACACCCTCCATCCACTCTCGCTCCCCCGGTTAACAACGGACTCCGCGATTCTGATTCGTTCAAAGATGGTGACGTCAGTGCACCCGCCTTTGCCCGCAAAGTCACTCTTAGGCAGCGGAAGTTCCTCCTCAGTTTTGAATCAAGATGGCGCAATCTCTGATTGGTTCACTTAGCTGTCTGTCTACGCGCAACTGCAGCGCATTTTGGACCAAGCGTTACCAGACTCATCCGCTGGAACAGCGATGAGTCATGGATTCTTCCAGGCAAGAACTATATAACTTTTCTGGCAGAGGGTACGCCACCCTTTTCTCTCCTTGGAAAGGTTATTGCTTTGGCAGAAATGTTCCATGGTATGGCATCAAACCTAGGCATAAACACAAGCAGCACCACAAGGTCAATTTACTGGCCAGATCTGTGGAGGGATGACCCTGCTTACAGTAAGACTTTTGTCAATTTTATGTATTTATTTATTCATTTATTTATTTATTAGAAAGTCCACACCTTTTTAATAAAGCATTTTTTGTGCATTTTATTTTTCATCGGAGAAGAAAACCACCCATACACAGAGGAACTAGCTTTACTGTACCTCCTTTTTGTATAGATAGTGCAGTGACACGTTCTATCTCTTCCTTTATGTGTGGTGGAAAAAGCATTGATCTGATGTACTCTCCCCTTGTTTGCGGGCACTGTGTTATGACAAGATGCATGTGTTTGGATAAAGCCGAGGAGCCATAGGTAGTGTGTCATAGATAATAGAGGAGACGGCTGAGTGCTTGTGAATGGTGAGGCATACCTATGTTAATCCAGCCCCCATCGCTGTGCCGAGAACGCTCCTATTTACATATGCACAGTATCCCGCTGTTTGGAGCGCACCATTCTCCAGACAGAGACATTAATCATCCCCAAATGCTCCCGGCGCGCACCAGCCGACCCTCGCCATCCCGCTGCCGTGGCGACGACAGGAGCAGAGGCGTGCAGGTGCGGATTGTTCAAATGCAGGTTCTCCCTCCATCTTCTGACGCAGACACATTTCACGTACTTTGTCTTCACACATCTACGGCTCAACTTGTACTTTGTCAATACAGTAGAGACATCACATACTGTATCTACCATGAGTAAGCACAGGGTTTTATTTGTGTGTTTGTTTTGCTGTATGTTTTTTAAGCACATATTGTTTGATTGCAATGCTCCTTCAAATTAAGGCACACTATATAACTTTTCGTGAAGAGTCCCTCAGTCGTCCAGGTAGAATCCATGATAAAAGGAGAAATTCAATTTGTCAACTGGACAAAGTTTGTTTGGTCGAAAACGTTTCGCCGCTCATCCGAGAGGCTTCGTCAGCTCTGGTTCTAGTGCTGGTTAGACCCTGTTTTATATCTAGCTGCAGGGAGGAGCTCCTACACTGAAATAGCTCTGAAACTATCTCCACTAATCTGTCTCTTTGTTTTTCAAATTACTCTGGCGACTAGTTTCGCCCCCCTATTCAACGTCTAACCCTCTCCACCCCTCTGCCCTGGATAGTTTCAGAGCTATTTCAGTGTAGGGAGCTCCTCCCTGCAGCTAGATATAAAACAGGGTCTAACCAGCACTAGAACCAGAACTGACGAAGCCTCTCGGATGAGCGGCGAAACGTTTTCGACCAAACAAACTTTGTCCAGTTGACAAATTGAATTTATCCTTTTATCATATATAACTTTTCTGATCAACGGTCACCTGCCAAGGAGATGTTACTGCTTTGCCAATAAAGTTCTGTTATTCTTGACCATATCTATCTCCAGGTCAATGTGTGGTGAGGTAAACCTGCAGGTCCTGTAAATGAATAAATGCATGGTAGATAAGTTTGAGGCCAGAGTGCGGAACATTCCAGGTAAATCAATAACATCTCCATGGAGACGTGCAGGTGCCAGACTCTTTAAACTTAACAGTGACAGTTTGGGTGTTTTGTTGGAGCAGACAGTTCAGGTATTTGGCAATAAAAGAATGACACAGAAATTATTATTTTAGTTTTTTTCAATCTTAAGTGAATGGGCACTGGAACCCTACTCTTGGAGAAGGGTTGGTACTCTCCACTTCCCTGCATTGCCCTTGGCATGTTTCCCATCTTACCAACATGTCTGGGATTTTTCCAAAATGAACGAGAGGGTCACGTCAGGCCAAACTGCAGTGCAGAGGAGCTTACCTTCTACCAAGGATTCTGTCAGAGACACCTGGAGAGGAGTGATCAGGAGGGCCTTTCTGGTCTGGACTGTGTTCTTCTCCTCCATTGTCAATGTGGCCTTGAGATCTGTAGTGCTTATCACAGCGGTAACTCCAGAACCCAGTGGTGGACAGTGGAAGTAGCTGCTGAAGAAGGAGTCCTATCAAGCCTTGTTGGCTTGAGTGACTTCTGAGGCAGTACACACATAAGTATAAGTGTCCTTTGGTAGGTGCTCTGGGGATATGGGGTCTGGGGCCCTTTGCTAAAGGCTGTCATGGTCCAGTCTCTGTATGACCACAGCTGGACCTGTGTTTTCTACAGTAAGTCAGACCTGTTTCCAGTACATTAGACCAGGGCGCTCATTGTCACCAGTTCTGCTCATTATTTCCATGGGCAGAATTTATGGATAGGGTCCAGTCTGGAGACCATAGGACATCTCTGCTGTTTAGAATGCCTTGGGATCACCTCGGAAAAGCTGGACAAAGTGAAGTGAGTGAAGTGTGGGAGTCTCTGCTCAGACTGCTGCCTCTGTGACATGTGAGGTGTGAAGGAGAAGTTGTTTGGATGGTAAAGCTCAAAATTTAAAATGACAATTTAAAGTTCCCATTTACCCATAACCCGATATGTCACTGTTAGTGACATACCAATGTCAAGATGTTTGTGTGTTTTTATTTCATACTGCTTAAAGTTTATGGATTTTCATTTTGAATATTTGACATTTTCAAACCTATGCTGACTCCCCCATCTGACACTGACTCTTGTTACTGCATCTCAGTCAAGAAAATGGTTGAATAAATGCACCATTATTTCATCTGTGCACCATTTGTTCTCAGAGTTAACCCGTTGGTCCATTTACAGAGTGCTCCTTGATGTGTACACTCTGGTCCCTGTGGTGTGGAGATGTGCAGAGCCTGGTGAGCCTGGGGCAGAGGAGCAGAACAGGCCTGGTGTTCATCTGGGATCTACAGGAGGAACCTCTGGAGATGTCTCTGCTCTTCATGCTCTCGCCCTAAACGTTCCTCCTGGCATCTTCTCTGTGGAGACATCAGCTCCAACGGCCTCTGGAGAAGGATACACAACTAGTTTCAGAAAACCAGATGTGTACAAACAGGTATATTCTAGGCTGCTTCAGATGACGTTTGTTGGTGTTTTCAACCCAGAAGATGAAATTTAGGTTGGAATAAATATTGCAACTTGTGGCCTATAGTTAAAAAAAAAGAAAAGACAAACATAATAATCAATAATAACAATAATATAATACTGATATTGCAGTACATGCTATAAGTTAGGGGTGAATGATTTGGGAAAAATATGTTATTGGTATTTTTTCTGACAAGCATTGCAGTCATGATTAGATGTGCAATTATATTTTGATATTAGGATTCAGTTCAAAGTTGACATTTTAAAGGGCCCATATTATGCTTTTTTCTGATCTATGTTATAATACTGTTTCCTTATCAAAACCATACCTGGAGTTTTGTTTGTTTAACACACAAATCCTGCATTTTTAGGCTGAAAACACACAAACAGAAAACACTCTGTTCCACCTTGTGATGTGGTAATACAGAAAGTGCTCCAGTGTGTTTTTAAACTCCAAACAAAAGGTAAAAGGTAGATGTTAACATGAAAACTACTGCATCATGACATCACAAGGTGGAACAGAGCATTTTGGAGCTTTGGAGATGTAGACAGACTAATAATGCAGGATTACTCAAACATGTATGTATGAATGAAACAAACAACTCTAGGTATGTTTTTGATGAGGTAACAACATTATAGCATGGCTTAAAGTCACAAGAGTTATTTTTGTGTAATATAAGATCTTTATAAACATGTCCAGGAGAAAAGAATATGAATATGAAATATGAACTAACAAACACGCAAAAATCACATCTCCTGGATAGGCCTGTCATACATTTTGAAGCATGATATTTTGCTACAGAACTACTGCAATAATTGATAATATTCCAGCTACTTTATGCCACTGACACCATAACAATAATGCAAGAAAATCCCAGTAAACCATTTTAAAATAGACAGTATCATTAAAAGCTATGAAATGCAACAGATAAAAAGCTGAATTAACCAATAATTAGCCATACAAGTTACTTATTCAACCCATACAGCCTCTAAATCTTTTTGTTAGGGGTGTAAAGATTAACCGATTTGGATCGGTTCTCGGTCTGTGACCTCTACGATCCGAGTGTACCGATCAACGGAGCCTGGATCGGAAAAAATGCACTACGAACGGTCCAATGGCGCGGATTTACGGCCGCAAATCGGTTTCCTAGCGCCTGTGCGTGCGTGTGTGTGTGTGTGTGTGTTTGAACTCTCACAAGACTACAGTGTTGACCTTTTATCTGTGACGTCGGCTGATGTTGTTGTAGTAGTTGGAGCACAGCGCGGGATACTTTCCCCATCGGGACCAGAACCTCCTGTCACAAGAACAGTTTCTTTCCCTCTGCTGTTGAACTCATGATCAATTTATAACATGTGCACAAAGCTGGACACTTTATCACTAGTCACTTTAATTACGTCATGTTTGCACTACTGTTCTGATGCTGCTCATCTGGACCTTTTTGTTATTTGGATTGCTTATTGTTTTTTTTTTTTACTATATTATAGCTATATTTTAGTTATTATTATTATTTAGTGTCTATACTCTAGTTATTTAGTGTTCTATGTTTGCACCTTATCACCGAGACAAGTTCCTAGTTTTGTGAACTCTGTTCACTTGACAATGGCAATAAAAATCTTTCTGATTCTGATTCTGATTCAAGACTTTTTATGACTCTGTGGTGGCCTCTGCTCTCCTCTACGCTGTCGTCTGCTGGGCCCCGAGCAGCACAGAACGGGACAGAAAAAGACTTAATAAGCTGGTCAGGAGGGCCAGCTCTGTCCTGGGCTGTCCTCTGGACTCTGTAGAGGAGGTGGCTGAGAGGAGGGTACTGGCCAAATTCATGTCCATCATGGACGACATCTCTCACCCTCTGCACCGGACTGTAGAGGAGCTGAGCAGCTCCTTCAGCAGCCGACTAAGACACCCCCAGTGCAAGAAGGAGCGCTACCGCTGATCCTTCATCCCCACCGCCATCAGACTGTATAATTCTAACATATAGGCCAGACGTGCAATATCCTCCTTTCCATGTTGATGCTTGTTGTTACTATTATTATTATTACTATTTCCATTATTATTATTATTATTACTTATTACTTATTACTATTTGTATTATTACTTACTTTATCCCCTCCCTGCCTGCATGCACTTTCTTTCTTGTCCAAATGTCCTGGAGCTACTGTGGCAAGTAAATTTCTCCTGTGTGAGATCAATAAAGTCTTATTGTATCTTATCTTATCTTTTACAAAGAAACTGTACAAACGATAAATACTGAGCTCCAAAATATTGTTCCAGCTATCATTTATTGAATGATAAGTCAGTATGGCAATTATGGTGACAGACGTAAATATAGGTACATATGTGGACTCTGTAGTGGAATTGTAATAGTTATTATCATCTATTATGAAACTACCCTCTAGTCTATTGTGCCTATTGTGTGCACCCATTAAATCATTATATTAACTTAGCAGTGTCCAGGACAGGTGAGACTAATGACCCGCCTTATTTTAGCCCATGCCCTTGGATCTTGGGGCCAGTGGAGGTTGGGGCCCCTGTGTACTGGCCCTTTGCCTCTGCTCCCAGGGGCCGGTGTTACCAGGCAGATGAGCACCCAGCTGCTGCCCTCAGCTCGGGCCTGAGTCCTTGTAACCAGGCAGACCAGGACTCCTTCATTGTTTTCTAGAAAGTCTTGTCCTGCTTGATTTCAGTGGGGTTATAGGGTGGGACTAACAGGTACATTTTGAGTTTATATAAAGAACTACACCCTCGAAATCTAGGAGTGAAAATATTTATAGGATCTGAGTAAAACTTTCAGTCGTTCAGGTTGGGTTGAACTTGGCTAATGACAGTGTAGCACTCTGAAATGAGGTCTACACACAATATATTTATTATTATAATATTATAATTATGTAATATATGTTATCGTATTTTATTTTTACCTTTATTTAACCAGGAGGTCTCATTGAAATATGGAGATTCAGGATCTAACACAAACCATTTTTGCTCAAAGGGCACTCTGCACTTTCTTTTTTAATTATTGAAACAAACATGGCGACGTACAAGTTAAAAGGATAACACAAACAAAATTCCTTAAATGTCTTCCTATTGAGACACAAGCACCAAATAATAATAATAATAATACATTTTATTTATATAGTGCTTTTCTTGACACTCAAAGACGCTTATAATAAGAGTCTGTATTTCAATTAGCAAAAATCTTGTTCCTCTAAGTCTCACCTCTTCATTATTATATGCACGTTTGTTATATGCACATGTTTGCGTGTAAATCTACAAACATTATGAAGGTCCTTTTCTGGACAAAATACATGTACAGTATCTCACAGTTGTATTATACAAGTGATTTACTGTTAGTAATCCTTCACTGAGATCATCATGTTGCCTCCAGCTCTTCTGGACTGTCCTTTCTCAGCCTGGCGGTGACAGGTGTCTGCTGTGCTGTGAACTAAACACACATCCATGTCATTGATGCAGTTATCGGTGTAGTTATTGAAGTACTTATTGAAGTATTATTGATATTGTCATGTGGAGAAAAGGAGGGCCTGTCATAGTGTGCCAGAGGCTGTACTGCTGTTGATCCTTTAATGGATTTGAGGAAACCTGTCAAATCTAAAGCAGTGCAGTACCTCGGGACTGTTCTTCAGATCTTGAGCTAGACTCACAGGAAGAAATTTGCTTATTAAATCATTTAAAGTTTGCTATTAATGGTCAGGAAATTGATATTGGAACATTTGACAGGGTTGTTTTCTCTCCTATAGGGACATAAGGATGACCTTTAAAGTAGCACCTACAGCAAATTTTGCAATCTTAACATTTTGATGAATTGTCAAAGGATTTGTTGATATCAAATATTGATATTTTTTGGGCAAATCTGGTCTCAATAAATAAATACAATCAACAAAATGAAGCAATACATTTAAACTACCTCTAATTTCATATCAATATGTCAGAAATATGGTCAATTTGGTCCTTGAACACAAAAATATTAGGGCTGGGAATATTAACGCGTTAATCGCGATTAGATTAATGTAAGTTATGATCGCGAACAATTTTTTTAATCGCGATCAGAGTTTGCCAGCATTTTCCGCAATTCTACCATCCATATGCAGCTCATTTGGTTGTATTAATTAAACTCATTGTCGGTTAAACGCGCTATTTTGAGTTTGCTAGTATTTTGTTCCTTCTACGCATCCGTAGGCAGCTCGAGCGGGCTTCAATCATTTATTTACAATTTCTCAAAGTAAGCACTATTACTGCCTAACCACACACATTCTACGCTTTTCTCAGACTGGAGTTTCTCTCACATTTCTCTCTCGTTTGAACACTCGAACTTTCATAGATTTTCAATGGAATGTGTTGATAGTGAAGCGTGGGGAGGCACGGCTCAATATAGCGCCGAACGTGCGAGGGGAGACACAACAACACATGATCAGTATGGTAAAACTCACCTGTCTCACGACGGTCTAAACCCAGCTCACGTTCCCTTAGTGAGTGAACAATCCAACGCTTGGTGAATTCTGCTTCACAATGATAGGAAGAGCCGATCAAAAAGCGACGTCCATACGGCCTGTTAGCTCACAGTGTCGGCGCCCCGGCTCTGGAGGTCAGATAGAAGCAGAGCCCGCCCCGCCCCGCTCTTATTCCCGCTGAAAGAGCGTCTTTCTCGGCCTCTCAGCCCTAGCGCGGAACGGAGCGCAAGGAGCGCGGAGACACGAGCAACGCGCTCCTCCAACGGCACTGCCATGTTATAATAATAACAGGTCCAATCCAGGTTTAGTTCTGGCCAGACCTGGTTTATTCCACGTTCTTTTAGTCCTGGTCTAGTCTCTTAGCCCGTCAGGAACACAACGTTACACTATAAAAAAAAATGTTACACTATTTAAAAAAAACCTTGGAACGGATCAGGCTTTTTCTATTGAAATAGCTACTCAACTTACGAATTTTTCACGTTACGAAACCACTTCTGGAACGAATTAATTTCGTAAGGTGAGGTACCACTGTAATAGATTTAGTTTTTATTTTTTGTAAGTAAACTACAGATGAAGTTTCAAATTGATATCTCAATTGAGATTTGTTCCTGTTTACCTGCAGTGTCTCCTTAAAACAGCTAAACTCCCCTGACCTCATACCATCTCACATGCTACAGCTCCTCCCTGACCCGGGCCCACCTCACCACCACCGGGGGCCCACCTCACCACCACCGGGCCCTACACTTTCCCTACAGCTTGTGTGTCAGTTTGTTATCAAATCAAGCGTCGCAGAGCTGATTCATTGCTATTCAGTGCAGGCCTGATTTATGCAGAATGTAAAACAGATGCCCAGCGCGATACATATTTATGCCCCACAAGATTTATTATGGCCTGTTCCACGGGGCTGCACGGGCCCGGCTCTGACGACTTGTACTTCCTCTCAGCTGCCAATGCGAAACTCATTAAAAGGAGGAGGGACTATTAATATACATTGTAATCCTGACAGCAGCTAATTTATAATACCAGACAGAAGTGGGTAGTACTCCTATTTGAGTAATTGAAGTAACAGTACTCTTACTTGAGTAAAAGTTTTGTTACTCTTCCCACAGTCTACAAGTGCAAAAGCTTTATTGTGACAATATGAAATGATTTGAACATTTGTGTTTCTTGCAGCGCTCCTTCAGATGATTTAGTTTGTCTCATTTTTGTGCCGGTCTTTTGAAAATACCAGATGTGTTGTCCTTCAAAAAGCACCGGTCAATGAGCCTCTTATCTCCTCCATACTGTCTCTCAAACTCTGGGGAGCTGTGAAAAGCAAACTACAGAGGCACAAGCAGCTTTTTGAGGGGCTCAGTGCTAAATATTGTTTAGAGACCCCCAAATTGTTAAAGTGCATCTATGGGGTATTAAATGCTAACACATCACATATTTAGATCTCCATAAGAAGAAGAAGAAGAAGAAGAAGAAGAAGAAGAAGAAGAAGAAGAAGAAGAAGAAGAAGAAGAAGAAGATCTCACACAGGAGAAATTCTCTGTATTTAACCCATCCTGTTATTAGGAGCAGCACATTACTGCGCCCGGGGACCATCTCCATGATCTTCTTGCTTTGGTTTGGTCAGGACCTAAGCTGGAGGATTTTACCTATGGTGCATGTTTTGGGTTGGTGGGGGAAACCGGAGTGCCCGGAGGAAACCCACCCAGACACGGGGAGAACATGCAAACTCCACAGAGAAAGGCTTAGGCGACCCGGGGATCGAACCCAGACCATGCATGCAAACTCCACACAGAACACAGACAGAAAAGCCTGGGCGACCCGGGGATCGAACCCGCTAGCCACTCAGCCACCGTGCTGCCGTTAGCCTTTTTTGTTTTGAAAATGCTATATTCACCAAAAAACAACACAGCAACTTTAATAAGTCTGACTTTTGTGTTTGCCACTTGGGGTCTCCTCTCTCTTTGCTCTCAGCATTAAGTCACAACACAATCAGATTCCAGTGCTTGTGGGCTGAGTATTGGACAGAATCTCACAGTTAACCATAAGGAAGGTTCATATAGAGCCCAGGAGAGATCACTAGATTACTCAAACATGCATGGATGACATCTAAAACCTTTTCAGATATGTTTTTGATGAGGGAACAATGTTATAATATTGCTAGTAAAGTCTCATTTCCTGAAACTTGCTGAGCAGAACAAAAATATGCAGAAAAAAAAAAAAAAATATATATATATATATATATATATATATATATATATATATATATATATATATATATATATATATATATTTGTCCAATATGTCCATGGAGACCTCAGAAAAGCTACACATTGTACCTTTAAAGCCCATATAAGGTCCATTTACATGTTTGAGTAATTTTGCATTCTAAGTCTGTCTACATCTTCAAAGCTCAAAATGCTCTGTTTCACCTTGTGATGTCATGAAGTGGTAGTTTAACATGGTAAATGGTAAATGTTCACATCTTTATATAGCGCTTTTCCACCTTCAAGGCACCCAAAGCGCTTTACAACAAGGAACCACTCACCCATTCACACACGCATTCACACACCAGTGTACCCAGACACTGGGGGCGAGGAGGGTTAAGTGTCTTGCCCAAGGACACAACGGCAGCATTCATCTGTGGGAGCTGGAATCGTACCAACCAACCTGTGGGTCACTAGATGAGCCGCTCATCTGACCGCTCAACAACTGATGTTTCTTATGTCAAGAGCGGGATTTGAACCGCCAACCTTTGGACAAACGCTCTACCAACTGAGCTACTGCCGCCCAGCTATCTTTTACCTTCAGTGCAGTAGAGAGTGGCAATTCCAGGGCTGAAATCATCCAAACATTTCTAGTAAAGGTTTACAAAGTTCAAAAACACAGTGGAGCACTTCCTGTATTATCACATGACATATCAAGGTGGAACAGAGTGTTTTCAGTTTGAGAGAAGAACTCTAAATCTAAGTATGCAGTGTTTGTGTGTTAAACTTGTGTGAATGAAACAAAACAACTCCAGGTATGTTTTTGATGAGGAAACAACATTCTAACATAGATCAGAAGATAATAATATAGGCTCTTTCAAACCTTGATAAAGAAGCGTGAAGAGTCCCTCACTCGTCCAGGTAGAATCCATGATAAAAGAAGAAATTCAATTTGTCAACTGGACAAAGTTTGTTTTCAACCAAACAAACTTTGTCCAGTTGACAAATTGAATTTCTTCTTTCTTTTATCTTGATAAAGAAGTAAACATTATCTCTTTCTGTATCTCCCCTTGTGACCAATGGGGCCCCTTGGTTTTTGCCCAAGGCGCCCCATTGGTCGACCTGCCCCTGCGCCCACTCTATGGAGCAGATGTGTGATGTTATATGGTCAACCTGGCAAACACAATAGCCAAAGACAAAACCCTGAATCCACTCTTTGAGCAGAGTATTTTGAAAACAGCTGAGTACCACCAACTCCATCGCTCCCCCGCTCCCCCACTCCACTCTACTAAACGCCCAAAGAGAAAGAGAAAGAAAGGACACCATTTTGGCTAATTAGCGGCGGCGCGGGACTTGCTAGCCACTAGTTTTTCACGCGCTGTCCACGGGCCGTCGAGCATCCTGTGAAGTCGGCGGCCAAGGGGACAGACGCGGAACGGGGGTCGAAAGAGGGAGCGGGGGGGGGGGTATAAGACGAGGGCCAATCGAGAGGATTTAGCGCGGCGAAGAAAGGGCCCTAAATTAGAATGTCTGGCCGGGCCCCTCCCACTGCTTTAGAAACCTGCACAGGGCCCTTCTATAACACTGTTGAGTCTGTCTCTAATACAGATACATGGGAGTGTGTGTGGGCTCAGTACTGCATGAAGGGAGGAGGACGCAAAGGTGGGTAGTACTCACTTACTTTACTTGAGTACCTTTTTAAAGAGTAGGAAGAGCTGCACACATTTACTCGTACTTAAGTTGTATTTTAGTTCAAGTGCTAGTACTCTTACCACAGTAAAGGTTGTTGTTCCTTTTCCCACTGTGAGAAAGTGAGTTTACCAGTGACAAAAGATTTATTTTGATAATATGAAATGATTTGCACATTTGTCTTTCTTGCACCACTCTTTCAGATATGATTTCGTTTGTCTCATTTTTGTGTCTATCCTTAGAAAATAGTTTTGTCTGATAAATTACAGAAACTTGAAAATAAAAATCTGTTATGTCCCAAGTTATTAGGCTACTTAAGAAGTACTTTTCCCACATATCCTTGCTAAGTACTAAGTAATATCTTTGACCACAATTTCATGCTACTTTAGTAATATTTTGAAGTAAGGTTACTCTTACTTGAATACAATTCAATACAATTTCCGTTTGAAAGAGCATAGACTAAGGTCGTTTTCACACCAGGAAAGTCCGATAGTTCACTTGCTTTGGTCCGGACCAAATTTTTTTTATTTTTTTTTTATTTTGGTGCGGTTCGCTTTCACACTGCAGTTTTTTTCCCAAGTGGACCAACATCTATAAACAAAACCACGTGTGCTGAGGTCGCTCAGCCATTGGACAGAAATGAGCCGTGTCAAAACGCCGTGTCCAAACACTGATGGAGGAGAATCATGGTGTTACGTGCTGTTTTCAATCTAGCCTTAGCGATATGGTTTGCTCAGTTTTTACAGTTTGCACAAATGTTTGAGCAGCATCGTGAGGTTTACACTATTTTACAATCAATTTCCAAATGACGAAGACACAGGACAAGACGACTACGGAGAACAGCGCTCATGTGCGCATCAAGTTCTGACTCTTGCTCTTCACGCAAAACGTACGTTAAGCCTCGTAAGTTTCGTTTTGTTTTGTTTAGTTTCATTTCGTAAGCCTTGGTTTCCCATAATGCTCGACATACGACGGGAGCTCGTTAAGTACAAAAAGCCAACTTGTGTCGGATCGAGTCCGGTCTGCATTCTCACCTCAAATGAACCGCACCAGAGTTCGAATGGAACCGTACCGAGACCCAGCTTTTTAGGTGGTCTCGGTTCGCTTGTTTGCTCCGGATCAAGATTTTTGGTTTTTATTCACACCAGCCCAAAAGGTCCGAATCAAAGGAGCAAACGAACCGTTCGTTTTAAACGAACCAAACAAGGCAGGTGTGAAAACGACCTAAATCTGCAGGGTTAGTGTGTAAAACGTTTGAAGGAAATGAAACACAACTCTAGGTTTGTTTGTGATGAGGAAACAACATAGATCAGAAAATAGCGTAAAAGTTCCTCTAAAATAGTATTACACACAATGTTATAATAAAGGTAACGAAGCCTTCCGTATTATACTCTATATCTACACACCACAACCTTCCCCCCTACCACCCCAGCCTCTCCATCTCCTCCTCTTCACCACCTCAAATATCTAGATTCAACACTTTCATGGCCCAACTTTTAACTACTGGAGCAGCATTTTATTATTCCAAACAAAACAAGCACAATTTCATATTTCCGACGCATAATTTTCATGAAGTGGCTTGCCGTCTTTACAAAGTAAGAGAAAGTCTTAGCTGGATGGTGTCAAGAATATGATTTAATTCTCATCGTATTAACGTAATACATCAGCTTTTCCTCTAAGTCCTGTTAATACGGCTTAGATTGTGTGAGAGAGAGAGGATGGGAGGATGAGAAAAAAGAGAGTAAGAGAGAGGAGGAGGAGGAAGAGGAGAGAAATGAACCATGCACAAACTTGGTCGAGTTCATAAAGGGCTGGAACGGAGAGAGCGGTGATTCCCACAGGAAGAGAGAGAGAAAGAGGGGGAGGAAGGAAGAGCAGAGGACACTGTGGACAGGAAGTCGGGGCTACAGCTCAGCCAATCAGCACGCGGCGTTCAGCAATCACCATTAAACTGGGTGGCCTCCTGCTTCGCCCGGACAATACATAACCTCACCAGATGAAGTTACGAAACACAATATAAGCTTAGAATGGCTTATGTGGAATTTTAGACTTGGCTAGAAAAACAATTACTTTGACTTAGAGGGAATTTTAAGGTACAGTTTGATTCCAGTTGTAGTCTTAACCTTTTGACTGTAATTATTTTCAGTACTGTCAGGTCTAGTTTAGTTAAAGGCACTGTACCTGACTTTTATTGTCTTAAAATGTGACAGTGTGCTTTGCTGTGGTCCAAAGTTCTTCCTTACCTTATACATTCTGAGCATCATAATTATTCATAAACGCTTCTCACAACTTTCAGAGACCAGAGTAGAGCACTGTGATCTTGTTAACAACAACTAGCATGCTAACGCACACTTCTTAATTCTCAGACAATAAAACACTTTAGAGTGGACTGACTCACCACACACATTATACACCTTTCTCAGACTGGTATTAACATTTTCTCACATTTCTCTCTTGTTTAAACACTCAAACTTTCGTAGATTTTCATGAAAATGTATTAATAGAAGTGTGTGTGTGTGTGTGGGGGGGGGGGGGGGGGGGGGGGGCTCAGACACGTGCACCGTCACGAAACAAGGCAAAGATTTAATCCCGGTTTAGACCTGGCCTAGTCCTGGTTTAGACCTGGCCTAGTCCTGGTTTAGGCCTGGCCTAGTCCTGGTTTAGGCCTGGCCTAGTCCTGGTTTAGACCTGGTCTAGTCCTGGTTTAGACCTGGCCTAGTCCTGGTTTAGGCCTGGTTTAGTCCTGGTTTAGACCTGGTCTAGTCCTGGTTTAGACCTGGCCTAGTCCTGGTTTAGGCCTGGTTTAGTCCTGGTTTAGACCTGGTCTAGTCCTGGTTTAGACCTGGCCTAGTCCTGGTTTAGACCTGGCCTAGTCCTGGTTTAGGCCTGGCCTAGTCCTGGTTTAGACCTGGCCTAGTCCTGGTTTAGACCTGGCCTAGTCCTGGTTTAGGCCTGGCCTAGTCCTGGTTTAGACCTGGTCTAGTCCTGGTTTAGACCTGGCCTAGTCCTGGTTTAGGCCTGGCCTAGTCCTGGTTTAGTCCTGGTTTAGTCCTGGTTTAGTCCTGGTCTAGTTCCGGTCTAGTCCCGGTTTTACAATTATTCTACATGTTTTAAGGTTAAAAACGCTACACACACATACACACACACATTTTCTCACATTTTTCTCTTGTATAAACACTCAAACTTTTGTAGATTTTCAACAAAATGTATTAATAGTGACGCGGGGGGGGGGGACACGGCCCCGGAAGCCCCGCCGGACGCGCGAGGAGCACCGCCACGTCCCTGGACAGTGGACTGATTTGTGGACTGCTTCTACAATATATCTGTAATGGGGCAAGACAAACCTGGCTGTAATACATGGGAAAAATTGGATAAAAGGCCTTTAAAAAACAAAATGATTTATTACTCCGCTAATTCCACAATTAATTTGGAGGATAAAAAGTGTGCTAAAGATTCAATATGCAACTTTACTGGTCGATGGTCTGCTACAGAAATGCTATTTATTTGCATGTAAAGTTCCATAATACAGTATTAATTAATATTTAATGATATATATATTTTAATGTGTTTATTAAAATAAAAAAACACCACATTTAAAACACATGAGGTTTAATGCCATATGGTGGAATTCCAGGGAAAGTAATAACATCTCCAGGGAGACGGGTATGTACCCCCCACACCCTCATGGAAAAGTTACATCGGGCACTTTTAAAATGGTTATAAAAATGATATTGCATATTTGTCCTTCTTGCACATGTACTTGTTGATTGGGTGTAGTGTGGGCTCTGGAGGACAGTAAACTATCCTGTTTCTGAGAATTTAGATTAGAGTGTCCACTCCTCTCTCTATATCCTCTCTGTACAACAAATAGCTGCACTTTGTTTTGTCATGACTTCCTTTATTTAGTTTTGTTTGGTGTTCTCGAGCAAAAAGAGAACAACAGTAACACAAACAGATCAGCACATTTATTAACAGTGATCATATTTCACAGGCACAAAAGTGCTGCTATAGTCTGTGCCAAAACTTGGGATTACAAAAATAAGGACATTAAAACAAGACACTCATATCCAGGAGCTGCTGTCACAGCCTCAAGTGAGACTTCACTCTTCTTGTTTTACAATATTATTGTGATGAAAGAAGTGACTTTCTTCATGTCAATTGAAAGATGCATTGATGTGCATGTAGGGTTGTGAAAATCAGATACTAATCGAAACTAAAACTATGGTCAAAACTAGATGCTCATTTAAGCAGGTATCGATACTGAAAAAAAATCACATAACTGGATCAAATGTGACCTTTCCTGAACAGTATCATAAAAAATGTAATGAACAGAAAATAAATGGCAAAAGGAGAAATTCACTTTGTCAACTGGACAAAGTTTATTTGGTCGAATACGTTTCGCAGCTCTGAAAAACATAATAAACTAAATACATCATATCATATATTTGATGACCTGCATATGTATATAAATTGTGTAAACACACACACACACACACACACACACACATATATATATATATATATATATATATATATATAGTCTGAAGTCTGAAGTGTATTTAGGTGTGTCTATGTATCTTTCCATCCTGTCCCGGAGCAGGGAGCACATCACTCAGAGCAGGAGACACTGGCACGATTAGGCCAAGGGCAGCGGAGGGATACGACAGTGATCCGCCCGGCCATAACTGTCTGTGCACAAATGGAAAGTGTGCCGTATGTCACCCGCACGGAGCAATAACAGATTCGGAGCAGGGCCCTAATAGAGCCATTCACCTGGGCCTAAGGGAGGGGGTACAGCCTGAGGACAACATGTGCACAATAACGTACACTTACAACAATTTACAGAATGAAGCATTTAGTAACTTTATTTTAGAATTAGTGGTACTGTAATACAGTAAGCCACAATATGTAACTTTCTTTACGTGGCACATCACTTGTATGATTCCATAGAAATAGAAAGTTAAAACCATACTTTGGAATTTTATGCTATACTGTGAAATATTACAGCTAAAAGAACACAATTTCCATGGAGACAAGCAGGAAGAGACCCTCCTTTATGCCAAAGAGTCCGGTTTGTGAAGAAGCAAGAAATAAATACATCTTACCTCAGATAAAACTATCTTGAAAGCATCCTGTTGGTAGCTAAAATACAGTTTTGAAATGGCCTTTACGGGGTCAAATAAAAGCGTGACCAAGTTTAAACTCACATACATATATTTTATAGTAAGATGCTTGTGCAGTAAATGTGATTTGTTGTGGTGAATATACGACACTGGGACATATTGTGTGGAGTAAGCGTCATTTCAAAGTGAGTAGAGAGGTTTTCCTGTCCTGTACGACCTTATATAATCTCTCTGCCCTTAGATATACACAATGCGACCTTTTTGATTCTTGCTAACTGGAGGCTCTACTCTGTCTGAAGTTCTGTTACTCAAATTACACTTTAATCTAAGCTTTATTTTAACACAATCTGACCAGAAAGAGCTGGAATTAGATAAACTGATGCTGTTAAAGCCATTTCTCACACATAAAATTACAGTCACAAGCTGCTAACATTAGTTTTTCACTCTCACTGTTTAAATCAATTTTTTATTATTATTATTTCTTGAGTTTTAAGACAATCTTAAAATTATTTTTGACACTTTTTGCTAATGTGTCCATTGTGTCACCATGGTAACTGCTGAACATGAGAGCTATGTGTAGAATACCCCCAGCGTGACGCCAAAGTATCAATACTCTCTCTGTGGCTGAAAAAAGACAAAGAGAGAAAGATAACGGGGGTAAAGAGAGGAGAAGGAAGAGAGAGGAGAGGAGAGGAAAGAGAAGTGGGGGGTGTAGGCAGAAAAGAGAGAGAAAGGGTGATGGCAAGAGAGAGAGCGGAGGGAGATGAAAGAAAGAGAGGGGAGATATAGAGAGAGGAACGAAGGAAGACAGATGGGAGCAGTAGAGGAATAGAAAAATAAAGGAGAGAAGGGGGGGAAAGAGAGCAAAAGAAAGAAAGAGAGAAAGAGAGATCTGGAGACACATATAAGTGATTGAAAGAGTGGAAGAAAGCAAGGACGGTGAGAGAGAGTGAGAAAGGATACGGGATATAGAGTGGAAAGGATGTGGGGGTAAAAGAGAGAGTGGAGACAGAAAAGAGAAAAGGAGAGAGGGCAGAAAGAGACAGAGAGAGAGATAAGAAGAGGAAGTGGATATCCTTCTTTGGTTCCCTGTGGAGGGGACATGGACAGTAGGACTGCTCCCCCTGGTGTACTGATCACTGTACTGCGACCAAATCACTGCTCTAATTAATATCACAGAGGCCCTCACCTGGTCCACTACACCACACCAGTACTCCGAAAGTACACAGACCGCTCCACTGTGCTCACACTTAGACTCATCTTAAAGGGACTATATTAAAAGAGAATTAAGTTTTTTTTACAATCTGAGCCTTATTTTGGTAATAAAACAAGTTGTTTTACTCACCCATAGCACTTTGGTGTCATATGGAGCACTTCCAGAGATGTTTTAGATTTGCGATCTCCGTAATGTGAGTTCTCGGGGCAAATGTTTGCGGTCTCCAAATAACACAAACTTTAGCACTTTTCAAATCATAGAAGCTCTGTGTCTTAGTCTACGCTTTCGTTTGAGTCAAAAGTGGCCTGTAATCCGAGATTTAGCCATAGTTTCGAGTAGATGAGGAGGCCAGTGCGCATGTGCGGAGTCACAGCTTATTTCGCTCTCAGCTCTCGCGACCCAAACATGAAATCGATGACCATAACTCCAACACTGCGAAGGGACACCTGTTGTAATCCGAGCACACGGTGGCGTGGACGACCCGCCACATGGATTGAGAAGCGGGATGTAGCGAAGGTAACGAGTGCGTCCTCCGTAGTCGACGCTCGCTGAGCCCAGGCGTGCTGCAGTCCGCCTTCGCTTGACCTGGACTCCAGCCCGCGAGCCTCTCTTCCTCGATTTGTTACGGACTCTAGCCGGCGTCCGGGACACCAACCAATACTCAGGTAAGCCGGTGTCAATGGTGAGGGGAGGACGGAACTGTCGTTTGTACCTGTACCTGTATCAAACAAGACCTCCATTTCCTCTCTGATACGGAACAAAGACTCGCGATCATAAGTCCGTAAAGCCAAGACACATCCATTTGCGAGTCGGGCTGATATGATAATGTATGTCGACAAAATGACCAAAAACAGTCTCCACAACAGGAGCCTAGCCATGGCCACGCCAGTCACAGGCGCCATCCATCTATCGTGCTCATGGCGCCGCGCCGGTCACGTTTCTCTGTCACGGATTTGTCCACGATGAGGGGTGCATGTGTGGAGCTTCTCCAAGGGGTTAGTGCACGTCGCATCGCGTCCAGGGACGTGGCGGTGCTCCTCGCGCGTCCGGCGGAGCTTCCGGGGCCGTGTCTCCCCCCCCGTGTCACTATTAATACATTTTGTTGAAAATCTACAAAAGTTTGAGTGTTTAAACAAGAGAAAAATGTGAGAAAATGTGTGTGTGTATGTGTGTGTGGCGTTTTTAACCTTAAAACATGTAGAATAATTGTAAAACCGGGACTAGACCGGAACTAGACCAGGACTAAACCAGGACTAAACCAGGCCTAAACCAGGACTAGGCCAGGTCTAAACCGGGATTAAATCTTTGCCTTGTTTCGTGACGGTGCACGTGTCCGAGCCCCCCACACACACACACACTTCTATTAATACATTTTGATGAAAATCTACGAAAGTTTGAGTGTTTAAACAAGAGAGAAATGTGAGAAAATGTTAATACCAGTCTCAGAAAGGTGTATAATGTGTGTGGTGAGGCGTTTACAGCCTTAAAACATGTAGAATAATTGTAAAATATAAAGTTGTCCTACTTCGCGGATTTCACTTATTGCGGGCTATTTCTGGAGCCTAACCCCTGTGATAAACGAGGGATTACTGTAGTGAAGGTGTGCAGAGTTTAAAAAAGAGCACTTCTTGTATTACCACATGACATTAGAGGGTGGAACAGTAGGAAGAGAGATCTTGAATATGCAGGGCGTGTGTTAAATGAATGACATAAAACACGACACAATAACAAAGACCAGGAAATAGAGTAATATAGGCCCTTTAAAGTCTCTTAAAGAATGGCCATGAGATTCAGTGTCAGGTGCATAAAATACTTTTGTTTAAATTATTACCATGAACCAATTCTACTGCAGGTTGTTTTCTGTAAAGATAAACGCCAAACTAGAGTTTAAAGGGCCCATGCAATTTTCAGATCTGTGTGAAGAGTCCCTCAGTCGTCCAGGTAGAATCCATGGCAAAAGGAGAAATTCAATTTGTCAACTGTACAAAGTTTATTTGGTCAACCAAATCTTCTTTCTGATCTGTTACAATGTTGTTTCCTCATCACAAATATACCTGGAGTTGTTTCATTCACACGTGTTTAACACACAAGGCTGAGTTCTTCTCTCAAACACAAAACACTCTGTTCCACCTTGTGATGTCATGTGATAAACTTTCACTAGAATCATTTGGATGATTTCAACCAGGGCTCTCAAGTTTTGAGCGGGGTCGTGCGTGACTGCGTAATTTCCGAGGAGCGTGAGAAATGCCATGTGTGGCGTCGAATTGCGTGTGTCACACTCTCAATGCGTGAGACTTGAGAGCCCTGATTTCAACCCTGGAATTGTCAATCTTTAGTGAGCAAATTGTAAAAGGTATAGTAGTTGTTAACTTGACAACTACCACAATATGACACAAGGTGGTAACATTATAACATGGCTTAAAGCTCACAAGAGTCAGTATAGCATAATATAGGACCTTTAACAAAATAACAATTCAGGACTAGCCAAAAATCTAGAACAAAAGAATCCAAGCCGGGACTTAAAATGCAAAGGCAAAACCAGAACTAAATCGAACTGTAAGATTAGTCCCGGACTTAAAGGTGCAATACATGTTTTTTCTAGTTTGCGTAGTAATGGTTTTGCTTTGCCTGGAATGTTCCACTTGCCTGGGACCCTGGGACACACTTCTCCACTGTGAGAAGTCTGATGTGAATCACCCATAGTTCAGACGGGCATGACTGACAGGTCGACAGGGACACGCATGGTCTGTCAGTATCAAAACAAATATGGCTGCTTACGAGGGAAAAAGGGGGAGGGACACACACACACACACATATCACAGGAGACTGAAAAGCGTGGCAGATTTCTGGAGAATCAATGAATGAAGGTGATACAATATTTTGTTCAAAACGTCATATGACCAATGAGTTCCTTTGTCTTACATGCGTCATTGAAATTAACAAATCTGATTGGAAGATGGTTCTGACGTTCATTTGTGGAGCTCAGAAGTTATAGAAATATCCTCCTGAGACCCGCCCATTCATTTGTCATAGTCATAGTCAGAGTTTGCTTTATTGTCGAAAACAATCATGTACGTGTCCTTTATAGAGGACATCGAGTTAACCAGTCTGTCAAAATAAATAATACATCAAAATAAAAATAAAAAAAACAACTAAAATAAATAAATAAATAAAAATAAATAAATAAATAAATAAATACAGAATAAATAATACATAAAAATAAAAATAAATAAGAAAATACTAAAATAAATAAATAAAATTAAATAAATAATACATAAAATAAAAAATACTAAAATAAATAAATAAATAAAAATAAATAAATAAATAAATACAAAATAAATAATACATAAAAATAAAAAAACTAAAATACAAATAAATAATACATCAAAATAAAAATAAATAAAAAACAACTAAAATAAATAAATAAAAATAAATAAATAAATACAGAATAAATAATACATAAAAATAAAAATAAATAAGAAAATACTAAAATAAATAAATAAAATTAAATAAATAAAATTAAATAAATAATACATAAAATAAAAAATACTAAAATAAATAAATAAATATAAATAAATAAATACAAAATAAATAATACATAAAAATAAAAAAAACTAAAATACAAATAAATGAATACAAAATAATAAATAAAATAAATAAATAAATAAATAAATAAATACATAAATAAATAAATACAAAATAATACATAAATAAATAAATAAATAAATAAATAAAGAAGAAGAGACTTAAAACTATTTGAGGTGACTGTAGAAGCTTGACAGAGAAAAAAATGTTTTTGTCAGGTTGTTAACTTCACGTGGATTTAACACCAAAACGTCCCCGACGTCCATTACAGAGGACATGTTACAACATTATGAATAAAAATAAAATTAACAAAATGTCAATGCTAAGGTGTTCCTTTACCTCCAAATACAAAATTAAAATAATAATAATAATTCAGATACACTTTTTTTCTTCGGGTCCCAGGAGGATATACTGACTTGTTGTGATAGTTCCCTTAATTTACTTTTCACCTTTAAATGTATTATTAAATGTAATACCATATATGATGAGATGAAACCATAAAAGTGCATAATGTCCTCATAATTTGACCTGACAATGGCTGCTCCTGTCAGGTGCTGCTCCTGTCAGGTGCTGCTCCTGTCAGGCTGAGGCGGAGGAAGTGTGTGAGGCTGGGATTCCCCTGTTATCAACCAGGACTGTCCCAAACATGTGTCCCACCGGAAGAGGCCACGTTTTCTGGTTATAAGATCCACTGCTATAATGAGTGTGAAATGTTGATGATAAAAGCTAAAATGTTCTCTGTATCCAGGTGACATTCCAGTAACAATCTCAGGTTGCTGGTTCAATTGTGGCACATCTGTGTGCAGAGTTTGGATCATCTTCTTTCCGGATGGTTTGCTCCAGTTAAAGATCCCATGACATGGTACTTCTTGATGCTTTTATATGGCTCCTTAATGGTTCCCTAATACTGTAAATGAATCCTTCTTCAAAATCAACACTCAGTGCATGAGAAACAGAGATAAGATGAGAAAGAGTCATAAATATCTCTCTCAAACACTTTATTCTGGGCGTTGTTGCTTGAATGCAAATGAGGAGAAAAGAGCTGGCCTATAGTAGAGGGTGGTGGCGTGGCCAAACTCTCCGCTCTCCGCTGTCAGCTCTCAGCTGATCCATTTCCGTGTTTTTGCACGGGGGGAGAGATTTGAAGCGTTCCATTGAAAAATAAACACATTTCCACATAAAATAAAATTAAACCACTGCTGTTCAAAGGTCCAGAGGCTCAGATAAAGGACTTCCGAGCCTAGAAACACTCGGACGTGCCTCCAGGCAAATAAAAAAATGCATTTCGCATTGCCTAGCGCATTCGCAGTCCAAACTCTCTTGGCGTGATTTACAGAGACGCTGAGTACAGACAGACGGGGGTGGAACTGCATTTGCATTTCTTTTTTCGATCTGACGTCAATAAGGTGCCTTGTTCAAAATCGCCCGTTTGAGCTCCGATTTTTTGTAACGCAGAAAAGGATCGCAAATGCTCAGTTTAGACATTTCGCAACTTTTAACCATGGGGGGGGGGCTAAACAGGGTAGGGGAGCTCACATTAACGTTCAAAAACCTCAGAAAGTGAAAATGTCATGCCATGGGACCTTTAAAGGTGCATTGTGTAACTTTTCCGGCGGAGGGCCCGTCAAATACTTTTCTCCGTGCTTTGTGTGGAATGTTTCCCAGTATGCTATTAATCCGTTCTATCTTCATGGAGACCAAACCAGACCAAGTTCCAGGTCAGCTCTGTGGAGAGGCAGTCAGAATGCTGTTTTCAACATATTTTTGAGCTATAAATCCACCTGTAATTGAATAAATGTAAGGTAGAGCTGTTTAATGTCATACTGTGGAACATTCCAAGCAGAGCAATGACATATCCATAGAAACCTCCACCAGAAAAGTTACACAATGCACCTTTAAATCTATCCTGACCTGACCTGAACCTGATCATGTGGGACTTACTGTACCGAACCCAGACCAGAATCCTTTCAGTCTAACCAAACCTGACAAAACTTTACAAAAACGAGTGGGTCCGGAACCAGTATCCTGTCTCCTTGATTCCAAAGGGAGGGACTGATAGGTGCATTAACCAATCAGGCAGAAGCAGGCTCCTTTTGGGTAACAACAAACACTAAACTCTTAAACGAGGGTATATAGTTTGTTCTCTGAGAGGAGATGTCTTCTGCAGGGACACATGAGATTGGCTGACCTGTCCCAAGTAGGGTTTTCACGTTCTACAATTTCAGACTCCTCTGGATGTGAACAGAATGTACAGTAGAAGAGACTGGCTGCTCAGGCAATGTCCGCACACACTCCTAGAACCAGAGTTATGTCAAGTTTTTCCATCCACGCAGAGTTTAATGGCAGAATAAATGCTTGTGTCTCTGATATAGATGCCACTGACCCACATCGTCTCTCCCTCGCTTCTTCCTTTCACTCTTTCAGACCATCCTCGTCTTGTCCAGCTAAAACCACACACTTTCACAGTCCAGTTTTAAGACGTTTGGGTCTGGAATTACATCCTGTCTCCAGCATTTAAAGGAAAAGTAACGTTTTTTACAATTTGAGCCTTATTTCGGTAATAAAACAAGTTGTTTTACTCACCCATATCACTTTGGTGTCATATGGAGCATTTCCAGAGATGTTTTAGATTAGCGTTAGGCTAACGCCGTTAGCCTAGCGCGACTTATAGCCATAGCTCGGGGCATTCCCCGAGCATGTAATATGCCCCGTGTGGGCTCCAAACAACAAACTTTAGCACTTTTCAAATCATAGAAGCTCGATGTCTTTAGTCTACGATTTCGTTTGAATCAAAAGTGACCTGTAATCCGAGATTTAGCCATATTTTCGAGTAGATGAGGACGCCAGTGCACATGCGCGGAGTGTGCTCTCAGCTCCCGGGACCCAAACATGGAACGCAAAGCTGTAAACTATGGATAAATCTCAGATTACAGGACACTTTTGATTCAAACGAAATCGTAGACTAAAGACATCGAGCTTCTATGATTTGAGAATTTAGCTGATTTTAAGAGATTTAGTTGATTTCTTAATTTTTGTTTGTTCAAAGTTGAGACGGAAACTCAAATTAAAATGTAAAATATACTAAAAAAAAATCTCATTTCAGCCATCTCAGCAGGTCTCAAATCATAAAGAAAAGTACTTTTTTACTTTACCATCCAGATCTAAAATATAGCAAATTAGAAAGTACAGATTAATTTTCTCAAAAATAGTGAAATAAAAGTAAGAAGTATCCACTGTTAAGTAAAGTACAGACACCTAAAATATGTACTTAAGTATTAAGTGCTTTTACTTTTGTACTTCGCTACCTTCAATCACTGCTTTTGAATAAAAGAAAAACAAAAAAAAAAACAAGAGAAGCTCTTATCACACTCTGTACAAACTCAAACACATGTACAGACAAAGCTGCTATTTATTGTCAGCTCCTAATGCTACGTTCTCCAAAGCCCCGCCTCCTTCACCACCTACGCTAAGGGCTGCAGCATCAGTGCGTGTGTGTGTGTGTGTGTGAAGAGGGGGGAGAAAGTGTCTTTATAGGAATACATACTGTGTACAATGTATTGCACAACAACAAAAATGTAATGAGGAAGATTTAACCCAAGTTGATGTTTATCCATTGATTTAAGGAGAGAGAGAGAGAGAGAGAGAGAGAGAGAGAAAGAGACAGTGAGGAGGAAGGAGAGAGAGTTGGGGGAAAGGAAGGAGAGAGACAGAACGAGAGAGAGAGAAATCAAAGAAAGGGAGCGGGACATCTAAAGGAAGAAGCAGGGAGAGAGACACAGAGAGACAATGAGGTGACAATGAAGACTATAGTTTTCATCTATATAGAAGAGAGAGAGAGGTAGCAGAACAAGGGAGAGCAAGGGGAAGAAAAGAGAAACAGAGAGAGAGGAGAGAGAGCCATACACACACACACACACACACACAGACACACACAGACAGCACCTTCACACCCTTCCTGCCCCTTGGGTCAGAGCTGTTTCTACTGGAGGATTATCTGTGAGGAGCTGGAGGTTGTGACCTGTAAACTGAGCCTTAACCCCAACCCTAAACCAGGTGTGTGCCTCCAGGTCAGAGGAGCCAGAGGAGCCAGAGGAGCCAGAAGAGCCAGAAGAGTAGGAGGAGCCTGTAGTTAGAGGAGTCAGAGCCAGAGGAGCAGGAGCCAGAATCCAGAAACGTCAGGAGTCAGAGGAGCAGGAGCCACTGTCCGCCATTGGCTGTGGCCTGGTTCAGTTGTGCAGGTGTGAGTGTGGGCCATAGAACAGTGTACAATCGTGCTTGTGCGCCTTTACTTGGCATTCATTGAGAATGTTGTGTTGTTTATTTGTTTAGTATTATAATAATTGCTGCCAAATTCTATCATCACGGCTTTCAGATATGCTTTAAAGGTCCCATGGCATGAAATTTTCACTTTCTGAGGTTTTTGAACGTTAATGTGAGCTCCCCTACCCTGTTTAGCCCCCCCCCATGGTTAAAAGTTGCGAAATGTCTAAACTGAGCATTTGCGATCCTTTTTTGCATTACAAAAAATCGGAGCTCAAACAGGCGATTTTGAACAAGGCACCTTATTGACGTCAGATCGAAAAAAGAAATGCAAATGCAGTTCCACCCCCGTCTGTCTGAACTCAGCGTCTCTGTAAATCACGCCCAGAGAGTTTGGACTGCGAATGCGCTAGGCAATGCGAAATGCGTTTTTTTATTTGCCTGGAGGCATGTCCGAGTGTTTCTAGGCTCGGAAGTCCTTTATCTGAGCCTGTGGACCTTTGAACAGCAGTGGTTTAATTTTATTTTATGTGGAAATGTGTTTATTTTTCAATGGAACGCTTCAAATCACTCCCCCCGTGCAAAAACACGGAAATGGATCAGCTGAGAGCTAGAGCGGAGAGCGGAGAGTTTGGCCACGCCCCCACCCTCTACTATAGGCCAGCTATTTTCTCCTCATTTGCATTCAAGCATCTCTGTTTCTCATGCACTGAGTGTTGATTTTGAAGAAGGATTCATTTACAGTATTAGGGAACCATTAAGGAGCCATATCAAAGCATCAAGAAGTACCATGTCATGGGATCTTTAATTTAGAAAAGAAAACATAGTAATTGAAATCAGCAAAAATAGTATCACAAAACTATTTGAAATGGGCAGTAAATTACTATAATCTCATTTTTGGTTCAGAAGAGAGAATTCCAGGGCAGAAATCATCCAAATGATTTTAGTGAAGGTGTATGGCGTTTACAAAACACAACTCTAGGCTATATTTTCAATGAGGAAACCACATTCTGGCACAGATTAGAAAATAGTGTGTAACAGTCCAATATGGGCCCTTTAACTGCTGCTGCTGTTCTCAAGACTTGCTAATCGCATCATTCTGTATTCTCCAATTAACCATTTAAACCGTAAATGCACTCTGCCTCGCCCTCCCACAGCCCCTCTCCGTACTCCGTTGATTATTTGGCCCACCCCCTGCTAATGCCTGCTTACCCTCCTGCCTTCTCTGCTCGCCATAATTTACCTCGTCTTTAAAAACGCTCCCGTCATCCGCAACCGGAGACTCATAACTGTCATGCTAGTCCATCATTTAGCTCGCCGTCTTAATAGCTCCAGGCAACGCAAAACACAAGGAAATAACCAATGCCCCGAGAAGAACCAAGGTCCTATCATTTCAGAAGACATCCAGGAGAGGGGCCCTTAATCAGGTTTAGCTGCCAGCCGAGGGGCCCATATCTCACGCACTTGTCAGCGCCGGGGCCCTTAAGTAGAGAGGAGGGAGTGGAGCTCGGAGCACTTCTCAGCACACTTACATTATGTTGACACGTGAGAATTAGGAGCATTAGCAGTGTTTGGTGGCCACAAGGTTAATTGTAATGTGGGGAAGGCAGTGGTTCGGATAGCGCTGTTATAGAAGGGATATCAGTATGCATTATTCTGACGCTGCTGAGTTTGGATGATTTTTTGCAGGTACGATTTGTAACTTGGACTGCGTGTATTAAAATGGGGGTACTATGTGAACTTGATTTTTTTGACTTATAATGTAAGTAGTTCTATTAGAAGGATGCACGCTGATTGTGTTGCAATAGCATCAAAAATTAAAGCGTGACCAGAACATGAGAGGTGTATGGGAAAACAGTGATTTGGGATTCTTACTGATTTTCTTAACACTAACAAAATCAATGTCTCACAGTAATGTAATACAGTGGTACCTCACCTTACGAATGACCCAACAAATGAAAATTTCAAGTTACGAAACGCCTTCACGGTAAATTCTCTGGATACGAAAGAAAATTCAAGTTACGAAACGCGAAATCTCAAAAATTCAATTCACACACATTATACGCTTTTCTCAGACTGGATTTAAACTTTTCTCACATTTGTCTCTCATTTAAACACTCAAACTTTCATAGATTTTCAACAAAATTATTAATAGTGAAGTGTGGGGGGAATGGGGAAGGGGGAGAAGACTGCGCTCTGACACGTGTGTGATAGCGCACATGACCCGGCGCGGAGCTGACAGCAGGTCTAGACCAAGGTCTAAACCTGGACTGTACCAGGACTAAACCAGGACTAAACCAGGACTAGACCAGGTGGATTAAAGCAGCGAGGAGGGGACTGCACGCAGCCTGAGCGCATGAACGCATGAACGAGACCCATGCAAGAGCCGCGGTGGTCTAGACCCTGACCAGGTCTAGAGGAGGTCTAGAGGAGCCGCGGTGGTCTGGACTAAACCAGGACTAACCCTGGACTAAACCAGGAGGAGCCCGCGGCTCTTGCATGGGTCTCGTTCATGCGCTCAGACTGCGTGCAGTCCCCTCCTCGCTGCTTTCATCCACCTGGTTTAGTCCTGGTTTAGTCCTGGTTTAGTCCTGGTTTAGTCCTGGTTTAGTCCTGGTTTTGTCCTGGTCCAGTCCAGACTTAGACCTTGGTCTAGACCTGCTGTCAGCTCCGCGCCGGGTCATGTGCGCTATCACACACGTGTCAGAGCGCAGTTTTCTCCCCCCTCCTCCTTCCCCCCACACTTCACTATTAATACATTTTGTTGAAAATCTATGAAAGTTTGAGTGTTTAAACGAGAGACAAATGTGAGAAACACACAGAACACAATGTTACACTATAAAAAAAAAGTTACACTATATAAAAAAAAAACTTGGATCGGGGCCTTGGAACGAATCAGGCTTTTTCCATTGAAATAGCTACTCAACTTACGAATTTTTCACGTTACGAAACCACTTCTGGAATGAATTAATTTCGTAAGGTTAGGTACCACTGTATCTAAATTGTACAGAGCAATTCAACAAGGTAAAGAAGGTGGCATGGAATACATTAAGAAAAGGTGGGAGTTGGAAGGTAATTTGAATATTTCAAATGAAAGTTGGGAAAGAATCTGTCAATTATAGTGGAAGACAACATTATCTAATACACGGCGAGAGCTTGGATGGAAGAATATTGTGAGGTTCTATATCACACCCATTCAGAAAAGACACCAAGGGAGTGGGGATTCATGCTGGAGACTCTGTGGCTCATGTGGGGCTAACCACTACCATATTTTTGGGGATTGCTCTTTCCTGAAATCTTATTGGTCACTGATTTGGAGCCATATAAACCATGTTTTTGGGTCTAAACTGAAGTTTACTTTTGAGTGTTTATATCTGGGAGATGTTGATGTCAAGAATTGGAGACATGATGATAAGAAGTTATTAGCAATCCTACTTGCAGCAAGTAAAAAAGCCGTTACAAGAAAATGGCTGAAGGCGGATCCTCCATCAATAGAAGAGTGGATAGAGATAATTATACGAAATCTATGTGATGGAAAAGTTGTCTTTCACCCTACGAAACCAAAAGGACTCTTTTTACAAAATATGGACAAAATGGACTGAGTACGTGAAACCAATTAGATCAGACTTTATTTGAAAACTAACACTGTAAACACATTCGTTCCAAGGCCTCGATCCAAGTTTTTTTTTTTTTATAGTGTAACTTTTTTATAGTGTAACATTGTGTTCTGCGTGTTTCTCACATTTCTCTCTCGTTTAAACACTCAAACTTTCATAGATTTTCAACAAAATGTATTAACAGTGAAGTGTGTGTGTGTGATAGCGCAGCATGACCCGGCGCGGAGCTGATAGCAGGTCTAGACCAAGGTCTAAACCTGGACTGGACCAGGACTAAACCTGGACTAAACCAGGACTAAACCAGGACTAGACCAGGTGGATTAAAGCAGCGAGGAGGGGACTGCACGCAGTCTGAGCGCATGAACGCATGAACGAGACCCATGCAAGAGCCGCGGCCTCCTCCTGGTTTAGTCCAGGTTTAGTCCTGGTTTAGTCCAGACCACCGCGGCTCCTCCTGGTTTAGTCCAGGATTAGTCCTGGTTTAGTCCAGACCACCGCGGCTCCTCTAGACCTCCTCTAGACCTGGTCAGGTCTAGACCACCTTGCATGGGTCTCGTTCATGCGTTCATGCGCTCAGACTGCGTGCAGTCCCCTCCTCGCTGCTTTAATCCACCTGGTCTAGTCCTGGTTTAGTCCTGGTTTAGTCCTGGTTTAGTCCTGGTCCAGTCCAGGTTTAGACCTTGGTCTAGACCTGCTGTCAGCTCCGCGCCGGGTCATGTGCGCTATCACACGTGTCAGAGCACAGTCTTCTCCCCCCTCCCCCTTCCCCCCACACTTCACTATTAATAATTTTGTTGAAAATCTATGAAAGTTTGAGTGTTTAAACGAGAGACAAATGTGAGAAAAGTTTAAATCCAGTCTGAGAAAAGCGTATAATGTGTGTGGCTGAGCGCGCATTATTTGAATTTTTGAGATTTTGCGTTTCGTAACTTGAATTTTCTTTCGTATCTAGAGACCAAAATTTACCGTGAAGACGTTTCGTAACTTGAAATTTTCGTTTGTTGGGTCATTCGTAAGGCGAGGTACCGCTGTATACTGTATAAGCTGCTCTTGAGTTCAAAATAAGTCTGCCATTCACTGTCTGTATAAAAAGTGTTTGATGGCTTGATTGTAAGTGTACATTAGTAAGTGTACATTAGCATGCTAGTGGTTGTTTTACCATGACAGCAAAACCATGGAGAATGTTAGGATTAGGATGCTCAGAATGCATAAGGAATAACTTTGTACCACTGCAAACTGTTTAAAATGAACTAGTTCTGTTTTTCTCATTTTGAGACAGTAAAAATCAGGACAACAATCTAAACCACGAGTATCGGGTTCGTGGAAAAACTGTTCATTTTCTTACTATTACTTATTACAGATATTTGCAATGGGCTACACCGATAGTTTTATTTCGATCTGCTAAAATGTAAGACCTCTAAATATTGTTACATTAAGTTTATTTTTTTTAACCAACTCTTACAACTATACTGAACAAACAATACAATTACAACACAAATAATACTCGCCCCAGCTATCAAAATGTCAACAAAGGAAACACAGAAGCCAGAAGGTTAATTCAACACACCGTAATGGCCTGTATATACACGCTGTTGTATATTGTACTCTGATCGGACTGATACTTACCCTGTGTATAGTATGGCTTCCTAAATGACAGTAAAATACTGCAGCAATTGCAGTAGTAATTATTTGAATACATGGCTAATAGCTCTCTGATGGTAGAGCTCGTGTTTGGATAGGTGGACTGCACAGTACTGCTTTGTACAGCCAGACTCCATCAGGGAAGGAAAGTACAGTTCATACAATACGCCATTGTCTTCAAGGGGGTTGCATAACATCACAGCATCTCGTCCCAAAGGTTTAATCAGGTTTGTGTGAAATCATTTGAGATTTTATCGGAAGGCAGCCTTCACACGAACCACTTAGCAATCTGTGAAACTTTCATTGTTTTGAAAGCCCGCCTCACCTCTGTATGTTGAGTGATATCGAGAGATGGCTGTTGATGTTAAATAAATAAAACATTGTTAAGAAATGACACCAAGCCCAGGTGAATAGATGCTTCATTCCAAGTTTACTGATCAGGATGCTCCACTTTCCATGCCCAGTCACAAGAGATGGCACACATATATACCTTTATACTAATGAGAGTAAAAGTGGGTGTGCTTTTATGAATATAGAAGTACAGCAGATGTATTTTAAGAATGTGACAGTGGAGAGAGAGATGTCCATCATTGGGGTCCTTGTCAGACTCTGTTAAACACAGATATAGGTTCACACACAGGGCTGATTGTGCCTTTTAACATACATAGAGCACAAAAAATGAAGACTGAATTATAAAATGATGCTTTCATTGAGTGTATGTGAGGTATGAGCGGTAGATAGAGAGGCCGGGGTGCAGGCTTTATAAGGGCAGTTATAAAGTATCTTACTACCAGAGATATCTTCCTACTGTACCTGAGCTGCCACTCCTTTATTCTGTGTTTGAATCCAGAAGAGTTTTGAGCCAGATCATAGTGTGAAAAATCTCCATCCTAACTTGGGATGGTCCAACCACAGGTGCTCATTTGTATCACGCGTCTCTCAAATGCAGAAGACATCTCCTGAAAGTTCTTGTATCATTCAGAACAAAATATATAACTACATCTTCTCTTTTTTTATGCAAAAGCCACCGTGTCTCTTTTGACATGAATGGAGCATCTCTCTGATTGGTTAATCTGCCTGTCAGTCAAGCCCCCTGAAATCAGTTACACAGGATACTTTCTGGTCCAGCCAGAACCATACGCTTTGACAAAATGTTACAAAGACAAGTGTATCCTATCTCCCTGATTTCAGAGGGTGTAACTGTTTAGTAGACAGTGTTGTCATTTACATGTGTTATAATTTTTACATGTGTAATAATACAAGTCATTATTTTTGTTTACAATTCATTATTTGTGCATTTGTTTTATAAAAAGATATGATTTCATTTATGTTAAAAAGAAATTACGTATTAAGAAAGTATACTCGTGATCTTCATGCAATGATTTGATTAGTTGTAAAGGGGTGACGTAGAGCGAATGTGATGAACAGGGGATTATGGGGTATGCGCGGGATGCTTTCTGAGGACCTTTGTGTACGGCTGTGCCTTTCTACGTGAACCAAGATGGACTCTGCACAAGGTTAAGGCGCTAACGTTGTCACGATGTTTATAATGTTTAAGTTCGGTGAGAAAAAATAAACACTCCTGTAAACACCTGTAAGAAGCGTAGCCATTCCTTTAACCAGTGCAGCTACAGTGACAACGGACTGCCAATGGCTAAGCTGGACGATATTGCAACATCGAAACGAGAAAGTCTTCTCAACTTCGCGAGGGTTCAAGACGTTTAGTAGACCTAGTCGTGGAGCCAGAGAACAACGCACGCTAGCACTGTCGTAGAGGACGAGAGGGGCGCCTGCATCGCCGATGCCGCCAGCAGAGAACAACGCACGCTAGCACTGTCGTAGAGGACGAGAAGGGCACGAGAGGGGCGCCTGCATCGCCGATGCCGCCAGCAGAGAACAACGCACGCTAGCACTGTCCCGTAAGATCAACGCGACACGACAGAGGTGTTGGGTTATGCCAAAACAACGCACGCTAGTAGCTGGCATAAACGTCTTTGTCCAACCACCTCCTCCATGCAGTTAAAAGAAACAGGGGAAGTCTCAACTTCAAAGGATCTTCTGCTCACGGAATTCGGCGTCAGGTTTGTGAGTTGACTTAAAATGCACGGACGTATTTGAGTCTCACAGTGAACTCGATAAAAAAAAAAAAAACAAAAAAACAAAAAAAACAAAGGAAAAGAGAGTGACTCTGTTTTGTCTTAAAGTTAATGTTACAATACTGCTCCTATGTCATGTATGTTGTTGACATGGCAAACTCAGATTTCTGAACTTGTGTTAATGTGTTAATTTAGTTGCCTAATTTCGAATAGTTAAGGTTAAGGGCATTCCTTTTGAGTATTCATGCTTGCATTATCTTGTAGCAAACATTATGAGATCTTGAATAGGCATCAGGAAAGATTTTGCATATAATTATAAGATTAGTGGAAACAAATTAGCTTAAGCCTTTATGTGTGTATTAATATTGCAATATACATTTTAGAGATGTCAGAGAGTGGGGAAAAAACAGACGCTGGTGACATTGAGCAATTAGAGTCTCTGCAAGCACATTTGGCAAGGTTAAATGATCACTTGAAATCACAACACGACGACACAGGCTTGTTAGAATTGCAGATAAAAGATGTCAGTGCCAAAATAGCAGCAATTCAAGAGTCCCAAACAATTCATGCAACTTCTACTCCTGTAGTTGTAGAGCAGAGAAAATCAGTGCGAGAAAGAAAATTAACCACTAAAATGCTAGAACTGAAGCAACAGGAAATCTGCCAAAAGGAGAGCAAATTCATCAATCTGTATGAACACTGGAAAGAGGAAGTTAAAACTACACGAAGCAAACTTAAAAGTGAGTGTACCGAAGATGATTTAGTCAATATGATGGATGCTGTTGAGGGACTTGAGACACAAGTTAAAGACGCATACAATAACATTCGGCTGTTGTCAGCACCCCTCCCTCACATTAGGAGAAAAATTGACTCTTGTACAGCAGTAACAGCAGATATAATGGGTCTGTTGAAAGTGCGCATGAGTGAAGTGGGTGTACAAGAGTTTGATGATAGGGCAGAGAATGCTCGACTTCACATGGTGCTTGACAGAGATTATGCACAGTCAATATTTGAGGCATCTGTCATAGAGCGTAGAGCCCCAAGTTGCAAGTCCCACTGTCCATCTGAACAGCAAAGCATGGCAGCCAAAAGAGCAGAATGCGCTGCACAGATAGCTGCTAAGGAAGCAGAACTGAAAATGGAAGAAGCAATTGCTACTCAAAGACAAGAACTTAAAAGGCTCGAAAACCAGAGAGATTTGCAAGTAATGGCTGCCAAACTTAAGGTATATTCTGAAGCCGAAGAGATTGAGGCCCACTGCCAAGACAGAGGAGAACCTTTGGAAGGAACTACCAAACGTGTCACCCAAACTAAAAAGGCCATAAAGACAGAACAAGCGTGCAATGATAATGAAGAACAAACAAACACTGTCAAAAATGACACACTCATAATACAAGCCATACACGACTCTATGGTTCTTACTAGACTTCCTGCTCCTGAACCCTGTGTTTTCTCGGGAGACCCACTAAACTTCCTGGAGTGGAGCACAAGTTTTAAAACACTGATTGAGAAACGATGTACTAACCCAGCTGACAAGTTATTTTATTTGCAAAAGTATGTCAGTGGTGAGGCAAGATCTGTACTGGAAGGGACTTTCTTTAGAAAGGACAGTGACGCTTATGACCAAGCCTGGAAGATGCTTAATACACGCTATGGTCATCCCTTTGTAATACAGCGCGCTTTTAGAGAAAAACTAAACAACTGGCCAAAAATAGGCTCTAGAGATTCAGTGAAGCTAAGACAATTTAGCGATTTCTTGTCAGCATGCAGCAGTGCAATGCCACATGTGAAAGGCCTTGAGGTGCTTAATGATTGCGAGGCAAATCAGAAAATGCTCCAAAAACTTCCGGATTGGATTACATCCCGCTGGAATCGTCTAGTCACAGAAAAATTACGCCAAGGAAAGGAGTATCCTGGATTTGAAGAGTTTGCCGAATTTATGGCACAAGAAGCAGAAATTGCTTGTAACCCCATGACCTCGCTCAATGCCTTGAGACCTGAAGAAAAGACAGCAAGAGATGTTAAGCGCCCAAAGGCTAACACATTCATTACAGACATAAAAACGGCAAGTAGTGTCGTAGAAAACAGTTCTCAGGAGAACGTGTCTAGTACAACCACAAATCCCATTAAATGCATATGCTGTGGAGAAGGGCATTCTATCCACAAATGCCAGGTGTTTGTCAACAAAAATACAGAAGACAAGAGACAATTCATATTTGACAACAGTCTGTGTTTTGGCTGCCTTAGAAGGGGGCACAATTCAAAGGACTGTAAGGACAAAGCTACCTGCAAAATATGTAAAAAGCACCATCCCACACCACTTCATGAAGACCGGTCAGCAGCTCCGGAGGTGACGCAAGTCGAAGAGAACACATCTTCCCTGTCCTGCTGTGTGAATAGAGCTGGCGATGGAAGTACTTCAATGATCGTACCTGTCTGGATTTCCTCAGCAAAAGCCCCTGAAAAACAGATACTTGCATATGCTTTGCTGGATACTCAGAGTAGTAACACCTTCGTCGATGAAGGCATGTGCCAAACGGTGGGAGCAAGTCTGGAACCAGTAAAATTGAAGCTGACCACTATGATGGGAAAAGATTCAGTAGTTCACAGTGCAAGAGCTAGTGGCCTTAGAGTTAGAGGATTCTCATCTGATAGCTGGATTAACTTGCCGCCTACCTATACCAGAGATTTTATTCCCCTTGAAAGATCCCACATTCCCACACCAAAAACAGCAGAGCGATGGAATCATCTGAAGGGAATTGCTTCCGATATACCAGAGTTGATGGATTGTGAGGTTGGCCTCCTCATCGGATACGATTGTTCCAGGGCGTTGGCGCCCCGACGAGTCATCACGGGGAGGGACAACGAGCCATACGCCATCAAAACTGACCTTGGTTGGAGTGTAGTCGGAAGCTCCTCACAAGGGGCACAGTCAACAGAAGTGACAGGTCTGTGCCACCGCATAGCAGTCAAAGAACTCCCACCATTGACACCTGCTAATGTAATTAGGGCCCTAGAGTTTGACTTCAAGGATAGCGCCCATGGTGATAAGAGCATATCACAAGAGGATATACAGTTCATGCAGTTGTTGAACAACACTGTACGTCAGAACGCAGAGGGACACCTGGAAATGCCGTTGCCCTTTAAGTCACGCCCACAACTGCCAGAAAATAAGAAGCTTGCCTTGGTGCGGCTGAAGCACTTGAAAAGAAAACTTGAGAGAAATCCAACATTCAAGAATGACTATATCCAATTCATGGAGTGCCTATTCAATGATGGAGATGCAGAAAAGGCTGGCAATGAGAGACCAGGAAATGTTTGGTATATCCCACATCAAGGGATTTACCACCCCAGAAAGCCTAACAAAATAAGAGTAGTGTTTGATTGCTCGGCAAAGTATGAGGGTACGTCACTGAACGATCACTTACTGACAGGACCAGATCTGGCTAATGGGATGACAGGAGTCCTCTGCAGGTTCCGCAAACATCCTGTGGCCGTTATCTGTGACGTGGAAAAGATGTTTCACAGATTCCATGTAAGTCCAGACGACAGAGACTTTCTGCGTTTCCTTTGGTGGGAGGGAGGCGATACGAGCACAGAGCCAAAAGAGTTTCGAATGAAGGTACACCTATTTGGTGCTGCTTCTTCGCCCGGCTGCGCAAATTATGGGATGAAATATCTTGCAAGTCAGCATGAAGGAGAGTACCCTGCAGCAGCTGAGTTCATCAAGAAAAACTTTTATGTTGATGATGGCTTGGCTAGCCTGCAATCCGTGAGTGCAGCTGTTCAGTTAGTCAGAGAAGCACAAAGCTTGTGTGAAAAGGGTGGTCTGCACCTTCACAAATTCATTTCAAACCGCACAGAAGTGCTAGAGTCAATTCCTGAAAGCGAAAGAGCAGGTGGGGTGCATGATGTAGATCTTAGCCTTGGAGAGCTCCCAGATCAGATGGTGTTAGGAGTTAGGTGGTGCGTGAGTAGTGACATCTTCTCTTTCAAGGTGAACCTTGAAGAAAAACCAGCAACACGCCGAGGAATACTCTCCACTGTCGCCTCGGTTTTCGATCCACTCGGATTTCTAGCACCCTTTCTATTGCTGGGGAAGAAAATTTTACAAGAAATGTGCCAGAAGGGTGTAAGGTGGGACGAGCCACTCCCCACGGAACTAGTGCCAAGATGGAACAACTGGCTGAATGACTTGAAAAACCTGCCGAGCCTTGAAATACCGAGATGCTTCTACCCCAGTGAAGTGGGGAAGATACAAAGAACAGAGCTGCATCACTTTTCAGATGCGAGCTGCAGTGGGTATGGTCAAGTTTCGTACATACGAGTAGTGGGTGACAAAAAAGTCCACTGCTCTCTGGTTATTGGCAAAGCCAGAGTCTCACCCACCAAGGTCACGACCATACCTAGGTTAGAACTAACTGCTGCCGTTGTCTCCTCAGTAGTAGGCAGCATGTTAAAGGAAGAGCTTGAGCTTCAAGTCGACAAAGAATATTACTGGACCGACTCCCAGGTGGTCTTGGGCTATATAAACAACGAAGCTCGGAGGTTCCACGTCTTTGTAGCAAATAGGGTGCAAAGAATCAGAGAAGTCACCAACCCTGATCAATGGTATTATGTCCACACTGATCAAAATCCCGCTGACCACGCCTCCAGAGGCCTCAGTGTGAAGGAACTGATACAGTCAAACTGGCTTAAAGGACCGGAGTTCCTGTGGAAGAGAGAATTAGTCACCTCAGAGTTCTCTCCAGAACTCATGGTGGGAGACCCGGAAGTTAGGACAACACAAGTCTTGCACACAGAGCTTGAGAAAGAAGAGAATTTCCTGGACAGGATTGAACGTTTCTCAAAATGGAGCACTGCTTTAAATGCAGTTGCACGGATCCAGCGACTTGCAAAAAGAACGGAAAGGTCAGGCCCCGTTACAGTTGAAGAGAGAAGAAAAGCAAGTATTACGCTCATTAAACTGGCACAGGGTCATGCATTCAAGGAGGAAATACAATTACTCAGAAATGGCAAATTGACATCTAGTCATCCATTATACCAACTTAGTCCAGTGCTGCAAGATGGGGTTCTGCGTGTAGGCGGCAGGTTAAAGAACTCCCACTTGCCCATCGACGTGAAGCACCCGGCGATTCTGCCTAAAAACGGAGTAATCACTCGCCTTATCACTAGCTACTGTCATGAAAAAACGCAACACCAAGGTAGAGGCCTAACTCTCAATGAAATCAGAGCAAATGGGTTTTGGATTCTCAGCGGCAACAAAGTAGTGTCAAATCATATCAAACAGTGTGTCTCATGTAGGAAAGTTCGCAGACCCACAGAAACTCAAAAGATGGCGGATCTGCCTGAGTGCCGTGTTGACCCATCTCCCCCATTCTCTTACTGCGGAATGGACTGTTTCGGTCCTTTTGGGTCAAGCAAGGTCGTACTGAGCGTAAGAGATATGGTCTCATTTTTACCTGTCTTTCATCAAGAGCAGTTCATATTGAAATGCTAGAGGACTTAACTACAGATTCCTTTATAAATGCCTTACGATGCTTTATTGGTATTCGAGGTGCAGTGAGACAAATTGTATCGGATCAGGGAACCAATTTTGTTGGTGCGAAGAATGAATTGACAAAGGCCTTAATGGAAATGGACAAAGACAGACTAACTACTTACCTGGCGCACAAGCAGTGTGAGTTCGTGATGAATGTTCCAAACTCCAGCCACATGGGAGGAGTTTGGGAGCGACAAATTAGAACCATAAGAAGTGTCTTAAGCAGTGTTCTTTCTCAGAGTGTTGGTCGCTTGAATGATTTTTCTCTAAGAACTTTTCTTTATGAAGCAATGGCAATTGTGAACGGCCGTCCACTGACCACTGACAACATTAACGAACCTGGCTCTTTAGAGCCACTTACCCCTAATCACTTACTAACAATGAAGGCCACTATTCCACTTCCCCCACCTGGGAAATTTGTAGCAGAGGATCTTTACGCCAAAAAGAGGTGGCGAAGAGTTCAGTACCTCACTGAGCAGTTTTGGGGAAGGTGGCATAAAGAGTACTTGGCAAACATTGCATTAAGACAGAGATGGCATTCTCCAAGACGAAATGTTGAAACTGGGGATATAGTCATAGTCAAAGAAGAAGGAATTCCTCGCAATGAGTGGAGATTAGGAAGAGTAACAGAGGTCTATACAGACAAAGATGGCCTAGTACGGAAGGCCTCAGTGCAAATAGGAAATAAGAGTTTGAACAAAAAAGGTCAAAGAGCTAATAACCCATCAGTCCTTGAGCGCCCCATTCACAAGTTAGTAGTGCTCTTAGAAAGTAGAGATAATGTTGATGATGAAATGTCCTAGTTTCATTGGTTTTTCAAATTTACATGTGGAATTAAGAGGGCTGTGAATGATCAATGACTTGCTGGTTAAGAAATTACTAGATTTGCCTGAAATGTATCATAAATCATAGTAATTGGTGGGAGTGTAACTGTTTAGTAGACAGTGTTGTCATTTACATGTGTTATAATTTTTACATGTGTAATAATACAAGTCATTATTTTTGTTTACAATTCATTATTTGTGCATTTGTTTTATAAAAAGATATGATTTCATTTATGTTAAAAAGAAATTACGTATTAAGAAAGTATACTCGTGATCTTCATGCAATGATTTGATTAGTTGTAAAGGGGTGACGTAGAGCGAATGTGATGAACAGGGGATTATGGGGTATGCGCGGGATGCTTTCTGAGGACCTTTGTGTACGGCTGTGCCTTTCTACGTGAACCAAGATGGACTCTGCACAAGGTTAAGGCGCTAACGTTGTCACGATGTTTATAATGTTTAAGTTCGGTGAGAAAAAATAAACACTCCTGTAAACACCTGTAAGAAGCGTAGCCATTCCTTTAACCAGTGCAGCTACAGAGGGTGTGATTGACAGTGTTGGGCAAGTTACTCAAAAACTGTAATGCACTACTTATTACTTGTTACTGTCATTTTAAAGTAATGCCTTACATTACAATATTACTCTAAATAAAAAGTAAGGCATTACACTACTTTCGCATTACTTTAGTTACTCTCGCCAAAATGACTGGAAATAAGGATTTGGCAATCTACCGTGGAGAGTGGCAGAGTGTCAGCCTGTCCACAATATACTCGGCAACGAGCCTTCTCACCTCTCGTGGTCGGGTCAACCTCAGTTTCGGCTGCTTTGTTGGGGTTGTATCGTTCCTTGTCCCATCCCCTCCTTTCCTGACTAATTTCGCGGTGCTATGGCACCTCTGCAAGTGCTTCGTCAAATTGCTTGTACTGCATTTCCACGTGGAAAGAGGTTTGGGATTCACACACAGTGTGCATTTAACTAAAATGTTCTTGGAGTCCTTATTTTGAACGAAGTGAAAGTAGTGGGCGTATGCCCATCTTGAAAAGGAGCTAGCACTATCCGATTCTTCTGGTTCTGTCATCCTTTGTCAGTCTGCCAGTTCGAGACGAATTAAAAGGAAATGGAATGTTCTGCGCAGACTTATCAGATTCAGTAGCTGATCTCGCGGTGATCCGCGAACTCTGTATGAAGAATACGCAAAACCCACAAAAATAAAGCAGGTTAAAAATGCATTGTAATGTGCGTTACTGGCATTGTAACGAGTAATATATTACCGATTTTTTTCCCTGTAATGCGTTACATTACTGCGTTACACCAAAAAATAATACATTACAGTAATTAATTACTTTTGTAACGAGTTACTCCCAACACTGGTGATTGACAGGTAGATTGAGAGAATTGAGAATGAGAGAGTCGAATGGTTTGTTTGAATCAAAAACAAACATGGCTGCTTACACATAAAAAAGGGGGGAAAAAAACACACACAAAGGACTGAGTGACAGCTTTGATTTTTGCAGAATCAGCAATTGAAGAACCAAACTATTACTTTTCCCAGGTAAAAGAAGTTATATATTGTGTTATGAATTTTCAATAATTTAAGAGATGTCTTCCACATTTGAGAGAGCAGCTGTGGTTGAATTGTACAGGACGGGCTGGAAAGGTAACATGGATAAATAATGCAATGTAAAACTCTTGTATAAAGCCTACAGAAATAGTTTATCAGTAAATGTTATGTACATTGTACATACACAAATCTATATATTTGTACATGATTCAACCAAAATCTTTTATATCTTGAAATATGTTGATTACTACATGACATCACAAGGTGGAACAGAGTGTTTTCTATTTGAGAGAAGAACTCGGCCTAAATATGCATGATTTGTGTATTAAACATGTGAACGAAACTAAACATGACACTGGGTATTTTCAAAAGTTCAAGACTCCTTGCACAACTTCCAGGTGCTGGTAACAGCAGGAACATTCAACAATTCCAAAAAGAGAAGGTTTATCAAACACTTGCTTGACTCTGTTCTTTATTTATTCTTTATTAGGCTAGAGCAAACAATGCGTTTGCCTGATGACGCTGTAGAGGCAAAACGCGTTGTTCGCTCTAGCCTAATAAAGAATAAATAAAGAATAAAGTCAAGCAAGTGTGCAGTAAACCTGCCCTTTTTGGAAATGGGTATGTTTTTGATGAGGAAACAACATTATAACTAACATTAAATCAATAACACGTCTCCTTAAAAATACAAAGGAGCACTTTCTTAAATGTAAATGGTGAAAGAAAAGCCATATTATAGTTTTTGGACATTGTATAATAGTTTAACAGTTAGTTTAACAGCAAAAAACACCCGTCAGTTCAGTGGAGCATGTCTCCTTGATGCAGACTTTGAGGAGAGAGTGAAATAATTGGCCGTGCCGGAGTGGTGTAACACATGTGCAACTCCGCTCAGTTCGCGTCTTTCACCTCTGAAAGACATCACCCTTCCCTTTCCGCATGCTGACCCACACCCGTTCGGGACAAGGGCAGCCCTCGAGACTCTTAGGGCCATTTGCGCCTCCATCGCCTCCTCCTGAAATAGCCGCGCAGACAGCAGAGGTGCGGCGAGGGGAGAGGCGGGTGGCAGGGGGGTGGGGTCAGGAGGTGGGGAGAGCTCCTGTAACACCCCCTCCTCCGCCTCCCTCTCCCCCCTCCTCGTCTCGGGAGCTGACAACCATCACGACAATGACAAGGCGCGAGGAGGAGAGGTGAACAAAGGCCCGGAGGATGTTAGGGAGTGGGGGGGTCAAAGGTGAGCGCGCCCCTGGATCCAGGCGCTAAATAAAAGAGCAATTTAGTGTGGTCCATGTCTGTGTGTGCGACCGCCTCACCTGCCCCGCACAACCCCGCAAAGCTGTCACTCTCCCGGAGGAAAGAGGCAATAATAGGCCATCCAAGGGTCTGCTGGGGTGTACAGGCTTAGTTTTGTCAGAATAAGCACTGTCAGGAGCACTTGTACCACTTGTATGTTTTGTGTACTGTGCCAATGGATGGATCGGATTAAAGGGGTATGTTGTAAAATTTCTAGTGCTTGTGATTCTAATGTTACTGATAACAACTGTAATGCTGATTTATTCAAAGATATAAAAACATTGGACATGTGCTCATGGTCTATGGTTGCCGTGATCGTAGTTGGCTGCTCTTGTGGCTGACTGGTTGGCACGCTGAGCAGTTTTTAAATTTAACGCATTTTTATCTTTAAATTTTAACTTGATATTTTGGGATTTTTAATAAATATGAAGTGTATCTTGTGCTATTCAAAAGACAGGGGTTAAGGATTATTGGATTATGTTATTTGAGCAGGTTATTTTTTCCTGTAACCATGGTGACCCTGTTTGAAGATTGCTACGCTAGCCAGCTTACTCTGAAATACTACAGACTTTTTTTTACACCAACGTAAAAGACTTTCTACACAAAATATGGCAGAAGACGTAAAAGGAGAGATTTTCTGTTACATATTTAGATTCAAATGAGAAGCGGTGGAGTGACAAACAAAAACAAAAACAACCATTATTATTATCATTATTAATGATAAAAGGAGAAGTTCAATTTGTCAACTGGACAAAATTTGTTTGGTTGAAGGGCTGTCAACAAAACCAAGAGAGACAAGGGCAAGAAACAAGACAACAGAGAGTCCGAACCCAGGAGGAAAGGGGTAGCGATTCCGTACCTGGCCGGCGTTTCGGAAAAACTACAGAGGATTTTCAGACAATATGAAATCCCAGTTTATTTCAAACCCACAAACACTTTAAGACAAAAACTCGTCCACCGAAAGGACAAAACACCGAGCCACAAACAAAGCAATGTGGTCTACTCCATTCAGTGTAGTCAAGACTGCAGTGAGCGCTATATTGGAGAAACCAAGCAGCCTCTCCACAAGAGGATGTACCAACACAGGCGGGCGTGCCAGAGTGGACCTTCATCTGCCGTTCATCTTCACCTAGAAGCCACGGGCCATTCATTTGAGGACAGTGAGGTTCAGATCTTAGCCAGGGAAAAGAACTGGCTTGAGAGGGGGGTGAAAGAGGCAATTTTTGTCAAAAAAGAGAATCCGTCGTTAAACAGAAATGGGGGAGTTAGACATAACTTGTCTCCCATTTATAATTCGATTCTTTAACCAAGTCATAACAGACAGAGAAAAAAAACATTAGGGCAGACGAGCCACGGACAGAAGGGTGGAGACGGTCTGTAGTCTGAATAGAGATGCTAAATATTCGAATAACAAAAGGAACAAATGAGGGGATAGTTTCAGAGCTATTTCAGAGCAGTGAGCTCCTCATAGGGCTAAATAGAGATGCTAAACGAGACGCCAGGGAAACAAAAGATACAAATTAGCTGAGATAGTTTCAGAAGGATTTCAGTGTAGTGAGCTCCTCCCTGCAGCTAGATATAAACAGGGACCAACCAGCACTAGAACCAGAACTGAAGAAGTCTCTCGGATGAGCGACGAAACGTCTTCAACCAAACAAACTTTGTCCAGTTGACAAATTGAACTCCTTTTATCATGGATTCTACCTGGACGACTGAGGGACTTTTCACGTATCATTATTAATGTCTTTACAATCTTTTAGGAAATAAGAAATAGCCTGTTCACCAACCAAAACAACAAAGCACAGACAGTCTTCCCTGTTGTGTCTCCAGAATTCTGCTCTCCATGCATGGACACTGACTCTGATGTCCAGCCTGCAGGACACAGGACAAAGGAGAGAAACTTTTGTCCTGAGGGCTGTTACTCCCCTCAAACTACCCTGACACAGGATTTATTTATTTATTTATTTATTTGATAGGAACAATGCACATTAATGAACATAAGTATAAAACAAATGTAAATATGCCGAATTTTAGCTACAAAGCTAGTTTTCATCCGTAGTCCCTAGGCAGGCAAATACATAAAATATAACATACAATACAAGCAGCACAAACAAAAGTCTAGTGGTCACATGACTGGTTGGTTTTCAGCCATAGTTTCAGTATTGAAAGTAGTAGTTTCAGATCTGACCTGACTTTCAAGCTTATGTTTGAGCCTTCTGTTATGATTGCATTTTACTGCTCACTTTGCTTAAACAGCCCCTCTGGGATAAATAAAGTGATATTGATTGAGTGATTGATGGTGTTTATGTTTTCATTTGGAAAGAAAAATCAGAAAGCAGAATCAGGAGATACAAGCAGTTACTGGGGATACATTTATTGTTCATTTGTTGTAAGTTGAAGAGCAGTATAATTATTTGACGCAAAAGTCACATGGAGCGCATTAAATCTCCACTTCTATTATTACTAACCACTCTGCCACTGTGCTGGCAGCTGTGGGTGTATCAAAACAGCATGTTTAGCAGAACCTTGTATAAATGCACCATGATGAGAAGCCATGTCCAGGATTCAACCACCTTCCAACAGAAGAGAGACACATGTTCTAATACACGGGCCCCTCCCTCACATGTTCTAACACATGGGCCCCTCCCTCACATGTTCTAATACACGGGCCCCTCCCTCACATGTTCTAATACACGGCCCCTCCCTCACATGTTCTAATACACAGGCCCCTCCCTCACATGTTCTAATACAAGACCCCTCCCTCACATGTTCTAATACACGGGCCCCTCCCTCACATGTTCTAATACACGGGCCCCTCCCTCACATGTTCTAATACACGGGCCCCTCCCTCACATGTTCTAATACACGGGCCCCTCCCTCACATGTTCTAACACACGGGCCCCTCCCTCACATGTTCTAGCACAAACCTCCAGCCCTCCTCCCACCCTGCCGTGTGAGAGTCCAATGAGAGCTCAATTAAAATGGCTGCATTCCTGTGGGGTTTGACCTTTGACCTCTGGCTCCTCTGATGTGGTCACTTCTGCGAAAGGACAAACCAAAACAGTTGTGTGGATTTAACATGACGGATACGTGAGCACCGTTAGCCCACAGACACACTGCACTTTAATGTGATGAGAGGAACTCAATTTGTGTTTCTCAAGCAGATAATCCAATCAGAAAGCAGAATGAATTCACTTTGGGTTGCCAAATCCTGTGATTAAAACTCTCTATGGTATGATGTGTCCATAGTATAAAACAGCAGGTAATTGCAGCATTTGGGATGGTATTGCCGTTTTTAAGACAGATAAGGGTGTTAAATAGTAGTGACTAAGCCTGATTTATTCTCTGTGAAATATGAATGAAGTCTTTGTTCATGATTTTTCATGACATTGATCTTTAACTACTGTGCTTGTGTGCTTTTTTAAAAATTTGTAACAAAATTACTACATGACACTGCCGAATCCTACATGCATCACTGATTAATAATATAAAATTGGAAAACAAAGTACATAGCAGTGGCTGTGAAAAAACTTTGGGTGAGTAAATGATAAGGGCAAACAACTATAACATGGTTAAAAATTCCAAAATGTCGAATTTTGCATAAGACAAAAATAACCCTCTTTAAAGGAACGGTATAACCTGCACTCTTATCCAGAACCTGGGTTGCCAGTGCCTTAACCTGTAGATCCGGGGTGCTCAACCTTTTTTTAACCGAGATCTACTTTTGCGGTTGATGGTGTGCCGAGATCTACCAGGAGGGGGGGTGTGGGGGGTTGGATTTTATGACCTGTTAGACATGGCAAATATGGGCTTGAAACAGAGTACCACTATAACATAAATTTACATTAGTTTTTGCTTTGCACTTGGTCTTGCACTTCTAATCAGAGGCATTGAGGAGGACACAGGAGCTCATACGCACACAGGAGCCTGTGTGTGCTATGAGCAGGAGGAGCGAGAGCGTGAAAAGGCGAGGAGCGGCGCGCTGACGTGAAGCGGATGGACAGGTAGGATGTTTTATAAAGTTTAACCTGCCCTGTGATACACGCTGGGACGCAAAGGTACACACTGTTGTGAACAAGCTGTGTCCGCTGGGGGCGGGTGTGGTGACGTTCCGCTCGGTGTCCGCGGCTCCAGATGAGCGCACAGGCTGCAGTGAGAAGCCCCACGCAGTCCCGCACACCGGTAAAAGTTTATTGCTGACAGCAGTGGCCATAATGAAATATGATCACACTCATGTCAAGACCAAGACCGGTGTCAAATACTACGACACTGCCATCTACCCACACTACCTTGGCGAATGACTGGTAGATCGCGATCGACGTGTTGGGCACCCCCGCTGTAGATAGAGGACACTTGTGTTTTTATTATCAGCAAAAGCTATATTTAATTTGAACATGTTTACCTTATATCTGGGGACACAGACAGGTCATGTTTATGAAATTTAAAATCCAAATCTGTAATATCGTTCCCTTAAGAGCTCCTCTATTTGTATGCTGGCTAAACACCAAGATGGAGCAAGTCCATCACACTGCTTTAACCCAGCTCCATAAAACTAAACCCAGATAGTCCTCCAGTCTGGTCCAGTCTGGTCCGGTCTGGGGGGTCCCGTGCAGCCAGTGGAGCGTCATAAGGGAATTCTCCAGCCAGGCTCTAATTTCACGGCGTGCTCACCCAGGGCCTCCGTGTGCTGTGGGGGTGCAAGAGAGGGCAGGAGGCCACTGCTCCACGCTTCTCCACGGTCAACACTTCATCATCCAGCCGACAGCAAAGCTCAACACAACGTATCGTTAGCAGCTAGCATAACCATCAAAGGAGATGTGTAGCTTTTAGAGGAAATAAATAAGAGGAGTTTATATAGTTTTCCTTTTTTGTCATACTCTGGAACATTCCAGGCAATGCTTTGACATCTCCATTGTGTGAATAAAGGTGGAATAAGTTGAGTGAATGATTAAAGGAGGAAGACAGGATGAGAGAGGAAGGTGGGGGTGAAAGTGAGCAGAGTTGGGACATGGGAAGATAAGTAAAAGGCATTAAAGGAAAAGTCGCGTTTTTTGTTTTTTTTTTACAATCTGAGCCTTCTTTCGGCAATAAAACAAGTAGTTTTACTCACCCATAGCAGTTTGGAGTCAATTGGAGCAGTATCGCAGAAGTTATGTTGAGCCGTTCTGTTCTACTAATGATCCCGTATCCGTTAGCGTGAGTGCTCGGGGCACAGATTTGCGGTGTCCAAATAACACAAACTTTAGCACTTTTCAAATCACAGAAGATCGCTGTGTCAGGGTAGACTTTTCAAAACGGCCTGAAACCCGATATCGCAACAGAAAAGTAAAGTTCAGAGCGGTGTTAGCTTCTTTCGGACTAGCGGTGTTTACAAAACAGCTGAGTTCACGCATGCGCACTGTCCTCTCTGATGACGTCATCAAATGAAACTATAGCTGGATATCGGGTTTCAGGCCGTTTTGGAATCCACTAAAAGTCTACCCTGACACAGCGATCTTCTGTGATTTGAAAAGTGCTAAAGTTTGTGTTATTTGGACACCGCAAAGTAATGCCCCGAGCACTCACGCTAACGGATACGGGATCACTAGTAGAACAGAACGGCTCAACATAAGTTCTGCGATACTGCTCCAATTGACACCAAACTGCTATGGGTGAGTAAAACTACTTGTTTTATTGCCGAAAGAAGGCTCAGATTGTAAAAAAAAAAATGTTAATTTTCCTTTAAAAAGGAGAAAAATGTTCTCATACATGAATGTTTTATTTTTTTAAAAAATTAACTTCCACTTTGAAGAGATGGTTAGAGAACTCTACCAAATTTCTAGTGTTATATGAAATAAAATAAAAATTACATGTAAACAGCAAACTGATGCACTTTCTTTTTGATCATGGTCCCTCTGATTACTCACATCACATCAGATTTTGTGGTTCACCTGTCATTTAAATAATCTAAAAGGTCCGGCAATCAGATTATAATCAGATTTTGGTGCATGTGAACATGGCCACTGGCCCATACAGAGTTCACTGTGGCTGGGGCAGACTGAGGCTAACACAGCAGAACAGCAGCCTGTATAAAGTCTGTTAGACCAAAATGACCACATGTTCTACAAACCTCTTCATAAATGTTATTGTATCACATAGCAATATTTTTAAGGAATAATTTTATAAAAATATAAAACTTTCTATCACTGAGGATTTATAGGTTTTGATTGCATAAGAAGAGCATAATGATATTCTAAATCAGCAGATTTTTAGTTCTTAAGAGTCTCTTTTTCGCAGGATTTGTTCTTCCAAAAGAACATTTTTAGTTAAGACAAGATTTTGTGAATGCCAAATTTGTTCATGTTCATAAGAATGAGACCCAATGAGAGCAGGAGATGAGGGAGGATGAAAGGATGAAGGAGAATGACGAGAGAATAAGGTGTAGGAGGGGAAAAGGATGAGTGCAAGATGTGAGGGGTTTGAGCAGAGAGGGGAGAGGTTGAGAGGAGAAGTAAAGGGGGGAGGGTGGATGAGATGAAAGGTAAGGTATACATTATTGATCCCTCATAAGGAAAATTAATTCTTGGCATTTGACCCGTTCTTCAACCAGAGCCGCTGGGGCAACCTGTCTGGAGCAGTGAACACAGGGACCCATCTCCAGATCTTGAGATAGTCTTGGTCAGGACTACCTTAGCTGGATGATTTGACCTACTCTGCATGTTTTGGGTTGATGATAGACACTGAAGTGCCTGGAGGAACCCCACTCAGACTCAGAAAAAAAAAACATGCAAACGCTGCACAGAAAAGCCCGGAAGTTGAACTTGGAACCTTCTTGCTGTGAAGCGAGAGTTCTAGCCAGGAGGGAGAAGTGACTGAGAGGAGGGCAAAAAGATGAGTAGTAGGGGTATTGGAGGGGAGGGTAAGACAAATTCAGACCAGGGCAGATGAGAGCAGGTGATAAATGAGTGGAGCTTATGGGAGAGCTCAGTGTGGATCTAAAGAACATCTGGAGTGAACAAGCACCATCGATCCTCTGCCCTTCACACACTCACACACAGATCATAAGAGACAATGGATTACACTCCTGGATTCTATTATTCTGTCCATTTCATATCTCACGTGACTGACCACCCAAAGGACATTCACAAAGCTATGGGCAAAGATAGGCTTTGGTGGAAAAATGATGACATGTGTCTACGAATGCGAGAGAGAAGAGTTTACTTAACGGTGCTCTGTATAACTAACTTCAGTAGGGTCCACCACATGCTTCTTATCTCCATGGAGATGCTTTGCCTTTAATGTTCCACAGTATGGCGTTAAACGTATCAGGTGATCATCATAGTCATATGTATAGTCATATTTTTTTTGAATGAATAGAAAAATAGAAAAAGAATATTCTAAATTTTAGTTTACCATTTTTTGTACTGTTAATACATATTATGCTATTATTTACTTAGTTGCATTTACTTGAGTTACGTTTTAAAGATCCCATGACATGGTACTTCTTGATGCTTTTATATGGCTCCTTAATGGTTCCCTAATACTGTAAATGAATCCTTCTTCAAAATCAACACTCAGTGCATGAGAAACAGAGATAAGAGTAATTTTCCTCTCTCTGAACACTCCATAATGGGCGTTGTTGCTTGAATGCAAATGAGGAGAAAAGAGCTGGCCTATAGTAGAGGGTGGGGGCGTGGCCAAACTCTCCGCTCTCGGCTCTGAGCTCTCAGCTGATCCATTTACGTGTTTTTGCACGGGGGGAGAGATTTGAAGCATTCCATTGAAAAATAAACACATTTCCACAGAAAATAAAATTAAACCACAGCTGTTCAAAGGTCCAGAGGCTCAGATAAAGGACTTCCGAGCCTAGAAACACTCGGATGTGCCTCCAGGCAAATAAAAAAACGCATTTCGCATTGCCTAGCGCATTCGCAGTCCAAACTCTCTGGGCGTGATTTACAGAGACGCTGAGTACAGACAGACGGGGGTGGAACTGCATTTGCATTTCTTTTTTCGATCTGACGTCAATAAGGTGCCTTGTTCAAAATCGCCCGTTTGAGCTCCGTTTTTTTGTAACGCAGAAAAGGATCGCAAATGCTCAGTTTAGACATTTCACAACCTTTAACCATGGGGGGGGCCTAAACAGGGTAGGGGAGCTCACATTAACGTTCAAAAACCTCAGAAAGTGAAATTTCATGCCATGGGACCTTTAAAGAAAGAGTACTTTTCTAGCACTTTCTCAAGTACTTTTTTTTTTATTGCTGCTTGAGTAATATTTGTAATTGAAGTACTTTTGGTTACTTTCTCCACTGTAAGTCAACAAGTGACATGAAATGATTTGTATTTCTTGCACCAGTCCTTCAGATATGATTTATTCATTCATTCATTCATTCATTCATTTTCTTCCGCTTTTTCCATTTTCTGGGTCGCGGGGGCAGCAGTCCAAGCAGTGTTCTGCTGCCCAGAACACAATGCACCAGCCCCCATGAATCCTTCCGCGGGTGGTGGGTCCACAGGAGGACGGCTCACGTCACAACAGGCCTTGATGTATCTTCTGCCATGGGGGCTACCAGTGTCCACAGACACTGGGGGCAAGGTGGGGTTAAGTGTCTTGCCCAAGGACACAACGGCAGCGCTCATCTGTGGGAGCTGGGATCACATGCGGTAAACCCGTCAAGAGCGGGATATGATTTAATATATGATATGATATGATTTAATTTGTCTAATTTCTGTGTCTATCCTTGGAAAATACCAGATGTTGTGCATTATATAATATGTTGTCCTTCAAATTAACTTCATATTATTACTCAGATGTTAGACAGTTAATTATTTGAGTAGTAGTTTTGCAAAATACTTTTTAAAACTTAATTTCTTTGACCACTACTTTTATTTTTTACTTGAGTAATAATTTTTGATGTAATGTTACTCTTATGTGAGTACAAGTTTGGGCTACTCTACCACCTCTGATTATCCTTTCGTTGACTGTCAGTGGATGACTCCTAATGGGTGTGTCCAGTTCCATTTGGTGACTCCCAGTGGGTGAGTCCATCCCTGTGTCCTCTGTACGGCCTTGGTCCCTTCCTGCAGACAGCGTGTTTCCTGGAGGGTCAGATGTGGATATGAGCCCTGTGCATGTGCGTCACATTCTGTGTATCTGCTGAGAGGACAGACTTACTTCCTGTGTCAGGGGCGGGGCCATGCCCACAACAGGAAATGGAAGTGGAGCAGGTGAGAGAACGATTCCAGAAGTCATAGTGCAGTGTGTCGAGTAGCTCTTCAAAATCCAATTCTTTAAAATGTCACATATTACACAAAACTGACGCTTGTGAGCTTTAAGCCATGTTAGAATGTTGTTACCTCCTCAAAAAACATCCCTGGAGTTGTATTTTGTTTCATTCACACATGTTTGAGTAATCCTCTAGTATAAGTCTGTCTACATCTCCAACGCTCAAAATGAATGAATGAATTTATTGAGTATGTCACAAAGTCAATATACAGTACATAATACATTACACGTATACATGTACGTGTAGGCATATTAAAGGAAAATTAACGTTTTTTTTTACAATCTGAGCCTTCTTTCGGCAATAAAACAAGTAGTTTTACTCACCCATAGCAGTTTGGTGTCAATTGGAGCAGTATCGCAGAACTTATGTTGATACATAAGTTCTACTAATGATCCCGTATCCGTTAGCGTGAGTGCTCGGGGCATTACTTTGCGGTGTCCAAGTAACACAAACTTTAGCACTTTTCAAATCACAGAAGATCGCTGTGTCAGGGTAGACTTTTAGTAGATTCCAAAACGGCCTGAAACCCGATATCCAGCTATAGTTTCATTTGATGACGTCATCAGAGAGGACAGTGCGCATGCGTGAACTCAGCTGTTTTGTAAACACCGCTAGTCTGAAAGAAGCTAACACCGCTCTGAACTTTACTTTTCTGTTGCGATATCGGGTTTCAGGCCGTTTTGGAATCTACTAAAAGTCTACCCTGACACAGCGATCTTCTGTGATTTGAAAAGTGCTAAAGTTTGTGTTATTTGGACACCGCAAATCAGTGCCCCGAGCACTCACGCTAACGGATACGGGATCATTAGTAGAACAGAACGGCTCCAACATAACTTCTGCGATACTGCTCCAATTGACACCAAACTGCTATGGGTGAGTAAAACTACTTGTTTTATTGCCGAAAGAAGGCTCAGATTGTAAAAAAAAAAACGTTACTTTTCCTTTAATATAATTTCTTTACATAAGTAAACATATCTCAAATGGTTATGGGAAGAAGTGTCAACTTTTTGAATCCCACTCCTTACAGTCACTTAAACATTTATATTGTCCGGTTTCCTCTGAACCATCTTCGTCACATCTATCTGGTGTTACTATACAACTTATATTTACAATGTTCACAGATAAGCCCTTTATAATCATTTAATATACTAACCATTACAACATAGCATCACTATAACGACTCAGAATACTAAATTTGTATAATTTTTTAAACTGCTTAAAGTTTGAACAGTGTTTTAGTTCATCATTCAGGCTGTTCCATATTTACACCCCACAGACCGATGTACAAAAACTCTTCCTTGTGGTCAGCGCTAGAGCATGTTTATATATTGCTGTTCCTACTTCTCTTTCTGTAAATACATTTTGAATATTTACTGGTAGTTGATGATTTCTTGCTTTGAACATAATAAGTCCTGACAAATATTCTACTATATCAGGAAATTTTAAGTTTTGATTCTAGAAATAAGCTGTTGGTGTGCTCCCTGAACCCCGCATTATGTATAATCCTAATAGCACGTTTTTTGTAATATTGTTAAAGAATGTATGTTGGTTTTATAATTATTTCCCCAAACTTCTGCACAATAGCTTAAGTAATTTAAGTAAATGCTCTGTTCCACTTTGTGATGTCATGAGGTGGTAGTTTTCAACAGCTACCTTTTACCGTTTAGTTCAGTAGTTTGGCAATTCCAGGGCTGAAATTATCCAAATGATTCTAGTGAAGGTGTTTGGAGTGGGGAAATACCTGTATTACTTTGTGACATCATCAGGTTGAATAGCGTGTTTCCAGTTTGAGAGAATTTAAATATGCAGAATGTGTGAATGAAACAAAACACAACTCCAGGTATGATTTTCATGAGGAAACAACATTATACCAGATAAGAAAACAGTGTCATATGGGCCCTTTAAAATGTTAAAGGAAAAGTAACGTTTTTTTACAATCTGAGCCTTCTTTCGGCAATAAAACTAGTTTTACTCACCCATAACAGTTTGGTGTCAATTGGAGCAGTATCGCAGAAGTTATGTTGAGCCGTTCTGTTCTACTAATGATCCCGTATCCGTTAACATGGTGCTCGGGGCATTACTTTGCGGTGTCCAAATAACACAAACTTTAGCACTTTTCAAATCACAGAAGATCGCTGTGTCAGGGTAGAATTTAGTGGATTCCAAAAGGGCCTGAAACCCGATATCCAGCTATAGTTTCATTTGATGATGTCATCAGAGAGGACAGTGCGCATGCGTGAACTCAGCTGTTTTGTAAACACCGCTAGTCCGAAAGAAGCTAACACCGCTCTGAACTTTACTTTTCTGTTGCGATATCGGGTTTCAGGCCGTTTTGGAATCTACTAAAAGTCTACCCTGACACAGCGATCTTCTGTGATTTGAAAAGTGCTAAAGTTTGTGTTATTTGGACACCGCAAATCAGTGCCCCGAGCACTCACGCTAACGGATACGGGATCATTAGTAGAACAGAACGGCTCAACATAAGTTCTGCGATACTGCTCCAATTGACACCAAACTGCTATGGGTGAGTAAAACTAGTTTTATTGCCGAAAGAAGGCTCAGATTGTAAAAAAAACGTTACTTTTCCTTTAACTTTAAAATATACCAGAATGAGTGTATGGGGCACCAGATTATGAGCAAAAGTAAACTCAGTACAAATGTAATACCTGGGTCATTTTTTTAAATTAATGAGCCAGTCCTGTGCATGTGGGGGTCATGTTCTATGTATCTGCTGAGAGGTCACACTCACAACAGGAAGAGGAAGTGAAGCAGGGGAAAATGGCTCCATACCCAAGCTGAGTCACAGAGGCAGCGGGTTTGATTTGGCCTTTTTCACCATTTTAACTTGTTTAAATAATGTGTGTATTCTGTGCTATTACTGCTGTTTATATTCCAAGTCAATTTGATCAAATGTATCTCAAAAATGAGATTTGTCTAAAGCAGGGGTGTCAAACATGCGGCCCGGGGGCCAGATCCAGCCCTCCAAGACCTTTAATCTGGCCCTCGGCTGATTTTCTATTGAAATATTGTAGTTATATTTTAATTTTCTATTAAAATATTGGTCATTTTCTGCGCTTCTTTTATGTGCAGTTTAGCATAGCAGCGTCTCCAGCGCCTCCCACCAGAGCGACACAAATGAAGACTAAAGCATGACTAAATTCTGTGAAAAGCAAACAAGTTAATATTAAAACATTGTGTTGAAAGTGCATTTTTCTTAAAGTTTCAGGTTGTTCATAATATTATAATATTTCGTAAAAGAATAAAAAAGACTTCTGTAATAGATTTGCATTTCTCTCGACAAATATTTGGACCTATTTCTATTTTTGGGGTATATTTGCCATGAGTTTTCTGATCTGGCCCCTTTAAGATCAAAGGTTGGATACGGCCCCCAGACCAAAATGAGTTTGACACCCCTGGTCTAAAGTATATGGTTACTATAGCAACTTCAGTACTTGCAAGTATCTAGGCATGTGCAGTTTGAAATGCGGTGTCAAATTGGCTATGCTTCCAAATCGGTCAGTGAAAACGAAGAAAAAAAAAAACTGTCTCCAATTCTGCCCTTAACCTCACACATCCTGTATCAGAGGGCGGGGCCATGTCCACAACAGGAAGAGGAAGTGGAGCAGGTGCAAGAACGGCTCCAGAAGTCATACAGCAGTGCGTCAGATCACCCATACGCCCAGCGCTTTGGCCTGTGTCAGCGGTATGACCCGGCCCTGACACGCCAGTACGCTCCGACCCAACCCAACATTCGGACATGCCCTGGCCCGGGTGCAGCGTCTGACTCCGGGTCCCGGCTCCAGCGCTCATAAACACCGCGAGGAGCTGAGAAAAGGAGAAGCGAAGTGGTGATGATGATTTCATTGGAGCCTAAGTTGAGTCAGACTTTGAAGGCTTTGATCCCGGGGCTGTGCTGTGGCATTTGACTCTGCACTCACAAACAGCAGGATGTGGGAGCGAAGGGGTCAGCGGGATCACTTATCACGGCTGAATATATCCAGCAGCGAGTCGCCATTTGGGCAATCTGAGAGCTGACATTAGCAGGTGCCCCGAGGAGCGGTGGAGACAGCTACAGAGAGGGTCAGGACCTCAGCACAGACAACTACTTGTGCTTCTCTGCTCACACCCTAGGGCTCTCCACTTAGTACCCTGTTCTGTATGGGAAAGTCCACTCAACTACTGCATGTAGGAGCAGCATTTAAGCGTCAAGGCTAAAGTTAGGGCATACTAATGAAACAATGGGAAATCACGTTAAGAAGTTTGATAGCTTTCATGAAATATTGGCAAAAAAGTAGTGGTTTTGTTCAGTCAATATCTAGCTCTTCTATGTTCAATTATTTTAAAGAATGTAATGTAATATCATCAACAAAACATTTTCCTGGTCTTCTGGAAATTACAAAAATAAGTTGTTTATTTTAATAAGGTGGCTGGGGCAGTTTGTGTTTTTATTTATTGATTTACTGTGGTCTGAGCTATTGAGCATCAATCAATCAAAACATAACTTTGATTAAACTAACAAAGAGAGAACATTTTTTATAGAGAAAAAGTTGACTTTACATAATGCATTCCTTTTAACACATCATACATCCCCTTTAAGACATCAGTTGTGTGTTAGTGCATTGTGCATATGTGGACCTTCTGTAGTCCTGAGGTTGAGGACTTCGTTGGTGGTCTGTCTCAGACTTTCCGATTACCACAGGTCAGGGCACAGCTACAAATAGTAACAACACAAATGCACAACACGATTGTTGGTTCTTTTAAACATGAGCCATCAGCTGATGGTACTATGCATAGATTAAACTCTGTATTTCAAGGTCTTCGTGATCACAGAGTTCACAGTGGAAATGACAGTGAGGATGTCATCAGATCTTTAAATGTCGCTCCTGTCCTGTGTATGCTCACCTGTCCATACGCTCCTGCCCTATCTAGCTGTACCCCCCTGCCTTGACGAAGTGCACCAGTCATGTTTGTCCACATCTGCCCTATCTATTATACACTCCTGTCCTGCCTGTAAGTGAATACTCCCCCTGCCCTGTCTGTACACTCTGTATCCTCCTGCCTGTTTCTATGCCCCTGTCCGTATGGCCCTTGCCCCGTCACACTCTCATGGAGCGCTAAAAATCAATGAGTGCAGATGAAGTGACTGTTTCCAGGGTCATGTGAGGGCACAGCCAAAAGCTCCAGATCAGAGGCAGGTCAATCCAAAATAAGTCCTGCACCTGGAACCACCTATTTGTCCCTGAAGATGTTATTGCATTGCCTGAATTATTCCACAATAGCTTGTTTTTATTGCCTAAATATGGGTTATTAATGGCTAACACATGACATATTTAGATGCTGCCGTTTTGGAAATAATGTTCATCCCCAGTCCTTTTACTCCCTACCCTAAGTCACTCTCTGTTCACAACACAATTGGTGCAATTAGTGCATCCCGCTAATTAAACTACTTTCCATTATTTTTTCCCCCACATAATCATAAACTCGAAAAATGTTAATATTGAGTTCAAATCACGGTTCAGTCACAGAGGCTAACCAGCTCTGTGGTAACTAATATCCAGGTCAGAGGCAGGTCAGTCCACAATAAGTCCTGCACCTGTGTCAGGCAAAAAAGTAAGGTAAGACCACGAACTGAACCAATCTGAAAATCTGAAAAAACAAACAAACAAAAACAGTTGTCAGGTCTTATTTGTCGGGTCATATTTATTTAAAGTTTACATGTAAAGTCTCAATTTTTTTTTATTTACTTTGGTTTTATTACACTGAAAAAAATATGCAAACTTGACACTAACTATTTATTTTGCTAGCTAAAACGCTTCAGGGCACAATAACAGTAGTATTTGAGTCTTAAAGCTAACAGATTGTAAGCGTCTCCGGTGTGGACTGTGAGCCTCCCCGCTGGTGCTGGGGAGCGGGGCCAGCGAGGCGGGCAGAGGTGACACGCTCTGGCCCTTCGGAGCTCCAGGCGTCTGAGGGCAGGACAGCGATCGATAGCAGTCGGAAAATAAGCTGCACAAGGTTATTTACTTGACATTGATCGGTTGTAGCGGCGGAGCTGGCTCTTTTGTTAACCTTTAATGGCCCAACACTCACAAATGACGGGGAGCGATGTAACAGGTGTACACGCCGAGGGGAGGGGGGCTGGGAGTGCTGCCTGGTCCGAACAGCTCAACATGCGTGTAAACATCATGTGAACAATGGGACAGAGTGGTCCTCCTCCACACGCTGCACCAGGACAAACTGAGGCTCCTTCACAGCACAACAGACTGACAGCACAGGAGCAGGTCTGTTTTTACAGGGTCTGGTTTATATGTCTGTTCTTGGTCATGTTTAGTTTTATATTATACTTTAAAGCCCCAGTATGTAGGATTCGTGGCGCATAGGTGGATGGTGCTATTGCACTTTCTGTTTTAGCTACGGCAGACCTCGAGGGTCACCCGGGCGCGCGCACGAGCCACGTGCCGCTACTGTATAAATAAAACGCGGTCCCGTTCTGTTTTGTTTTTTCTTTGCTCATGAAAACACACATTCCCGATCATGTACCATGACACTCTACACATCAAATGAAACCTTACAGTCTCCTCTTTTTGACTATGCAATTCATTTCCCGGCACAACAATCACTCCCCGAGCACATGGGGCTTTTATACGGAAAAGCACAAAACAAGGTTAGCTTACCTTAGAATGCTTTGCACAGGTCAAACTCTGTATTTCACCATAAACTTGCTCTCAATTTGTCCGTAAGGATCCAGCGAATAAAATCCAGTAAAACAATTTAGTCCAAAACACGTGTTAGATCCATTTCGACGTCTGATCCGGCAGCATGCTTGTGTTGTTTACCCAAAACCACGAGCCTTGCCGAAGGCGAAGGCGGAGCCCAAATGTCCTTCTGCGGCTCTCGTATTCAAAATGGCTGCCTCTGCATGGGGAAGATCCCCCTTTTATGTGACTATATCTAAGTCCAAAAGAATACTTTGATTTCATGATGGAAGTGAAAAGGCTTGGAAAACAATGTATTTTTGAAATTTGTAATTAACGGGTAAAAATCTTACACACTGTCCCTTTAATAATATGCAATTGCATAGGGTTACACGTTACATTATTCTTATAGGCACGATGTATAAAGCTGCAATATGAAACCACCTACTTATCTCCATGGAGATGTTATTGCATTGCCTGAAATATTCCACTGTAGCGTAATATTTATCTATCGTGCATTTATTCAAATATAGGGTTTTTTGTTGTTTTGGTGCAATGTGTAACTTTTCTGTTGGAGGCTTCATCACCTGCTTGATTCTATGCATTTGTCATTGCACTGTATAGAATGTTCCACAGTATGACATTAAACAGCTCTATTTGTAATTTAATCAAATACAGGCATTCTGACAGAGCAGGTTTACACAGATCTGACCTGTAACTTGGTCTGGTTTGGTCTCCATGAAGATTAAAAAGTTGAATACCATACTGTGAAATATTCCAGACAAAACAACAACATCTCCATGAAGACAAGCAGGTGAAGACACGCAGACCCTCCAACAGAAAACACAAATACTTCAAGACTGAAACTGGTCCACGAAAAAGGACAAAACACCGAGGCACAAACAAAGCAATGTGGTCTACTCCATTCAGTGTAGTGAAGACTGCAGTGAGCGCTACATTGGAGAAACAAAACAGCCACTTCACAAGAGAATGTACCAACACAGACAGGAGAGCCAGAGTGGACCACCGTACATCTCTACCTAAAAGCCACGGGCCACTCCTTTGAGGACAGTGAGGTACAGATCTTGGTCAGAGAAAAGAACTGGTTTGAGAGCGGAGTTAAAGAGGCTGTTTTTGTCAAGAAAGAGAATCCTTCCCTGAACAGAAATGAAGGGCTCAGGCACAATTTGTCTCCCATCTATAACTCATTTATCCTCAAACCTAAATCAAAACAAACAAAGAAAACAATAGGGCAGCCAGGTCAGGGCCAGAGATGTGAAAACACCCATTATGGCCCTGAATGGTTCTGCTAACAAGACCCTAGGCCTTCTTTAAAGATCCCATGACATGGTACTTCTTGATGCTTTTATATGGCTCCTTAATGGTTCCCTAATACTGTAAATGAATCCTTCTTCAAAATCAACACTCAGTGCATGAGAAACAGAGATAAGATGAGAAAGAGTAATTTTTTCTCTCTCTGAACACTCCATAATGGGCATTGTTGCTTGAATGCAAATGGCCTATAGTAGAGGGTGGGGGCATGGCCAAACTCTCCGCTCTCGGCTCTGAGCTCTCAGCTGATCCATTTCCGTGTTTTTGCACGGGGGGAGAGATTTGAAGCGTTCCATTGAAAAATAAACACATTTCCACAGAAAATAAAATTAAACCACTGCTGTTCAAAGGTCCAGAGGCTCAGATAAAGGACTTCCGAGCCTAGAAACACTCGGACGTGCCCCCAGGCAAATAAAAAAATGCATTTTGCATTGCCTAGCGCATTCGCAGTCCAACTCTCTGGGCGTGATTTACAGAGACGCTGAGTACAGACAGACGGGGGTGGAACTGCATTTGCATTTCTTTTTTCGATCTGACATCAATAAGGTGCCTTGTTCAAAATCGCCCGTTTGAGCTTCAATTTTTTGTAATGCAGAAAAGGATCGCAAATGCTCAGTTTAGACATTTCGCAACTTTTAACCATGGGGGGGGGGGGGCTAAACAGGGTAGGGGAGCTCACATTAACGTTCAGAAACCTCAGAAAGTGAAAATTTCATGCCATGGGACCTTTAACTAACAGAAACTGTAACAGGTGTGGTAGTCACAGAGTAATTTCATTGTAGTTAGCTCCTCCCTTCAGACAGATATAAGGCAGTGTCCACCAGCGTCTGACCAGAACTGAAGAAGCAGCTTGGATGAGCTGCAAAACGTATTTGACCAAATAAACTTTTGTCCACTTGACAAACTGAAGTTCTCCTTTTGCCTCCAACTGAAAAATTACACAATGCACCTTTTAAAGTTGGGGTATTATCTAACACATGTGGCCATTAGTGACAACATAGCTGATTAGCCCTACGATTTCAAACTTCAAATTTACTTCTAGAACTGGGGGGTGGACAGTCACTGTTGAGCTCCATAGTGGCTTCTCTGATCGAGACACATTCCCAAACTCCACAATCTGAAAACCAATATTAAAGGTCCTATATTCAGAGCTTTAGTCATGTTTCATTGCTGTTATCTGATCAAAAACATACCTGGAGTTGTTTTGTTTCCTTCACACATATTTGAGTAATGCTTTATTGTTAGTCTCCAAAACTCAACATGCTCTGTTCCACCTTCTGATGTCATGAAGTGGTAGTTTTCAAGATAACGGCTACTACCTTTTACCTTTTGTTCAGTACATTGGCAATACCAGGACTGACATCATCCAGATAATTCTAGTGAAAATATATGCACATTAAAAACACAGTGGAGCACTTCCTTTATTACCACCGGTGATGACATCTAAATATGTAGGAGGTGTGTGCTAAACATGTGCGGATGAAACAAAACAAAACTCTGGGTATGATTGTGATGAGGAAACAACATTATAACATAGCTCAGAAGTGTAATACGGACTTTAAAACCTCTTCTGCAGTAGAACGTATACGTTGTGCTGATCCAGGTGATCTCCAGCCCAGTCTGCGCCCATCCATCACAACTGCCCGATGGCACCAGGATGGGCACAGACATGGCACAGGCTCGGTGAGCTCTGATGAGGCTGTTTGTCCCTACATATGCCAGCGCTTGTAATCGCTTTCACAACGCCGTGCCAACCTGAGCTGTGCCAACCAGGGCCACATGTTTCCACACAGGACGAGAAGGCAAATGAGCTCTGATGAGTTGGCTGTTTGTAGTCCAGAGCACGAGGAAAACTAAGCTAACAAGGCAAACCTTCAGAGTGGAGCTTTCTATAGGACTGGAGACAGTTAGGAATGGCCATAGATCATTATCACAGCACTGTCACCACATGAAACGCTCTTCTCCGTTCCTATAATACTCGTCATGAAAAATACAAATGTACGATTAATTCAATGTGTTTGTATTACCAAGTGGTTCCCAAAGTGGGCGTCGTGGGGGAAGGGACGAGGGGACACGGGATGATTTCCAGAAATTATGTTTTAAAGGTGCACAGTGCAACTTTTCTGGTGGAGGGTCCGTCACCTCATTGTCTCCATGGAGATGTTATTGCTCTGCCTGGAATGTTCCATGGTATGACATTAAACACATCTACAGTGGTCTCTCGCTCTATCGCGGTTCACTGTTCGCGGCCTCGCTGTTTCGCGGATTTTTCTTTTTTCTTTTTTTTTTTAATTGTGTAACTTTTTTTTTTTTTTTATAGTGTAACATTGTGTTCTGTGTCCTGATTGGTTAAGGGACTGTAGACCTTTGCCGATTGATAGATGGGGGACGCGGGGGACCGGGACTAGACCAGGACTAAATGTGGACTAAACTAGGTCTAGACCAGAATTAAACCAGGTCTAGACCAGGACTAAACCAGGTCTAAACGTGGACTGGTCCTGGACTAAACCAGGACTGGACCAGGTCTAGACCTGGACTAAACCGGGACTAGACCAGGTCTAAACCAGGATTAAATCACTCCGTGCGGCTCTTTGCTGGTTTCGTGCAGCTCTTACGTTTGTTTGTGCGTGTTCGGTTTGTGGCTCAGGCTGCAAAGGCGTGGTCCTGAGGGGGAGGCATGGTCCGGTTGCAGCCCCGGTGTACGCGCGGCCTTGCGCCGGTCACGCTGGTCTGTCACGGATTTGACCACGATGAGGGGTGCACGTGTCGCGCACTTCTCCAAGGGGTTGGTGCGCGTCGCGTCCCGGGACGTGGCAGTGCTCCTCGCACGTCCGGTGGGGCTTCCGGCAGAGCCCCTGCACTTCACTATTAATGCATTTTGTTGTAAATCTACAAAAGTCTGAGTGTTTAAACGAGAGAGAAATGTGAGAAAATGTTAACTCCAGTGTTTTAAGGCATTTACAGCCTTAAAACATGTATAATAATTGTAAAATATAAAGTTGTCCTACTTCGCAGATTTCACTCATTACGGGTTATTTCTGGAACCCCCGCGATAAACGAGGGATTACTGTATCTAGGATTTATTCACTACGGGTGTTTCTGTTGCTCAAAAATACAATAATTCCCTCTGGGAATAGGGGCGACTCTCCACAGATCTGACCTGTAATGCAGCCTATAGTTAATCTATACTGTGGAACATTTTAGATGGAGCAATAACATTTATATGAAGACAAGAAGGTGGAGGACCCTCCAGAAAAGTTGTGCAAGGCAAAAATATATTAATACATTTATTTATTTTTGACTTTAATTCATATGTTAAAAATGTCGTTGTAATAATAATGTGAGCACTTACTGCCCATTATGTTTCTGGCATGTAGGGCACCAAATAATATGAGTAAAGTAGGATACATGAAATAAACATGCCTTGTACTAGCTGGTCTGTTCAGTTATAACTATACTTAAGTTCGACTTTTGTTTTCCTGTTCTACTAATGATCCCGTATCCGTTAGCGTGAGTGCTCGGGGCACTGATTTGCGGTCTCCAAATAACACAAACTTTAGCACTTTTCAAATCACAGAAGATCGCTATGTCAGGGTAGACTTTTAGTAGATTCCAAAACGGCCTGAAACCCGATATCGCAACAGAAAAGTAAAGTTCAGAGCGGTGTTAGCTTCTTTCGGACTAGCGGTGTTTACAAAACAGCTGAGTTCACGCATGTGCACTGTCCTCTCTGATGACGTCATCAAATGAAACTATAGCTGGATATCGGGTTTCAGGCCGTTTTGGAATCCACTAAAAGTCTACCCTGACACAGCGATCTTCTGTGATTTGAAAAGTGCTAAAGTTTGTGTTATTTGGACACCGCAAAGTAATGCCCCGAGCATATGATACGAGCACCATGTTAACGGATACGGGATCATTAGTAGAACAGAACGGCTCCAACATAACTTCTGCGATACCACTCCAATTGACACCAAACTGCTCAGATTGTAAAAAAAAAACGTTACTTTTCCTTTAAGACAAAATGAGACAGAACAGATCCAAATATGTTCTGTAGCCATTATTTATCCCTCAAGTACGTAACTACAGAAGAGCTTCCTATAGGTAAAAACTCTTCCACCTTAAACACAGGAGTAACCCTAGCAATTTTCCTGGTTGTTTGCACTATACCCTGTTTAAGGTGGAAAGGGACAAAAACAAAAACAAAACAAAAAATCTGAAACATGGTTTAACACTCCATGCATCTGAAGCTTAAGAGTGCATAGAACCATTAAATTGGGGGCCTCTAAAAGTAATCTAGTAATGTTTAGGTGTTGCAAATAATCAGAAGAAATATAAAACAAGAGTGCTTGGGTAGGTTTAATGCATAAACTATATGTTTAGCCAAGTATCAGGGCAAAGGCGAGTGGCGTGTTAGCGCTGGGAGCTCTAATAAAACATAAGAAAGTAATACCACTGGCCAATCCATTTGCTTTGAATGTTGTATGAATCTCTCTCTTTGACCTGGAGGAGTGTTGTGTCTACAGCTGACACCATAACCTCACATTTCCTCACACTATTTCGAGTGCTCCTATTGGCTGATTTGGCCGAGTCAAAGCACACAGCCGCACTCCCATTGGCTGCGCTGCCCCAGTCAAAGCTACCTGGCGCGGCCACTTGGCAGCGCTGTTAAATAAACATGCATTGCTCGCTCCGGTTCATAACCTCTCCACAAGGAACAACAATGTGCACTAATGGAAACATTGTGAGCGGCGCTGAAGGCGGTTTTCCCCTGCTGTCACACGGCTGACTTTAACTGGACCAAGAAGTGCTCGCTCAAAATAATGATAGGGAATATGTATCTAAGGCTATGGAAATGCAGTCAATTTACAGCTCCAGGGGTCAAGTCGGGGTCGCTAACTCAAAATCAAAGCAGATTGTATTGTAATGCCGCAGAGATGAGTGCATTGTGTGTTTAGTGGTCGTGCTCCTGGTGGGGTACTGACCTGGAGGTGCAGGGGTAAATTTGTTTTTTTCCTCCTGAACTTATCTGGTTGTTTCGGAGGTGCCTGTCTCTCTCGCTCACGGTGACGCACAAACCCAATCTCCCTTTGTAAATAGAGCTAGGTTTTATAATTCGGCCTCTCTCCCAAGACTCCCGTATCAATAATGCAGAAGCACCACATCTGGCGGCTGCCCGGAGATTATCGGCACGATGCGGACTGACAGTTATGGTAATAGTTTGGCAAACAATCTACTGGCGGCGATTACAAGTGTTTTGAGATGGGCGCGGCGTGGTGAGGGACATGATTGATTGCTCAGCGGGCGACAGGCGACCGAGAGGCGACCGGTTCAAACCCCCATCGGCCCGCGCTCGCCTCCTTCCTCTGATAACGGACAAATGCCTCTATGCACAATCTCCATGGGAATGTGATAGGGAGCCCAAGCGGAGGTCCAGGCACTAAACAATCACAGTACTTCAACAGGTCACTAACACGGGGAAGGCTTACATCAGAGAGGGGCTGGGGTGCAAGAGTAGAGATGGTTCAGACAATGCAACAGAATGATATGGGGTACACTGACATTAAGGATTCATTTTACATACCATATCTTGCTATTATCCAACATTACCGTTTACAAAGCAATCTAGCTGATTCATGCTTTGCACCATTATATACTGTACTACATTCATCAGAATGTTCATATATTCCAACATGGAGGCAAATTGAGTAATGAGTCAATAAGCTATGACTTTTACTTTTTACTTAAAGATCCCATGACATGGTACTTCTCGATGCTTTTATATGGCTCCTTAATGGTTCCCTAATACTGTAAATGAATCCTTCTTCAAAATCAACACTCAGAAACAGAGATAAGATGAGAAAGAGTATTTTTTTTTCTCTCTGAACACTCCATAATGGGCATTGTTGCTTGAATGCAAATGAGGAGAAAAGAGCTGGCTTATAGTAGAGGGTGGGGGCGTGGCCAAACTCTCTGCTCTCGCTCTGAGCTCTCAGCTGATCCATTTCCGTGTTTTTGCACGCGTTCCAGCGTTCCATTAACAAATAAACACATTTCCACAGAAAATAAAATCAAACCACTGCTGTTCAAAGGTCCAGAGGCTCAGATAAAGGACTTCCGAGTCTAGAAACACTCGGACGTGCCTCCAGGCAAATAAAAAAAAAAAAGCATTTCGCATTGCCTAGCGCATTCGCAGTCCAAACTCTCTGGGCGTGATTTACAGAGACGCTGAGTTCAGACAGACGGGGGTGGAACTGCATTTGCATTTCTTTTTTCGATCTGACGTCAATAAGGTGCCTTTTTCAAAATCGCCCATTTGAGCTCCAATTTTTTCTAACGCAGAAAAGGATCGCAAATGCTCAGTTTAGACATTTCGCAACTTTTAACCATGGGGGGGGGGGGCTAAACAGGGTAGGGGAGCTCACATTAACGTTCAAAAACCTCAGAAAGTGAAAATTTCATGCCATGGGACCTTTAACTTTTACTTTTTATTTTTCAAATATTGACATCAGATCTAAATGCCAATATTTAGAGGTGCACTGTGCAACTTTTCTGGTGAAGGGTCTGCTACCTGATCTCCATGGAGATGTTATTCCTTTGCCTGGAATGGCTTTAAACATATTAATTTACTATTATTAATTACAGGTGTTTCTATTGTTAAAAATACCATAATTCCTTCTGTGAATAGGGGCAACTCTCCACGTATCTTAAAGGGATAGTGCATATTTTTTATGTTAATCTGTATGGGTTTCCTTCTAAGTTACGTGATAGAGTTAACATGCGCGTAGTGATACGAGTGGAGAGAGACAATACGCACATGCGAAATACGCTGCTGGATGTTTCGTGGACAACTGTTTCTGACGCAAATATATCACCTTTCTAACAAATGTTTTGTTTTGAGAAGAAAAACAAGCTTTATTTCATGTTCCAGGGAAGTTACCGGACCTACTTACGTGGGCTCCAGAAAGCGAGCCGAACCGAGATCAGCTGAGACTGTCAGAGGTAAGCCGGTGTCAACACTCGTAACTTTTAGAAGGAAACCCATACAGATTACCTTTTTTTTTTTAAACGCACTATCTCTTTAAGATAAAGCAATAATATTTCCATGGAAACAAACAGGTGGCAGACCATTCAATAGAAATGTTACACAATGCACCTTTAACCAAACATTTTGTATGTCCAGTGTACAGGCTTGGGGAGTAACGGATTACATGGAACGGCGTTAAGTAAAAGGATACAAAAAAAAGGTAACTGTATTCCCCTACAGTTACAAAGAAAAAGACGTACTCAGATTACAGGTACATTTAGTGAAAATGGGGATTACTTAGCAGGATTACAATTTGAAAGCATTTTATGTTATTTAATTTTTTCATTTAAAGCCGGAGGTCATATGTAGGGAAAACAGAACGTACAGACTCTGTTTGTGAAACAAACTTGCAGCGGCTCGCACTGAACTTCACGCACTACGGACTAAACTTGCAGCGGGCATGGTTTCAAAAAACGCATTTAGCGGGTGGAAATTTAGGGAGAATTTTATTTTTAAAGAAGACAAAGGGAAAAACATCACAGTGCAGTGCAAATTGTGCCTTCCAGCGGTTAAACACCTGTCAATGTCCAAGGATTCTACTTCCAATCTCAAGAAACATTTACAGGTAAGATCGCTAATATTAACGCTTTGATACTGACAAGCCCTAAATGTCCTGCTTCAGTCATGTTATGTGTGAATATGAGTCATTTCTTTGTCTTGATTCATTGGTAGGAGCCAGTTTCGAGTTAGCTATCGACTAGCAAACTATTAGCAAGCTAGCTAACGTTTGCGGTCACAAGTACACTTTGTGCATTTGTAGAACGATATTACAATATTTAAACATTATCTAGGCAACATAGTCATGTTAACTGATCCATGAAGACCCTTTAGACAATTCCGTGCAAAGCTGTCGTTAGATGTCGGCCAGCACGCAAGCTGGACCAACATCCTGTCCAGCTGCGGAGATCGGGCAAGATGACTGTCCCGGTAAAACTAAAACTTTAACTGAAAATATAATTTTGTTGAAGTCATAGGTGTTTAGGTGTTTGGTTTAGTGAGTGACCTTGTTTACTAGTTACGTGTGTTGACTCAACACACGTAACTTTTAGAAGGAAACCCATACAGATTAACATAAAAAACCTGCAATATCCCTTTAAATTGTAGTACTGTACATTAATTTTGATTTAGGGACTTTAAAAATCCACAAATAGACACCAAATTGTGTGAGTGCTTCTAATTCATGTAAAAAAGTTCAAATAAGATAATTTTGTGTTTACTGAGTAATGAGCAGATTGTATCTGTGTTGTTTACTGTTCTGCACAACTGTACCTTTTTATTGAGAATGTTGAAGGTGACCACTGTATTTGTTTGTTAAAATAATATTTAATATTAAATTGTACCATGTGGTCAAGACTTGTGCACTCTCATTGTAGGACTATACGCTACTGCCCAAATTAGCTTTCCTCAATTTCTTTTATAATGCACAAAAGTAAGTAATTTTCTTGTTTTCTTGTTGTTATAGGATATTTGGTGTTAAAGTAATCCAAAAGTAACTGAAAGTAATCAAGTTACATTACTTTAATATTATAGTACCGGGATTACGTTACTGAATACATATTTTAAGGAGTAACTAGTAACTGTACCGGATTACATTTCTAAAGTAACCCTCCCAACCCTGCCAGTGTACGATGGCACACAGTATAATTTGAAGTAAAGGATGTCATTATGTTAACAAAATTTAAAACTTTTGGGGGCTAAACATTTCTGTTTGTAATTGTCCCGAAAAAAAAACCCATTAAATCATGCAAATCATCTCTATCATAAATGAACAAAATAGCAAAAGAAAAATATTTTCTGAATTCTATATTCAGCTTCGATGAGCTACAAAAAAATGTGTCTAGTTGACAGAAATGAATTTTTCTTTTGCTATGCATCAGCCGGACGACTACACAGACAAATAAACAAATGTCACGTGTCTAAAGGGTTTCATTTGCCGAACCTACCTTGATTTTTCATATTTTGTGATCATTCAGATTACATTGTGTTCCACTTTATTCATGCCACTCTGGAATTTAGAATCTATTGGCTTACAAAAATGTTTAACCTAACTGCTAATGAAAGAATAAAGATTCAAAATGAGTTTGAATCCATCTTTTCACAATCTTAAGTCGTATTTATAAAACTGAGCTGGTGACGTAGGAGTCGGGAAAAGCATTAGAAAAGAAATTGCAGTGTTGCAAAGTAGGCTAGCAGAACAGCAGGAGAACAGAAAATATCAAAACATCCAGATAAATAAAACTGCTGGTCTGAGAAATGTAATTCTCTTTAATGAGAGAGAAAAGTAAAGATGGGTCCAAATCTCTGTCAGCCAATCATAGTCTACGACTATCATCACCTCCTCCTCACCACCACTCCCAGTGCTCATTTCAGTTCTAGACTCCTCCTGTAAATAAAGTAAACATTCAGTCCTCATCCTTGTCCTAATGATGCCCTTTTTGACTGAGGGAAAATAGACGTTATCTTCTCTTTGTGCTATAGGTCATCATCTCCTTGGTTACGCCAAAACATAAACAATAAAATGTCAGCCATCTTGTCAGACCTGAGCAGTGCCCTGTCAAGACTTTGAGCCTCTATATCCTCCATATCCAACAAAGGAGCTCATTACTTATTAATGATACAAACGCTGCTGTAACACCATTTGGCTAATATACATTTGCATATTTATTAAAAAGAGACATTTGTGATTAATGGGATGTAGCCCTGTCACCAGTGGATGAGGGGAACTGAACATCCACCAATGAGGAGCGTGGATCTTAACTCACGTTTACAGTAGACTGTAGGATCATCTGTGTGGGCAACGCTGACCTGGAATCCACTTATTTAAGTGCACTGGTACATGTGAAATTCTAAAGGGTTTTGTCATTAAATGGTCATTTGCATTCCAGAGTAATGCAGTGCAGGTGAGGTTATGTACATCTTGTGACGTGCTTTGACAGATCACATCCAGGTTCATAGAAAAAAAAAATGTGTAAACAAATTCCTAGCCTAGTTCATATGACAATTTCCCAGTACAATCCTACTTCTATTCTGTGTTTCTATAGCCCAGTGCAGAGGGATGGAACATTTATGAGTTTGTGTATGCTACAGTCTAGTTGCTTTCGCTCAAGTGTAACCTATAAAATAAAAGCTGTGTCTGAAAAAGTGTCCTGACGACAAGGACATTGTCCGATAAGTGGAGAAGGGCAGTGAGAGCTATTTAGAGTGAGGGTAAATGGCCTTTTTACCATGGGCCCCCTCCCCCATTTAGGGCTGGCATTAGACACTGCAGACTGACATACATTTTTTATAGCTTCATAAAGTCGTGGGATGACCAGGTCACCCTTCTCATAACTAGGGAGCAGAACGCTTGAAAAAAGCCATTCATCACCATGAAAGGGCCTGCTTGTCCAAGCGCCTTCAAACATGCAGTGAGTCTGGGAGAGCCCGAGCACAAATGCTAACGTACTTGTGCGGCTAATGCCAGATGACCTTCTCACATCTATTAGCAGGCTGGCTGACGCAGAGGGCAGCATGGCCCCTCTCCTCTCCTCCCCTCTCAGCCTGCTGCTGCACAGCCCAATGACAAGCTAAAGGAAATATCATGCATGATAATTGCTGTTGCCACCAACAAAGCAATCTTTGGCATTTTTTAAAACAACGAAGGTAATGTCAGGTGAAAAGACTGGTGATGAATTACACACGGTCGGCAGCGTGTGGACTGTGCATATATATGGAGGCTAAAGCTACAGGAATAACATGACATGCTTTTTTAAACGTGTCCCCTTTGATTTGAGCAGCCATAAGGACCTCCGATGTAGGGCTGGAACGTCCCTCACAGGCACCCATCCACCACCAAACCCCATTAGTGGGCAATTAGTGACAGCTGGTGGGCTGTCAGGCTGGTAATGGCCTCAAAAGCAGGACCCACGAAATACCTCATCTGCACGTGCTATGCTCTCAACATATAGAAATCAAACACCATATTGACATGAATCTACAAAGGAGGAATATACACGTTCTTTGTAAAAATTAAAATGATCAAAAATATCAGACAAGAATTTGCCTGAATCCTAAGACTCCTACACTTGAACTTGAATTGCTATCCATACTAGCTATATTAATGGTCATTTTAATATTGTAAAATGACTGCAAATGTGACGTGATAATAATAATGCATTCGATTTATACTTTTCAAGACACCCTAAGTGTTTTACAGTGTAAGGTAGCATTTTAGCCGCAGCTGCCCTGGGGCAGACTGATGGAGGTGAGGCTGAGAATCTGCAACATTGGACCACTGCTCTAACCACCGAGCCACTGTCCCCCCAAACAAAAAAAACAAAACAAAAACAGGATTATAACCCAAGAACTTAGCATACTTGTAAATTGTTTCAGTCTTGTTTCGTGGTTTCTGTGTATGCAGTGTTGTTTTAAAGAGGGTTATTGGCTGCAAATAACAAATAACATATTTAAATCACAAATCACTTTTTATTACAGTATTATATAAATGCTATATTCACCAAAAACAATGTCAAACAAATCTATTTCATTTTGGAAGCTCTTTATTTTTATCTTATTTATATTTATTTGACAGGGACAGTGTACCTTAATTAACATATCTGTAAATGTACCAGAATTTGCCAAAAGACTTTTTTTTATCTGTTGTCCCTGGACAGATCTTAAAATGGTCTCCCTAAAAACAATGATAACAAAATAAAAGTACACAGTGAACAATATACAATTATTAACAAGTAGTAAAATTTTAACTAAAACTATAAATCCAATTGATGAATACAGTGTACATAAAACTTTAACTTTCTCAGTCCTCCTTCCCTTTGCGCTTCGCATCACACCACCTTCAAAGAACATTACAATCGGCATCCACTTCCCTAATGAAACTACTGCACATCACATTAGGTTTGTGAAGTTGTAGTATATACTTTTGTGTACTGTATTTATGGAAAATTGCACAACAGGAGCATGGATGATATAGACTTGTGAGCTGAATGGAGGATTTGAATAGTGCCTGGGAGATTGCTAGATTACTGAAACATACATGGGTAACATATAAAGCTTCCTGTTTTTGATGAGAAAATAATGTAATAACATGGTAGAAAACTCCCCAAAAAAAGTCTATTTTTCATCATACTCCCTATTTAAATAGTTAAAAAGCTATCTAGTGTGTAGAGAATATTTGGATTAGTGTCTGTGCCGTCTACCAGCAACAATGCCCATGTACAATTTTATCTGAAAAGTAAAGGAAAATCAAAGCCAATAGTAAGAGTAAGTGTATTTTCATATTGTTTGTTTACTTTCTAATGGCTGTGGTAACTGAATAATAGCTACTTATTTTTGGGGGAAAAAAACTGAATGAATCCATCTTGTGCTACTATTTGTTGTAAGCATGATTCCACACTCTTATGTCTGTCCTTTGGTCTGTTTTCAGAAGCTGAACTGAGAGGCAGAGGAAAGGCGTGCGGAGGGGAGGGGGCAGCCGCCGTGTAGTTTCATAATTTATTTAAGAGGGAAAGAAGGCAGCCATGGGGAACAAATAGTGTTTCCCCAGAAGCCGTGACCTCTGACCCCGCCTCTGCGTACCTGCAAACCCAGCCCCGTCGCATTAGCGCAATCCTCATTTGATGGAATTTTAATATTCTGCCTTGATGACTTTTTAGTAACATTTACTTTGCAGAGGTGAGGAGCACTCCCCCCGGAGGAAATGAAACATGTCAAAACCCATTAGGAAAAAATCAAAATTTAAATACCTCCACCGTGTTTACGCTAATACACACAATCCCCGGGCCGCGCAGGCTAGGCTCGCTAACGCTCATCTGCCCGCACGGCGTAATGACTGAGCGTGATGGCTAAGCGGTTTGCGGGTCACCGAGCATACGTTACAGATCCAATTTAACCCTTGATTGCTTGTACTCTGGAGGACCTGGAAAAACGTGTTATTGAAATGTAATAGCGGATGGTTTGCCTTCCTCCCATGCAGGGACAGAGGTGTGCGCACATGGCTCCGCTGATGGCCTCACAAACAGGGGGAGGAGGAGGAAAGATGCACCCGGGAGATGGAAAACAAAGACATTTTCGCACACAGAGGTGAGGGTTGTCTCATCTGCCGCCCGGGCTAAACACCAGCACAATTAGCCCCTCAAGGCACTGCGTAGCTAGCTAGCACGGTGCTGCGGGATCAGCGTTATAATAATAATAATAATAACACTAATAGTACTTCTTGTCATTTGCAGTAAATTGTCATGACTGTATTAACCGAGTCAAGCAAAGTTCATGGCAGGGTGCAGGTCCAGGGCATAAGCTTTACGGCAGGAATAAAACATGGGGTTACAATTATGCTAACAAGTATTGTTCTGCTTCTTTAGTTCATTCATCATCCAACTGTTTATTTTTACTGTGGGAACGTCAAAGAGCAGAGGCTGGAGCGCTGAAGAAATGAACATAAACCAATAGCACGGCGAACGGGAAATTCAGCAGCCAATCAAAACAGAGAGAATTCTATTAGCCACACGTAACAAGGAGCGGCTTCATATGGTCCATGTACAAAATAAGTTCCATATTTGTGTACTATGCAGTAGAAAAACTAGCCCAAGGAAAGCACACATGGCATTTATAACAATGTGTAAGAATTAATCATAATAATCAGCTAATTGCTGCTAACTGCTTAGCCAATGGTAAAATCTAAGGCTAATCTAAGGCTAATCTAAGGCTAAAAAGTCCTGGGTTCAATTCCAAGATTTTCATCCAGGTGCTCAGTTAATACAATAGAGATTTGGAATTGTTTAAAAAAAAAAAAAGGTAAATTACTCAAATAAAAATAAAATAAAATAACAAGTTACGTCCTGCATTCTTTTACTCATGCAAGTCATATGTTAGTGCAAAGTCACAGTTTGTAGCAGGAAGTGTGAATGCTTTTCTCGGACCCCTCGGCCTTTTGCCGTTTGACCTCACAAAAGGGTCTGCGAGATCGCCACTATGAAACAGCTCTGAGCACGGGCTTGAAACAAATGTGCAAAATTCATCTTTTCTGTTGATGAAAAATACAGTAACAAAAGCAAAAAAAATAACTTTATACTCAACAAATTAGACAATTTTGACAGTATGGTGCAACATAAAAGAGTGGATAATAAGAGTAAATATAACCAGCCATCCATTTTCTTCCTACCACTCACACTTCCTCCAGCTCTTCTGGGGGGATCCCGTGGCTTTGTAAGGCCACCTCAGCTACTCCTTTCGACGTGGAGGAGCAGCAGCTCTCCTCTGAGCTCCTCCCATGTCACTCTGCAGGGTTTCTGTGTTTAACATGTGTGAAAGGAGCAAAACACAACTCCAGGTATCATTTTTGATGAAGAAGCAACATTATAACAAATCAGAAAATACTGTAATATGGGCCCTTTAAAATACATAGAAAATATCACAGACGAGAGTAATTTAAAGAGACAGGTGTTCATGAGTCCAACAGTGCAAACTAGATTGGTCTAATAGATTTAATTTGCCTGTATTAATTTAGTGACGCATAGTAGAAAGAAACTTCACTTCAAAACTATTACCTTCTTTGAAATTAATTCCCTGTAAAATGGCGAGCTAAAGCACCACATTGCCTGGTCCCTGCCCCAGTTATAGTCGACCTCTACTCCATAAGCCCACTCTAATGTGCTTCTCATTTCCACCATAAACTGGCATCTTCATTGTGTGGCCTTCTCTGGGACCGTCTCTCCAGCGAGGCCTGCACAGTTCCAGAGCAGAGGCTAATTGAGAGCTCAAGTGTGCAGCGCATGGGCTCGGCTCATTCAGTGTTTGTCATTAAACCCCAGAGCTGTGGGACAAGTCGTGTGGAACCAAGATTTATGCTAATGTCCCGGCGCATATGCTTATTCTACATATCTATATCAAACTTAATAGACTGTTACATTGCTTCTTAACCCCGGCTCCATACATGATTACCTTTTGTGATTCCTCTGCAGACTGGAGCACAAACATGGGTGGTGTAGTGGTGTGGTTAGGTGGGTCCTTGGTTACATGGTTGCTTGGTTTGGTAGTTGGGTGGTTAGTCGGTTTCTTGCTTTGTTAGTTCACGCACTTGACTACAAATGGTTGTTACAGTGGCTCAGTGGTTAGAGCTCTTATTCATTCAGATGACTGATTAAGTTCTCTTGTTTTTTACAATCTGAGCCTTATTTTGGTAATAAAACAAGTTGTTTTACTCACCCATAGCACTTTGGTGTCATATGGAGCACTTCCGGAGATGTTTTAGATTAGCGATATCCGTAATGTGAGTTCTCGGGGGCCCGTGCGGTCTCCAAATAACACAAACTTTAGCACTTTTCAAATCATAGAAGCTCAATGTCTTAGTCTACATTTTCGTTTGAGTCAAAAGTGGCCTGTAATCCGAGATTTATCCATAATTTACAGCTTTGCGTTTCATGTTTGGGTCCCGGGAGCTGAGAGCGAAATAAGCTGTGACTCCGCACATGCGCACTGACCTCCTCATCTACTCGAAACTATGGATAAATCTTGGATTACAGGCCACTTTTGACTCAAACGAAAGCATAGACTAAGACATTGAGCTTCTATGATTTGAAAAAAGCAAAGTTTGTGTTATTTGGAGACCGCAAACATGTGCCCCGAGAACTCACATTACGGAGATCGCTAATCTAAAACATCTCTGGAAGTGCTCCATATGACACCAAAGTGATATGGGTGAGTAAAACAACTTGTTTTATTACCGAAATAAGGCTCAGATTGTAAAAAACGTTAATTCTCCTTTAAAGGGATATGCCACCCCCAGGTCAAATTTGGGCATCTCCCCACAGTCCAGAGACTAAAATAAGTGGTGGAAAGCGTTTTCCTGCTCACCCAGCCATTGTCCGAGTCTGTCGCCACTGACCGCCGCGGTATCTGCTGCTCCTCCGCCTTAGACTGGAGTCTAACGTCGCCAGAGAAAGATTTCGGCAAAAAGGAATTAATTTGCTCGATGCGTTTCCCAATTACTTTCTGTGTAGTGCGCATTCATATCGAGTGCAAATAAATGTGCAAATCAACACGGAGAGCTTGCCTTGGTCATTTTGGGTGGGAACTATTTTCCAGTGCGGAAGAATACAGCCGAATCACGCAGCACGCTGCCAGGGGAATCCCAGTTACGCACCGGGAAGGGAGTTCCCCTGTTGCACAACGTGGTGCGTGATTCGGCTGTATTCTTCCGCACTGGAAAATAGTTCCCACCCAAAATGACCAAGGCAAGCTCTCCGTGTTGATTTGCACATTTATTTGCACTCGATATGAATGCGCACTACACAGAAAGTAATTGGGAAACGCATCGAGCAAATTAATTCCTTTTGGCCGAAATCTTTCTCTGGCGACGTTAGACTCCAGTCTAAGGCGGACGAGCTGCAGATACCGCGGCGGTCAGTGGCGACAGGCTCGGACAATGGCTGGGTGAGCAGGAAAACGCTTTCCACCACTTATTTTAGTCTCTGGACTGTGGGGAGATGCCCAAATTTGACCTGGGGGTGGCATATCCCTTTAAAGGTGTACTGTATAACATTTCTGGTGGGGCCATTTGCTCATCTCCATGGAGATGCTGTTGCTTTGCCTGGAATGTCCATGCTGCATTTACTCAAAAACATGGGATTGTATTGACCTAAAAACTTACATACTGTGAGTGGGTTTGCCTCTTCTTAAGATAAGATAAGATAAGATAAGATAAGATAAGACTTTATTGATCTCACACAGGAGAAATTTACTTGTCACAATAGCTCCAGGTAGGGACAGTTTGAACAAGAAGACAAGTGCATGCAGGCAAAAAAAGGCATAGATCTGTCATGTAGCTTGGTCCTATGGCGTTACCTGCTGCCTCCGTATATAGATAAATAAATGTGATGCCATACTGTGGAACATTTCAGAATGGTTGGTTTGGTTGCTGGTTATTGATTTGATTGGATTTAGTTGGTTTGTGGGTACCTTGGTAGACAGGTTTATTGCTTGGTTACTATTGGCTACTTTAGGTAGATGCATGCTACCCTACCTGTACTCTACACCACATTAGCTTGTCACTGGATGTTTTCAGAATAGTGTAGTATAATAACCTGTATTTGTCCACATTTAGTCTGTATTGATAAGGGCTGTTGTTGCCCTACGCATTCATACCCACATGAGCCCTGACATTTACAGTCACTCAGAGCTGGAGACTTCTGCAGGAGTGTTCAGTATTATTACAAACACTATTATTACAAAAAAAAAAAAATCACCATGTCAGGCTTTAAAGATCCCATGACATGGTACTTCTTGATGCTTTTATATGGCTCCTTAATGGTTCCCTAATACTGTAAATGAATCCTTCTTCAAAATCAACACTCAGTGCATGAGAAACAGAGATAAGATGAGAAAGAGTATTTTTTCTCTCTCTGAACAGGCTATTATGGGCGTTGTTGCTTGAATGCAAATGAGGAGAAAAGAGCTGGCCTATAGTAGAGGGTGGGGGTGTGGCCAAACTCTCCGCTCTCCGCTCTAAGCTCTCAGCTGATCCATTTCCGTGTTTTTGCACGGGGGGAGAGATTTGAAGCGTTCCATTGAAAAATAAACACATTTCCACAGAAAATAAAATTAAACCACTGCTGTTCAAAGGTCCAGAGGCTCAGATAAAGGACTTCCGAGCCTAGAAACACTCGGACGTGCCTCCAGGCAAATAAAAAAAAACGCATTTCGCATTGCCTAGCGCATTCGCAGTCCAAACTCTCTGGGCGTGATTTACAGAGACGCTGAGTTCAGACAGACGGGGGTGGAACTGCATTTGCATTTCTTTTTTCGATCTGACGTCAATAAGGTGCCTTGTTCAAAATCGCCCGTTTGAGCTCCGATTTTTTGTAACGCAGAAAAGGATCGCAAATGCTCAGTTTAGACATTTCGCAACTTTTAACCATGGGGGGGCGGGGCTAAACAGGGTAGGGGAGCTCACATTAACGTTCAAAATCCTCAGAAAGTGAAAATTTCATGCCATGGGACCTTTAATGTGCAGTATCAACATCATCATTTCAACATATGAGTATAGAGAATTGATTATGCGTTTAAGTAGTGACATTCTCAGGTGCTGGTTTTGACTTGACTAGAATCCTGTCAAATAGACTCCCAACAGCGTGATTCCGGACCACCGCGGAAGCTCCTCTGTGCTCCGAGGATGGTCTGAGCTCCTCTCGTTAATTTTAATTATGTGGCATTCTTGCATCTTTACATTAAGCTGCACTGCATGCAATCTGTGCCAGGGGTTAGGAAACATAATAGTAAAAGTCTTTTTGTTTTTTGGTGGGTGACTATCCAACCCCCAACAATCACTCACACACATACTACATTCATAATTGGCAAGGTGGTTGAAGAAGTGTCTTGCCCAAGGACGCAAGCAGTAAACATTCGGCCTCGGGATCAGCCTCATTTCGAACCACCCACCCATTGTTGCCATATGCTCCTTTATTATTACCACCTTACTGTAATGATATTTTGCAGGATTTAATGGAGTGGTGTAAGATGACAGCGCCACAATACTAGTGCCAAAAGAATAGGAATTATCTCACACATTCTGCTCAAATGTAGCTTGATAGAGAGCTGTGAGACTAAAAGAGCATTGAGGTATTGACTGGCATTTGGTTCAGGTTAGTGAGCGGCTGCATGTGGCATTTTGGTGAATGCCCTCTGTCTGGGTGAGAGGAGGACACAGCGGGGGCTCTAGCTCCTATACTTCATTATGGAGGTTTCGACACTGTTGTATATTGTGTGGATTTCTTTTGGGAGGGAATTTGAAGTGTTTTATCAACTTGCAATTTGCTGGTGAAATGCAGGTTTATTGTTTATTTGTTGGATTCTCCATTAACTGTAACCAGAGTTAGGTTAAGATTTGAGCGAGTAGTGGTGATTGTAAAGAGTAGTGGAAAAAGAGACTGAGGCGACGGTTGATTCTACTGGTGTGGTGGAGATGAGAGTTGGAGCTATATCAAATAACGAGAGAGATCGATTGGTTGAGCAGGCTGTGATTGGCTACTGGTAATAGACAGGTAACTAGTTGCAAACTCAAACTTCCTGATAGCCCTTAAAGGGGAAATATGTAAAATGCACTTTTATTAGAAGACCATTCCCTCATTGTCTTACTCAGAGTTGTGTTGTGATTGATTCATACATGTTTGAGTAATCCTGTATTGCCCTGCATTTGAGGTTTGATTGCTTCAGAAATGTCTGTTTTCACCTACAAGTTAAACATGTTTTTCTCAACAATAAAAAGATCCATCCATCCATTTTCTTCGACTTATCCAGGGCCGGGTTGCGGGGACAACAGTCTAAGCAGAGACTCCCAGACTTTCTTCACCTCGGACACTTCCTCCAGCTCTTCCGGGGGGACCCCAAGGCATTCCCAGGCCACCTGAGAGACATAGTCCCTCCAGCGTATCCTGGGTCTTTCCTGGGACCTCCTCCCGGTGGGACATGCCTGGAACATCTCCCGAGGGAGGCATCCGGAACAGATGCCCGAGCCAGCTCAGTTGGCTCCTCTTGACGTGCAGAAGCAGTGGCTCTACTCCAAGCTCCTCCTGTGTGACTGAGCTCCTCACCCTATCCCTAAGGGAGCGCCCAGCCACTCTGTGGAGGAAACTCATTTCGGCTGCTTGTATCCGCGATCTCGTCCTTTCGGTCATTACCCAAAGCTCATGACCAAAGGTGAGGGTAGATAAGATAAGATAAGATAAGACTTTATTGATCTCACACAGGAGAAATTCACTTGCCACATTAGCTCCAGGCAGTTTAGTGCAAAGAAAGTTAGAACAAAAAAGTGCATGCAGACAAGATAAGTAATAATGAGAATATAGAAAAAAATGTAGGAACGTAGATTGATAAATCGAGAGCTTTGCCTTTCGGCTCAGCTCCCTCTTCACCACAATGGTCCAGTACAGTGACCACATCATTGCCGACACTACACCGATCCGCCTGTCAATCTCATGCTCCATCCTCCCCTCACTCGAGAACAAGACCCCGAGATACTTGAACTCCTCCACTTGAGGCAAGGTGGGAGGAGAGTCCTTGCCTGAATAAAAATATGCTATTGTAAAATGCCACAATGAAGAGGCGGAAGTCAGTGGTCCCATTACTATTTTTAAACTGTTAGGGTTAGGGTGGGACTAACTAACTTTATGACTATGCTATATTTTCATGTTACATACCGGAGAAAAATGTTATGTTGTATGTTGTAATGCTGAAAAAACAACAACAACAACAAAATTACTCCTTTTAACTCTCCACAAATGCCTGCAGGACTCTTCCAAAAGCACCAGACCCTCTCCACAAACAACCACTTTAGTTTCATTGTCACCACTTTCTGGAGAAAAAAAAAGAAAAGAAAAAAACACATTAGGAAACGTGCACTCAAGCAGTACACTTGCACTTGTCCCTATACAACCCACCGACTCCCCCTCAGCTTACAGTCAGCAAACTGTTTCCCCCTGTCCCTCAAACAAGTCACCTCTGTAAATCACCTCTCGAGCCCTTCGCCAACCCTGCCATCCTTTCACCGCGTTTGGATCACTTCCAGCGGGTGCACGGGGGGATGCAGTGGGCACCAAAGCGTTCAATAGCCTACGGTAATGCCTCCTCTCAGCTTAAGACCAAAATATCCGCTTGTTTTTAGCATGCCAATGAGAAGGCAGCGTGAAGCGTTCCCAGAGGACCGCACGGGAAAAGAGAGAGTCCTTAGCTGGAATAAAAGAGCCATTTTGGGAGTAAAGACCTTGTGAAAAGACCATTAACTTCCTCAGTAATAAGAAGGATTGGAACAGCTCCCATTCAAAGTCCCTAAAGCTATCTACACTGACTGGAGACAATGGGGCACGCTAGAGTAATTGTTTCTCCGAGTGGTTGTATCAAATGTGAAGATTGTAAAGTATCGTGAACTTAAAGACACTCTACTTGATTTTTACTGTCTTAAATGTGAAAAACAGAGTTAGTTCATTTTAAAAGGTTTGCAGTGGTCCAAAGTTATTCCTCACGTACCTTATGCATTCTGAGCATCCCAGTTGCGCTGCGAATGCGCTAGGCAATGCGAAATGCGTTTTTTTATTTGCCTGGAGGCACGTCCGAGTGTTTCTAGGCTCGGAAGTCCTTTATCTGAGCCTCTGGACCTTTGAACAGCAGTGGTTTAATTTTATTTTGTGTTTATTTTTCATGGAACGCTTCAAATCTCTCCCCCGTGCAAAAACAAGGAAATGGATCAGCTGTGGGCTCTGAGCTCTGAGCGGAGCATTTGGCCACGCCCCCACCCTCTACTATTGGCCAGCTGTTTTCTCCTCATTTGCATTCAAGAAACAACGCCCAGAATAAAGAGTTTGAGAGAGATATTTATGACTCTTTCTCATCTTATCTCTGTTTCTCATGCACTGAGTGTTGATTTTGAAGAAGGATTCATTTACAGTATTAGGGAACCATTAAGGAGCCATATAAAAGCATCAAGAAGTACCATGTCATGGGATCTTTAATAATTTACGCCAGACAGTGCTATGTATGCTCATGTTCGCTGTGATTGAGTCGTAGTCACCAAAACAGCCCTGGTTTTTATAGGGGTTTTTAATCTTTCGAGGCTAATGCTAACTCTACTTTTGAAAATGTTTTGAAGCTAATACATGGAACATGTCCAGAGATCCAGTCGTCAAGGCCCCAGCTTCCAACTGCCACCCAGATCTCTTCAGACCAGCCTGGGTGGTGGGTCCTTGGGAGGACGGCCCCACATCACTCGTTTGGGCTGTGCCCGGCTGGACTGCGTGAGGGGAGGTCCGGGCACCAGACGCTCACTGTCGAGCGCCCACCCCAGGTCTGGCTCCAGGGTGAGGCCCCAGTGACGCCAATCCGGGTGTAACTGGCCTCATTTTTGTACTCATCATAAGGGTTGGATTCCTCCAGGGCTGCCCTCTGTCACCACTTATGTTCATTGTATTCATGGACAGAATTTCTAGGTACAGTCAGGGACTGGAAGGGGGTCCAATTTGGAAACCACAGGGCCTCATCGAACCAGGACCTGCAGCATGCACTGGGGTGGTTTGCAGCTGAGTGTGAAGCAGCTGAGATGAAGATCAGCTCCTCCAAATCTGAGGCCGTGGTTTTCAAACAGAAAAAGGTGGCCTGGAGGTGGGTGCAGAGGTCCTGGCTCAAGTGGAGGAGTTCAAGTATCTCAAGGTATTCGAGGGTTCACGAGTGAGGGGAGGATGTTCTGGGCATGTCTCACTGGAAGGAGGCCCCGGGGAAGACCCAGGACATGCTGGAGTGACTATGTCTCTGCGCTGGCCTGGGAATACCTCTGGGTCCCCTTGGAGGAGCTGTCCGGGCTGATGGAAATCTGGGAGTCCCTGCTTAGACTGTTACCCCTGTCACCCGGCCCCAGATAAGCAGAAGAAAATGGATGGATAAATGGCATGGAACCCGCTAGTGTACGTGGATGCCCTTCGGGTTCCATCGATTCCAGCTGACTTTACATTGAAAAAATGTCATCCCTCTCTCTGTAACTGCTGCAGTAAGCCTAGTCACTTTGGTCTTAAAGGTCCCATGGCATGAAATTTTCACTTTCTGAGGTTTTTGAACGTTAATGTGAGCTCCCCTACCCTGTTTAGCCCCCCATGGTTAAAAGTTGCGAAATGTCTAAACTGAGCATTTGCGATCCTTTTCTGTGTTACAAAAAATCGGAGCTCAAACGGGCGATTTTGAACAAGGCACCTTATTGACGTCAGATCGAAAAAAGAAATGCAAATGCAGTTCCACCCCCGTCTGTCTGAACTCAGCGTCTCTGTAAATCACGCCCAGAGAGTTTGGACTGCGAATGCGCTAGGCAATGCGAAATGCGTTTTTTTTATTTGCCTGGAGGCACGTCCAAGTGTTTCTAGGCTCGGAAGTCCTTTATCTGAGCCTCTGGACCTTTGAACAGCAGTGGTTAAATTTTATTTTCTGTGGAAATGTGTTTATTTTTCAATGGAACGCTTCAAATCTCTCCCCCGTGCAAAAACACGGAAATGGATCAGCTGAGAGCTACAGCGGAGAGCAGAGCGTTTGGCCACGCCCCCACCCTCTACTATAGGCCAGCTCTTTTCTCCTCATTTGCATTCAAGCAACAACGCCCATAATGGCCTGTTCAGAGAGAGAAAAAAATACTCTTTCTCATCTTATCTCTGTTTCTCATGCACTGAGTGTTGATTTTGAAGAAGGATTCATTTACAGTATTAGGGAACCATTAAGGAGCCATATAAAAGCATCAAGAAGTACCATGTCATGGGATCTTTAAAATGTTCATATTAACTCACTGTACATGATTTGTATCTTTTTATTTTGCTATTTTGTCCATAAATAAATTTCTATTTTTAATATGGAACTCGGCTCCAAATTTGCTATGGGTGGCGTCACAGTCTCTTAGTCCACTTCTTAATGCAGTCTATGGAACAGTACCAGACTTTGGAAATTCATGCAGTGTGTTTACAGGGCCTATCATGACATGTAAACCTAACACAGCAGTCATGTCCAGCTTCATTCATTCTATGGGACTTGTTCACACCCGTCCTCTGTGAGAACCCCTCCCCTCAGCAGTCTCAGATACACCAGCACCTGCTAGAAAATGAACAAGTAATCCAATGAATTATTAATTGAATGATTGTGGGTTCCTCACTTAAGCACACCATTTTCATAATCGTTCATAAATTATATTTTCCACTACATTTAGCGCAGATGGGTGATTAACTCCTGGCGTTACCCTTTTCAGCTCGAGTTTGTTTAGGAAAGCCTCTGTTACAAGAGCAGATTGTGTGTTAAAGGAGACATATGTGTTTTGTTTTATAATTTCATTCTAAATTTACAAAAAGTTATTAAACCACATGCTTATTTTAATACTTATTTGAATGATCCAAACAGGAAATTGAGTTTTTGTGAGCTTTATGCCATGTTATAATGTTATCAGAAACATACCCGGAGTTGTGTTTTATTTCATTCACACATGTTTGAGTAACCCTGGTTTATTAGCACATGTTCAAAGTTCAAACTGCTCTGTTCCACGTTGTGATGTCATGTAGTGGTAGCTCTCAAGTTAACAGCTACATTTTACCTTCAGTTCAGAAAATACAGGCAATTCAAGGGCTGAAAGGCTCCAACTGATTCTACGAAAGAGTGTGGAGTTTAAAATCACAGTGGGGCACTTCCTGTATAACCTTGTGACATTACAAGGTGCAGTGTTTTCTGTTTGAGAGCTCAGAACTCAGTCTAAATAAGCAGGGTTTGTGTGAATGAAACAAAGCAAAAGTCCAGGTATGTTTTTGATGAGGAAACAACATTATAACATAAATCACAAAGCCCTTTAAACAGTTTGCAGTTGTCCAAAGATATTCCTCATTTACCTCAGTAGGGGATGAATAAAGTATCTTATCTATGCTTATGCATTCTGAGCATCCTGATTATTCCCCACAGTGAGTTTATAAGAGCTTTTCAGAAGTAACCCCTGGCTACAGCCCGCAGATCAGGGAGTGGCTCAATGTGGGTGGAGCTCAAGGTTTGGCCTCATCTACTTTACCAATAATAACCCAGAACCCAGAGTAGTAATCTCTCTATGGCTCTGTAACAACTGGAAGTCGCATCACTTCCGTTTTGAATCCATTCCTGCAGTTTTCGGTCAAGAGGTAAGTTGCTGTTCTTTGTACGCATGAACTATAAGCTAACTCCGGGAGAAACATCATGTTAATCACAAAATAGTTAATGCAAATGACATGTGTATGAACCATGTTTATGTTTGTCATGCGAATAGCAGTATTATTAGTGAATTAGAAACTAATTACGTTTACTGTATGTTTCAGTAGGCTAACTCCACACATGCATCTAGGAATACATCATGCAACATGTCTTGTGACCATTAAAGCCTGGTTTAAAATTTGCTTTTCTCCCTCCAAATTTGCTTGTATCTACATACCACCAAAGCTTACACAACCACACTGCACCACAACTTGCACTACATAACACCCATAACAACAGTTCTTTTAAGAACTTCTCTCTCTCCCCTTCTCCTCTCGTTCGTTCTCTCTCTGTCTGTCTGTCTGCGTGGGAAGATATTCTCTTGTCAGGTATGTTCATTACAATGTGTCAGAATGTCAATTTCTAATCCAGGTATGTTAACACATAACTAATGCACTGTATTTGTGTGTTTATGTCTGAGAAAAGTGAAGGAGGTAATCAGTAAATCAGTCACTTAAATTTATAGCAGGATTTGAATATCAGCATATATGACCTTAGCCTTTGCGTAATGCATTACATTTTAATGTTGAAATTCTGTGTTGTCCGATCAAAATAAATTGGCTGATACTTAAGGATTTAGTCAGCAATAATGTTATTCTCTGTGTCCATTTGTTATCTACAGCTATTTGGTTGATCTTGCGGTGTGTGTGTGCGTGTGTGTGTGTGTGTGTCTGCACATGACAGGTGACACTCTGCTACATGGAGGCCCAGATGTTGGGCCGGAGGGCTTGTGTACTCACCATGGTCGAGGCCAGGCTGAGTTACGTCTGTGGCCATGCCTGATGGTAAGAAAAACTGTACATGTCAATTTCAGATGGTGAAAATAATTAGCTTAGGCTTAAGTCAGGCTGTGCCTTTTTATGCCTATTGTCCATCTGACATACAGAGACACATTAGTATACTGCTGGATGGTGCTACACCACCAATAAATAAATGCAGCGACAGTGGACATTTCAAATGTCCCTTCTACAGATATGTCGGTATAAAGTATATGGTTGGGAACCATATAAAAGGACATGCATCAGTAAAACACAATGGTACTTGTCTTGCATGTTACACAAGTTATTTTTCTATTTGTTTTTCCTTAGTATTAATGTTGTTTCCTTCATTCCAGTGTCGACTGAGCTGATGAACATCAACACAGTTTCACTGTTGCTACTGTGCAACAACAATAAGTAATCAGGCTCAATGTCAATGACACCTAATGATCCACCAGCAGGAGGACCATGCTGCAGCTTGGGCCCCAGACACCCCTGCCCGGGTCCCAGACACCCCTGCCCAGGTCCCAGACACCCCTGCCCGGGTCCCAGAGACCCCTGCCCGGGTCCCAGATGCCTCTGCCCAACTTTACACAGTATTCATCTACCATCCACCCAAAATGATACTATATGTTGATTGTATGTCATACATAAACATTGGACAATATATGAACAATATATGAGACCGTTAATAGAAAAAAAAGAAAAAAAGTGAGTTTGTGTGACTTTTATTGTCTTCAATGATCATTTTCCAATAATAATGACCACTGAATATTCTGTAAAGGTTATACAGACTATCTGAAATAACAAATGTTGAGCCACATCTTGCCCAACCCAGCTCTGCAGGCTGCAGCCAGGGGAACTTACTTTTCACAACTCTCGGAGCAGAGTTTTGGCATCAAATATGGTTAGTAGTCTAATTTGGACCCCAACAGCTGCTGGTACAATACAAGTATATCGGTGCTGGGGTAATACAGTAATCCCTCGTTTATCACGGGGGTTAGGTTCCAGAAATAGCCCACAATAAGTGAAATCCGCAAAGTAGGACAACTTTATATTTTACAGTTATTCTACATGTTTTAAGGCTGTAAATGCCTCACCACACACATTATGCACTTTTCTCACCCTGGAATTAACCTTTTCTCACATTTGTCTCTAGTTTAAACACTCAAACTTTCATAGATTTTCAACAAAATGTATTAATAGTGACGCGTGGGGGGAGACACGGCCCCGGAAGACCCGCCAGACGTGCGAGGAGCACCGCTGCGTCCCGGGACGAGACGCGCACCAACCCCTTGGAGAAGTGCGCGGCCTCGTGCTGCTCTGTCATAGACTTGACCACGATAAACCCCTCATCGTGGACAAATCCGTGACAGAGCAGCACGTGCCGCGCCTGGACCGCGTGCTGTCAACCCGAGCCACAAACCGAACACGCACAAACGAACGCAAAAGCCACACGGAGTGATTTAATCCTGGTTCAGACCTGGTTTAGTTCTGGTCTAGACCTGGTTTAGTCCACGTTTAGTCCTGGTCTAGTTTCTTAGCCAATCAGGACGCAGAACACATTGTTACACTATAAAAAAAAAAGTTACACTATAAAAAAATTGAAAAAAAAAAAAAAAAATTGAAAATAAAATCCCCGAAACAGCGAGGCCGCGAAGAGTGAGCCGCGATAGAGCGAGGGTTCACTGTACCAGTTTTACTTTGACATGAAAAAGTACAGCCGCTTTAACTTTCCTTGTAGTACACTAGTAGTGTTTGATGACCACTCTTCAGTGCAGAGATAGAACACTGCACATACATCTGTCTGCCTGCTTCTCCACACTCATCTCAAAGCCTGGTCCCATGAGCCAGTGCCATATGCCAACGCAAAATGTCACTGGGAAAAGCAATAATAATTCTCCTCTTCATGAATGCATATGATTCTCAGACCTGCCTCTCGATATGGCTGTGTCAAGTTATTCTAAACCTGGACTTAGACTTAATCAATTTCTGCTTAGAAATGTTCTGGGGCCTTCTGTGAGTGGTTTGCATGATCTCCCCCTGTCAGGATGAGTATCCTCAGGATGCCCCAGTTTCCTCAGCCTCAGGGCGTATTCCATATACAGGTAAAGATATAGAATAGGTTCCCTGCATTGAAGGATGTTTTTTTTTTTTCTTGCATGGGTTTCATTGCTTGATAATTTATCTCCAAGGAGACACTTGGCCATGTTACAGGTCAGATCTGTAGAGTTGAAAAATGTATGCTTTTGAAGGTATTTGTGAGCCTTAAAGGGACAGTGTGTAAGATTTTTACCCGTTAATTACTGAAATTGAAGATACCCATTCAAAAATACATTGTTTTCCAAGCCTTTTCACTTCCATCATGAAATCAGAGTATTCTTTTGGACTTAGATATAGTCACATAAAAGGGGGATCTTCCCCATATAGAGGCAGCCATTTTGAATACGAGAGCCGCAGAAGGACATTTGGGCTCCACCTTCGCCTTCGGCAAGGCTCGTGGTTTTGGGTAAACAACACAAGCATGCTGCCGGATCAGATGTCGTAATGGATCTAACACGTGTTTTGGACTAAATTGTTTTACTGGATTTTATTAGCTGGATCCTTACGGACAAATTGAGAGCAAGTTTATGGTGAAATACAGAGTTTGACCTGTGCAAAGCATTCTAAGGTAAGCTAACCTCGTTTTGTGCTTTTCCGTATAAAAGCCCCATGTGCTCGGGAAGTGTTTGTTTTGCAGGGAAATGAACGGCATAGTCAAAAAGAGGAGACTGTAAGGTTTAATTTGATGTGTAGAGTGTCATGGTACATGATCGGGAATGTGTGTTTTCATGAGAAAAAAAAAAAAAAAAAAAAAACGGGACCGCGCCCGGGTGACCCTCGAGGTCTGCCGTAGCTAAAACAGAAAGTGCAATAGCACCATCCACCTATGCGCCACGAATCCTACACACTGGGGCTTTAAGTAAGTAAGTTAAGTACACTAAAGGGCCTATATTATGCGCATTTTAAATCTATGCTATAATGGTGTTTTTTTAATGGTGTTCATTCACCAAGTGTTAAACACAAAAATCCTGCATATGTATCCTGCGTTCTTCTCATCTCAATCTCAACTATACAAAAGGTAAAATGACAATTTACATACCAAAAGTGTAGAAAATTAGGGTAAACAATTCAAGCACTGGAATTATCTAAATGAGTCTGGTGAAAGGACGCATATGAACTTTTATTTTAAAAGACAGAGCACTTCCTAGATTTCCACCTAACCACTCAGTGCTACAAAGGGCAAAGTTTCTCAAACACTTTTTTTTTTTAAATCTCTTACATCTATGTTATGTTATTCCCGTATCAAAAACATGCCTGAAGAGGTTTTACGTCAGCCATGCTCCCACACGGCAATTTTTCATCAATACACAAAAGCAGGATACAAAACAATACACTACAACTTCACAAACCTGATGAGATGTGCAGTAGTTTCATTAGCAAGATGCATGCCAATTGTGTTGTAATAGTGCTCTGAAGGCAGAGTAAGAGCAAGCGAATATAATATTTTTAAGCACAGTGATCTAAACATGTTATGTTTTAAAAAATAATATCCCACAGAAGTGTTAATACCTCATCTTTAAATCATATAATCCCTGTATGCTGAAGCCCCTCTGTGCTCCCCTGACAGCTCTGTGAATCCTTAAACATAAGTGTGCTATCTGAACCAAGGTGACACTAGATACATGTGTAATTGTGTCCAATCATATCCCCCCAGTGAGCCCTCCTTACACTCTCTCCATTAGAAGATCCTCCCTCTGGTCACATGACGGGCTAGGCGCTCAGGTGGGACTCATAATAGTGCCTTTAATCACAAACTGCACTTCTGTACAGTGAATTACTCTTCTGTGGTCCCAGTCCTATTCTCACTATCAATGTACAGACGAGCAAAGTACCCAACACTTAACCCAGTACAACACTCGCTATGTTTACATGTGCAGACAACTCCAAAGGCCTCAGTTACCAATTCAGATGCTAAACTGCGAGTATAAACTGAAAAATACTGAATTGTTTTGTTGTTGTTGTTTTTTTGCACATTTACATGTGTCTCTACCTCAGAATATTCTTGCACCGTAGCATTTGGATTGAGGAGTGTCTGTTAGTGCTTTGTTACATTTTTAGCATGGGTAGCTGCTTTATACATGAGCTAAAAAAATAGGCTCTGAGTGCACAAAACAACTGAATTTATATAGTCAAACAGAGTGCTACAAGACATTCAGGGGCATCAAGTCATTTACAATTAGCACTAAAATGTTACAACTACCTGCGAATTAAAAAACAGCTATCATACAGACATCTCATTTGCATTTGATTTTCAGACATTCTAGAAACTGCGTAACTCACAAGTTATTTGCTCTCTGCAGCACAATATGACCTACAGTGAAGCTTGAAATTTAAGTTTTCACTTTAACGTAGTGGACCAAATCAATGAAACAACAGGTGCTAGACCACGGTGGAGGGGCAGTAGCTTGTTATCATTGCTGATTTAAAACTTGTGAGTACACGTCCTATGGGGCGAATATTTCCCTGGCTGTTTCTTACCTTGTGCAACTGAATCCCTCTTGTAGTCTAAGCTGGTATATGCAACCAAGTATGTATGACTTATTGGAATCTGGGATATTCGATCCACAACGCTTCAGTCAAGGGGTCTCATTCATGAAACGTTCTTTTAAAGGTCCCATGGCATGAAATTTTCACTTTCTGAGGTTTTTGAACGTTAATGTGAGCTCCCCTACCCATGGTTAAAAGTTGTGAAATGTCTAAACTGAGCATTTGCGATCCTTTTCTGCGTTACAAAAAATCGGAGCTCAAACGGGCGATTTTGAACAAGGGACCTTATTGACGTCAGATCGAAAAAAGAAATGCAAATGCAGTTCCACCCCCGTCTGTCTGTACTCAGCGTCTCTGTAAATCACGCCCAGAGAGTTTGGACTGCGAATGCGCTAGGCAATGCAAAATGCGTTTTTTTTTTTTGCCTAGAGGCACGTCCGAGTGTTTCTAGGCTCGGAAGTCCTCTATCTGAGCCTCTGGACCTTTGAACAGCAGTGGTTTAATTTTATTTTCTGTGGAAATGTGTTTATTTTTCAATGGAACGCTTCAAATCTCTCCCCCGTGCAAAAACAAGGAAATGGATCAGCTGAGCGCTCAGAGCGAGAGCAGAGTTTGGCCATGCCCCCACCCTCTACTATTGGCCAGCTCTTTTCTCCTCATTTGCATTCAAGCAACAACGCCCATTATGGCCTGCTCAGAGAGAGAAAAAATACTCTTTCTCATCTTATCTCTGTTTCTCATGCACTGAGTGTTGATTTTGAAGAAGTACCATGTCATGGGATCTTTAATCAAATTTGTAATTAAGGCCTTCTTATGAACATTTTTGATATTCACAAAACTTTTTCTGAAAATGTAAGAACAGCCAGGAGCACTCATAAGAACAAAAATTCTACTATCTTCCGATAATGCAACAAAAAATTCTAATTTCCCCATGATTGTAAGTTATATATTTTCTTAAAATAATCCCTTTAAACGTATTACTATGTGTTTCAATAACATTTATGAGGTGTTTTATGTAGTCTATTGGGTCTAACAGACTTTCTACAGGCTGCAGTGAGCCTCAGTCTGTCCCAGCCCCAGTGCTCTCCATATGGGTCACTGTTACACCCCCCCTGACCGCCCCATGACCAGAGCACACATTTATGCACCCCTATCCCAGCCCCCCTTCCCTCTGATTGTGTTCATGTGATTTTGAACATTTGAAATTGCCGCTGAAGTTGTCTGACTTTCACATGTCATAATGGCAAACCCATACTGGCCATATTTGGAAGTTCAGAGGGTGTTTCTAATCAAATACATATTATTTTTTTATGTAAATGAAATGTAAATGAGTGTGGTATGTTCGTAGCTGGGTGTTGGTGAATTAGGCACAACTGCCACTTAAAGGAAAATTAACGTTTTTTTACAATCTGAGCCTTCTTTCGGCAATAAAACAAGAAGTTTTACTCACCCATAGCAGTTTGGTGTCAATTGGAGCAGTATCGCAGAACTTATGTTGTAGCCGTTCTGTTCTACTAATGATCCCGTATCCGTTAGCGTGAGTGCTCGGGGCACTGATTTGCGGTGTCCAAATAACACAAACTTTAGCACTTTTCAAATCACAGAAGATCGCTGTGTCAGGGTAGACTTTTAGTAGATTCCAAAACGGCCTGAAACCCGATATCGCAACAGAAAAGTAAAGTTCAGAGCGGTGTTAGCTTCTTTCGGACTAGCGGTGTTTACAAAACAGCTGAGTTCACGCATGCGCACTGTCCTCTCTGATGACGTCATCAAATGAAACTATAGCTGGATATCGGGTTTCAGGCCGTTTTGGAATCCACTAAAAGTCTACCCTGACACAGCGATCTTCTGTGATTTGAAAAGTGCTAAAGTTTGTTATTTGGAGAGCGCAAAGTAATGCCCCGAGCACTCACGCTAACGGATACGGGATCATTAGTAGAACAGAACGTCTCAACATAAGTTCTGCGATACTGCTCCAATTGACACCAAACTGCTATGGGTGAGTAAAACTACTTGTTTTATTGCCGAAAGAAGGCTCAGATTGTAAAAAAAAAACATTACTTTTCCTTTAAGAAGGAATCTGCACGTTTAAGAACACTTGTGAATCTGGCGCAGAGTTATCTCAGCTTCTTCTTAAAGTGTAAGTTACAGTACAAACAGAAAGAAAATATTATATGAATATATTCATGAATGAGGCCCTTAGTTCCCGGGATTACATGCATTTTGATAAATTACTTTCTATTTATACTTGGCCAGTTTTCCTGGAGGTCATGCAAACATAGTGACTGTCAGCCCATATCTTTATTAAGAGTATTATGTCGCAAACAGCCTCTGCAATACGAGGCTCTAAGCCTTACACTTGTAATGTGTTTTACAGATCTCAGTGCGCTGTAGTCATTATTCATTTGCTCCACACTTGTTGGTGGTGAGCTATTATTCCATCCACAGCTGTCCTGGGGCACATTGACAGAAGTTAGGCTGCCAATCTGCACTATAATACCATACCACTTTCATATTGAAGTTTCTTGCCGAATGACAGAATTTGGTCTGACCGTGAAGTGATCTTCCAACATTTGGGTTGAGGGACCACTGTCTAACCACTGAGTCACTGCTGCCCCATAAATAAATAAATAAATAGTGACTTTTCACTTTACGCAAACCTTGGACCCTGTATAGTATTGAATCGAATGTGTTTTCCTAGCATAAACCTTTTTTATATTAGCCGTACTCAAAAGCATGTTGTAAGGCCAATACCAACACTAACTTTCATAAAACAAAATTATTATTATTTTGCCTTGAAACTGCAAGTAGGTCCCTGAATAATTAAACTCATCAGTGTGAACAATTAGAATGCCTGGACTGTCTGTGAGAAACATCTACTAACAGTGAAATTGTCCCACTGTCAGGATTTGAGAAGGGTAGAAATTGAGGCATTTAATATTACAGGAATGTATGATCCACACTGGGCAGTGACTGATTCTTTGCTGAATGATTTCTGAACAGGCAAGTTTTGAAAAGTGGAATCTCTGGAGGTTACCCAACAACTGAGGAGTCACCAGTTCAAACTTTGCCCAAAATTGCTACATCTCAGTGTAGCTGCTTTGCTGTGGTGATCAATCAAAGAGAGGAGCCAATCCAGTGTACACAAGGACAGAGGGGTTTTCCAGAGATCACTGGAGGATAGAACATTTAAAGGTAACTGTGTTTTCCTTGGTCCCCGGTCCTGCTCCTCTGCGTGTGGATGAGGAGGAGCTGTTATCTCCGGATCCCAGGACTTCCCCTGCGCTCAGGGCCAGGTCTCCGACTCTGTCCTGCCCCAGCTCTGGGACCATAGCCCGCTGACAGGAAGCACCGTGAGACAGTCACAAAGAGCCAATATACAGGAGCGCTTCCTCCGCCTAAGGGCCTTGTCCGGGCAGCACGCTCCGGACTCTTCCTGAAGGGACAGGGGCCCACCAGGAGCCGCAGTGATGGATAGGATCTATAACGCACGTGTGAGCAGCATAATGCGCTACATGACAGAGCATTATTGCAAATGAATACAAGCTGATGTTTTGATGGAGAAAAATGGTCCACCATCATTGTTGGGTTACCATAACATTATGTTAAATGGGTCTACAGTGAAACAAAGTGTGATTTCAAAGAATGCTGGCAGAGGTCCAGAGACAGATGAGATGTTTGGACGCGCCCCAGCTGAGCGCGTGCGGCCGTCTCAACAATGGTCCAGGCTAGGAGGAGGAAGGACTGAGAAGGAAGGGCTGAGAGGAAGAGCTGAGGAGGAAGAGCGATGGCTGTGGCGGGATGCAGGAGGTGTGCTGCACTCACACAGGGGGTGCTTATGGGGCTCTGGGCCGGAAGTCCATTGTTCCAACAGGAAAGGCACGACAACAATAAAAAAACAACTCTTCCCAATCTCCGTATAAGCACAGTGCGGGGGAAAGGGGGGTCGGCTCTTTGAGGACCCTGGAACAGGCTGCTCCTCAGAGGGTTAGGCTGATGTTTCACACCTCACTGTGGAACACGCTCCGGAAAATACAACAATGAGCCGAGCCTTATTGATCAGAGCAGTGGGCCCAGGCAGCAGGATTACAATGGCCTTTGGCCTGTGGCACATTAAGCACTGAACCAAAGGTTAATGAGGGGAAAACTGCATCTTAAAGCAGCACATTCTGCGTTCATGCATTTTACTGGCTCTAATGTGAAGACAATCACTGGTAATCAGATTGAGTTTAGCTCTGATTTTGCAGATGCATCAAAAGCACATGAACAATGTCATTATGTGAGGACACACCACCACAACAGATAAACCCTCAAACTCACCCCTCGAAGTCTTCATGTTTCAGTCACAACCATGAAACATACAGGCACTTTGGTTAGTATGTACAATGGACACTCATGGGTGTAAGCATGTGTTTGGGCAAAGCTGTGGTCACCATCAGCCTGAACATCCTCCAGCAGACTGTACCAGAAATACCAGAGCCCATTGATTTGTTGTATGCCCCATGATACTGTCCAGTGCTTGATCCTCCACAGTAAAGAGAAGAGCTCACAGTGAATAACAAGCTCCTGTGCTGAGCCTGGGGTCATACACCTGAGAGACCTCTGCGTGTGCTCCAGGGCCCCAGCTCTGCTCTACTGTGGCCCCACCAGCTCGGGGTGGGGGCCCATGATACCGGCCCCCAGGCTCACACTGCTCCTCTCTTCATCTCAGCTTGCAGTTTTTGTAGCTGACGATTGATTTAGTCCAAGTTCAATGCAGAGAAGGCTGTGAAGCAGGGAGGAGTTGGGGGGCTATTGTCTGGATACTAGAATATCAGGTAGTTTTGGATATTGGATATATACAGTAGTGGGAGTATTAGAAGTAAAGGTAGAAAAATACAATGTATCAAAATTAGCCTCAATTGAACTGCTTTACTCTTTAATACTGTAGAATGACCTTAAGTTGTTGCTTTTATTTTTGAATATTTTTGCTTTACCTGTTGTATAGTTGAGACTGCCAATAGAAAGTCCTAATAGTGACACAGTATCAATGAGGCTAAAACAATACTGTAAGTTCAAAGTTAGGCAAAACCAGGGATGAGTTTAAAAATACTATGGGGCATTTCCTCTATTGCCACTTAATGATATCACAAGGAGCAATAGTGTTTTCAGTTTGAGATAAGAACACAGGATACATATGCAGGATCTGTGTGTTAAACATGTGAAAACACAACTGATTCGTTGAGACAAAGCGTGTTTAAATAAATAAACTGTTAGGAATGATCTATTGACCTGTGTTGAGTAGAAAAGTATACATAAAGACTAATATAGATGTCAAAATTTCTCATGCATTGTTCATTCTATACTCAGTGGTAGCCATAGTCTGAGTAAGGCTGTGCCATCAGGACACCAGACCACCAATCACCCATTAAAACAACATTATGCATTGTTCTAAGCTACATGGATGAGCTGTTTTTGGTGCCTGAATTGGGTTTTATATGACATCCATGCATGTTTGATTAAGCAATTTCTGCCGGACACTATTCAAACCCTTTTTTACTACTAGCAGTACGATTCTGGTCAATGATTAGCCCACAAGCACCCATTTTTCATTAATATACCAAACAGGATACAAAACAATATACTAGAACTTCACAAACCTGATGTTATGTGCAGTAGTTTTATTAGTGAAATGCACGCTGATTGTGTTGTGATAGAGCTCTGAAGGGGAAGCGACTTCGTACGGGGAGCAAAGGGAGGAGGGACTCAGAACTTCAGTTAAAAAAAGTGAAACTAACTATAAATTTCAATGCTTTAAAATTCTGTACAGGGGGTCCTCGGGTTACGACGGTCTCGACTTACGACTTACGACGTTTCGTGGTTAAGAACGCGCAGCGCACGGCGGAAGAATACGCTCTGTTGTGGTTGTAGGGAGAAGAAGACGGCCTCGTGTGCGCGCCCAATGTGGGAGGAAGTACCTGATGTGGGCTCTGATCTGCTCTTATGAAAGCGACAGTGATAACCAAGCAGCATAGTGGTCTAATTATTGAGATGGAAAGGTTATTGGTGCTTTGGTTGGAAGATCAAAGGCAAAATACAACTTACGACGAAATTCGGTTTACGACGCATCTTAAGAACGGATCAACGTCGTAACCCGAGGACCCCCTGTATTTGTTTTTTATTATAATTATTTTTTTAAATATAGCATTTATACATAGCAAAACAATAAAAGATAACATTCTGATCTAAATATGTTGTGTTAGTAATTAATACCCCATAGGAGTGTATGTAATGTAAAAGAGTGATGACCTCACCTGGACACTCAACACAACACAGGTGGTGAAGAAGGCTCAACAGCGGCTGTACTTCCTGAGGAGGCTGAGGAAATTTGGCATGTCGCCCAAAATCCTCAGCAACTTCTACAGCTGCATCATCGAGTCCATCCTGACCAGCTTCATCACTGTGGTACGGCAGCACTACTGTGAAGGACCGCAAACGCCTGCAGAAAGTGGTAAAGATTGCCACAAAGATCACCAGGACTCCTCAACCCCCTCTGCAGAGTATCTATCGTCGCAGAGTCCACAAGAGAGCTGTCTCCATCATCAAAGACCCCACCTACCCCCAACATGGACTATTCACACTCCTACCTTCAGGCCAGAGGTACAGGAGTGTGAAAAGCAGGACTACCAGACTTAAGAACTCTTTCTTCCCAACTGCGATTAGACTGTTGTACTGCTGAGCAATAGCCCCCCCTCCTTGACATTGATTGACCGGTACTTTGCACATTTGTACTATTACAGCTGCACATGTAACTGCTTGAATGTTTACACTTCCTGTTTGCACTATATCAACCATGTTTATACTTCCTGTTTGCACACTATATCAACCATGTTTATACTTCCTGTTTGCACACTATATCAACCATGTTTACACTTCCTGTTTGCACTATATCAACCATGTTTACACTTCCTGTTTGCACTATATCAACCATGTTTACACTTCCTGTTTGCACTATATCAACCATGTTTACACTTCCTGTTTGCACACTATATCAACCATGTTTACACTTCCTGTTTGCACACTATATCAACCATGTTTACACTTCCTGTTTGCACACTATATCAACCATGTTATACTTCCTGTTTGCACACTATATCAACCATGTTTACACTTCCTGTTTGCACTATATCAACCATGTTTACACTTCCTGTTTGCACACTATATCAACCATGTTTATACTTCCTGTTTGCACTATATCAACCATGTTTATACTTCCTGTTTGCACTATATCAACCATGTTTATACTTCCTGTTTGCACACTATATCAACCATGTTTATACTTCCTGTTTGCACACTATATTAACCATGTTTACACTTCCAGTTTGCACTATATCAACCATGTTTACACTTCCTGTTTCCACTATACCAACCATGTTTACACTTCCTGTTTGCACTATATCAACCATGTTTACACTTCCTGTTTGCACTATACCAACCATGTTTACTCTTCCTGTTTGCACTATATCAACCATGTTTACACTTCCTGTTTGCACTATATCAACCATGTTTACACTTCCTGTTTGCACTATATCAACCATGTTTACACTTCCTGTTTGCACTATATCAACCATGTTAACACTTCCTGTTTGCACTATATCAACCGTGTTTACACTTCCTGTTTGCACTATATCAACCATGTTTGCACAGTGTTTTACTACTGACAGTTGCACATAAAACTAATGTCTGTAAATATGTACATAGCACTTTTTCATAGTGTATATTCTGTAAAGATTGTTTCTGTTTGATTATATTTTTATATGCTCCTCTTTATCTTATTTATCTATTTAAACATTTTTTTGCATACTCTTGGCAGTGAGTGGGCAGCAAAGTAAGAATTTCATTGTACAGGGAAATGTGTTTCTTTACTGTGCATATGCCAATAAATGCTTTGAATCTTGAATCTAGTTGCAAAACGTATTCACAATGAAAACTATACCTGGACGACAGGCAGAATTACACAGACATAGCTAGTCTGCTTTAAAACACTGCTGAAAGTAAAAAAGTAAATTTAGCACGGGACTTTCACATGCTATTACACTGCACAGTATCATTAACCTGCTGGCATTCGCAGTGTTAAATGTTGGCTCGTGGAAAGACCTTGTTCTAAAAGGAGCACCAGTTTTCTTTTTTCTCTTGGAGCCACATTAGCGGGCCTTCTGGATGTGCTGACCTCGGGGCCAGGCTGAGAGGCTAGGCAACTGGCAACTGCCTCCTCTCGCCATTAATCAAGCCCACAACGGAGTGTCTTCAGCCCAGATGGGAAGCCTCCACACTGGCCGCAAAATAAGCAGGCTAATTAATTCCTATTGTTATGGACAGGAGATTAGATGTAGAGAAATGAAGAGAGGCAGGAGGCGAGACAGTGGCGAGCGAGTCACCTTAAAAGAACAGATCCTAGCAAGGCGGGTTCCAAAGGGAGTGACGGAGGTGCAGAGACTCTAGGGCAGAGCGCAGAGGGGCTGGGGGTTAATGGATGATAAGGAGCGCAGAGCAAAGGGAGGGACAGTGGTGTGATTAGGACGCAGTCAAACTAGCAGACTGTTTTACGAGGAGGAGCCAGATAGCACTTTGAGTCCCTGTGGCTGTATTCTAGTGAGAGAGAAGAGATAAGTACGGGAGTGAAAGTGACAGAGAAGTTCTAGAGCTGTAATTTGAAGTAGACAAAAAGGCACAGACAAAAATGATATTGGCTTTAAACAGCATAGAGCTTTATTATGAGACTCTTCTTCACTTCACCCCTCCTTCACCAAAAACCACAAGCCCGAAGTAGCATTGACCTTGCCTGACCAGTCAGACCCTTTTTCATTCTGTTCGAATCCCGAAGGGTGTGGAATAGGACCAGAGAGCATGCAAAACCTCCTCAAAATATATAACTTTTTGACATGACATAACAAAGTTTGGTGCTTTCTCAGTCCTGTTCATGGTAACTTTTATTTTTTATTATTATCCTTTTATCCCTGTATGGAAATTATTTATCTGCATTTGAACCATCCATCAGGAGCAGTGGGCAGCCCATCTTTCAGGCGCCTGGGGACCCATCTCCATGATCTTATTGCTCAGCTTGGTCAGGACCTTAGCTGGAGGATTTCACCTATGGTACCTATGGTCAAATCCTAAGGTTTTGGGTTTCGGGTTTCGGAGGAAATCCACCCATACACGGGAAGAACATGCAAACTCCACACAGAAAGGCCCAGGTGATCCAGGGATTGAACCCAGAACTTTCTTGCTGTGAGGCATGAGTGCTAGCCACTCCGTTAATCCGTTAATACAGCATTGAGATCAAATATTATTATGTTTAGAATTATGTTTTTATGTGTTATTGTTATTGTGAATGATATGGTGTGTAAATAGTACATGGATGTGTATGATTGTGTGTTTTGGGTTAATGTTAGTGGGTGTATATTATGTTTTGCTGTGTTACTGCGTAATGAGATGTGTGTCAAAGTTAAATGTGTGATGCTGTGTGTGTGTATGTGGTGTTTAAGAGAGAAAATCTTTGATTGCTTTTATTGATATAGACCGTTGTTTTTTATCCATATAACCAGGGACTGCGGATGGAAATTAGCTTTGTAGCTATACTCTGGTGCAGAACATCTCTGTCTTTGTACATAATGTCTCTGTACATTGTCCCTTCAAATAAAGACTAAACTAAACTAAACTAAACTCAGTCACTGTGCCGCCAATGATCCTAGAGTTTTTATTTCACTGTTGTTGTCCCAAATCCGGTGCCTGTTTTCCCCGACATTGCTCCTGCTGACGTTAGCAGCAGGTTGATTGACAGCCTTGTTGCTAAGTGTCTAAGGCAGGCATGGGCAAACTACGGCCCGGGGGCCATATGCGGCCCGTTAAGCTTCTTAATCCGGCCCACCGAACTTGAAGAAATTATATTAATAAACCTTGTTAATGTTTTAATGTTTTAATTTCCCTGCAATTCTGGCGTTTTCCAATAGCTGGCGCACTACATACATTGACCTTTGTTGAGGTGCGGCGTTTTGCTTCACGTTTGTGTTTTACTCTTTGACCCCTCAGCCCTCCTGTAAAGATGAGCGGCGCTAAGAAAAGAAAAGTGGACAGAGAATGTTGAGTGTTTAATAACGAGTGCACAAGTTAATATTTTTTCACCAAATACTTATCAGCTGCTGTATGCCTGATATGCCAAGAGACTGTAGCGTTTTTTAAAGAATATAATATCAGCTGCCACAAAACAGTCGACGAAAGAACCTGAAGGAGAACAGAACCTTCAGTGCTTTAAAATAGTAACTGTTAGTAATTTTTTTTAAAAGCTGTATTTTCTTAATTACATTTTCAGTTTTAAGAGTCATTTCAAGAAATAGCTAAATACCGTGGAACTTGAAAGATGGACATTTGTTGTAATGCTTTTGTTCATTTTTAATTGAAATAAAGCACATGTTTTCTACATATCCCATGTTATTTTTAGTGTTTTTACCAAAACACTAAATCCACCTGCTCCTGGTCCAGCCCTTCTGTCAAATTTTAGAATCCTTTGTGGCCCACGAGTGAAAAAGTTTGTCCACCCCTGGTCTAAGGGGAGAGGACATGTACCTTCATCCAGAGATGTGCTACAAATAAGTCGCTCTGATTGGATGTTCTTAAAATTGGCAGTTGTATGATGCAGTCAGTGGTCTATACATGGAATGTTTTCAGGTGGTTACAGGACGTACATTTCTCGTATCCTATTCTATCCTACCACACGGTCCTACTTAAACCCACTTAATGGTGCGTGTTATTCATGCATCCAGAGCTCGGGGCCACGGGCACTTGCTCCTAAACTTGTGCCGACACGGGCCCCTGTGAACCTGACCTGGCCCCCCCTCAAACCCCCTCAGCCCTCATCCTCCATCCCGCTCACTCCTCTCCTCTGCCCCCTTCATTCCCTCATACCATAACCGACTGTACGGTGCACTCTAATTTGCTTCCCGTAATTATGGGTCATGCTCTGCTTTTGTAATTTATAAAACCTTTTGTTCTTATCAATAATGAATGGGCCTTAGCAAATTGTGCCGGCTATAATATTTGGATATTATGAAAATGCTAATGCGGCGGGGACCTTGCAGCCTTATCATCCTGGCCTGACGCTCTATTAAACAGGCCGCTGGAAGAAGTTGGACGCAAATTGCTTATGTTAATGCCCCAGTTGTAGCCAGACAGCGCGAGGAGGTTGCAATTAATTTAGTCCAGGAGGTGGATGGACAGGCACATTTATTTCTCCACTCTGCCCGCTCCACAGCACCGGGCGGCGGGAGTTGGGGAGGCCATTGGAGGGTTAGGGGAGAGGAGAGGAGAGGAGCAGGGCATAACCTAACCGAACAGCACAGAAAAGAGGTGAAGACTGGATACGTTCTCTGACAACTGTTTTCACAAGCCGAAGCCGTGGTTTTAATTAGCGTTGACGTTAGCCTAATTGCTTTCATTTACATCACATCAGAAGAGGCAGGTCATTTAGACTGCAGAGTGGAGCAGTGGAAGGCTTAAACACAGAAGAGGAAGGAGCTGGGTTTGAGAATTAAGTTTGTCCAAGTGTAAATATTGTGTCATCATTGCTTTTTCACTGAAAAGAAAAGTAACGTTTTTTACAATCTGAGCCTTATTTCGGTAATAAAACAAGTTGTTTTACTCACCCATATCACTTTGGTGTCATATGGAGCATTTCCGGAGATGTTTTAGATTAGCGTTAGGCTAACGCCGTTAGCCTAGCGTGACTTATAGCCATAGCTCGGGGCATTCCCAGAGCATGTAATATGCCCCGTGCGGGCTCCAAATAACACAAACTTTAGCACTTTTCAAATCATAGAAGCTCGATGTCTTTAGTCTATGATTTCGTTTGGTCAAAAGTGGCCTGTAATCCGAGATTTATCCATAGTTTACAGCTATGCGTTCCATGTTTGGGTCCCGGGAGCTGAGAGCACACTCCGCGCATGCGCACTGGCGTCCTCATCTACTCGAAACTATGGCTAAATCTCGGATTAGATGAGTAAAACAACTTGTTTTATTCCCGAAATAAGGCTCAAATTGTAAAAAATGTTACTTTTCCTTTAAAGATTCATTGTGCAACTTTTCTGATGGAAGGTCTGTCACCTGCTTGTCTTCATGGAGATGTTGCAGTATGGATTTGAACTATCTCCACAGAGACAAGCAAGTGAAAGGCCAGATCTCTGAAAAGACAAATCCCCTCACAGTAAGACAATAACAGATTAAGAATGGATATTTTAACAATAATATTGAGGCAAGCGAATAGTGGACCCTGATATAAAAAGTTCGTGTTTTGTGGACATCATTGCATCGTACAATTAAAATGTAAAATTGTGTCTTTACATTTAAGCAGTTTGAATAGTCCTATGTTCTTTCTGGTGAGGAGAGTATGAAGCAATTTAAAGGTTGTATAGAGGATTTTCCAAGGAACGAGAAATCCAGCGACTGTTTGTCCTTTTTCAAAGGACACACAGCCACACAAACACACAGCTCCCTAAGTAGAAACGCCTCCTCCCACCTCCTCATTAACACTTACGTTGCTTATTTAGAGCCGCTGCGCGTTCAGAATCGCTGTTGCTGCTGTAACTATACTGTACATTTTCTTGCATCTTGCGTCTGTGGAATGCGTAAGAAGCGTACGTAAACCACGTAATCCTAGTGCGCCGGCAAGTCAGTTACACTAGAAGGGTAGTAGGATTAGGATTAGTCTGAGGTAACCTTGTTATCTATTAGCTAATGTTTATCCGGCCCCACCACGTCCACAGTTGGTGTATTTTCATTCTTTTTTTTTTTTTTGTCATCATAATTACAAGGCTGCTGCATCTCTATAATACTATCATTGACAATTTGAAACAAAAACAAAAAATCCTCCAATAACTAATAATAATACTCATAATTACAATGAAAACAGTAGCATACACCTCCCCGGCAGTGACATGTGGTGAGGGCCATGGCTGATGAGGCACTGACGTCATCAGTGACGTCACCAGGTGTTGACAAGTAAATTTAGCCCCGGGCCAATTTCTCTCCCTGTAAGTGACTGGAGCTCGTAATATTTTTGTTGTGAAGCTGAAAATGAATTATTATTGTTCAGTGCATTTTCCAGAGCACACCGAGTAGCGTCATAAATTAAAATAGCAACATTTTAGACTTTTTTAGACAAACTTTATTGATCCAGAAGGGAAATTGTTTGGGTATGGTTGCTCACTCATCAAATATAATATATGATATATAACAGAGGGTAAAAGAACAAGAAGAAAAATAGATGGAAAAGCAACCAAAGAGCAATAGATCTGTGTCAGATGAGACACAATTATATACATAAAATAATGATAATGAAATGTATATGTACAAATCAGATTTAAATAGAAAAGTAGCAGTCAAATACAAAATACAGTATCAAATATGATGCACAGTATCAGCTGTATACAGTTGTAGGGAGTATTGTCTGTTACATAAGGGTGAGTTGTTGTACAGTTGTATGGAGTATGGTATGAATGTACTCCTGTATCTCTCACTGTTTGAGTGGAGCTGTAGGAGCCTGTTGGAGAATGAGCTCCTCTGTCCCTCTATGGTCTGGTGCAGTGGGTGAGCAGGAGTGTACTTTACTTTACTTTATTGTTTATTTGATAGGGACAGATACAACAAACATAGATTAACATCTGATGCAGGTACCACAGTGTTTTAGCCAATGGCTAATTCGCAACACCAGTGTCCATGATGGAAAGCAGTTTGTCCAGTGTCCTCCTGTCCCTCACTGTGACAAATGTCTCCAGCTCACAGCCGATCATGTGACCAGCTTTGTGGATCAGTTTGTCAATTCGTCCAATGTCTCTTTTACTGGTGCTGCTCCCCCAGCAGACTACAGCAGAGTACAGGGCGCTGGCAACCACAGACTGGTAGAAGATCTCCAGTAACTTACTGCACACATTGAAAGATCTGAACTTCCTCAGGAAGTAGAGTCTGCTCATGCTCTTCTTGTACACAGCATTACAGTTGTCCCTCCAGTCCAGCCTGTTGTTCATATGAACACCCAGGTACTTGTAGCTCGATTTTGCTCTGAATGTGAGCGGTGGACCGCTCCTGTTTAACAAGGCTTCTTTGCAAATTTTTCAGGTCACAGTATCCCATCTGAGTCCAGACATTGTCACAGCAGGTTGAGAAAAGAAGGCAGGAAAAGCAAAAAAGACAATTTGTTATTCTTACCATGCTGTGAGAAGAGTGAGTTTTTCATCCTGTAGTCTGGAGCAAACCCTTTAGTCTTCCTTTAATTATAACCTACTCCTAAAGTCCAGTTTAGAAAACTGCGTGAGCTTTAATATGAAATCTTCCTCCATTTAAAAGCCGGGCCAGACAAGAAGAAAAAAGTGAACAGATTGCTAAACTTGACTTGCTAACTCTAAATTGTATCTTGCTGTCACTTATTCTAATCTGCTGTCCCAGGAGTTGCAGAAGAATCCCTGGGCTCACGAGTGCCTCTACCATGAGGCCAGGTAACTACGAGTCTCACCCAGCACCTTTTCACAGCTGCTTTAGCGCAGAATCTGTCACTGCTGAGCTACAGCACAGTCAGTCCATGTGAGGCACGAATGGCTGGTGCCTCTCCACACGTCTCTTCTCAGTTTTTGAATGGTAAAAGAGCAAATTCAGCTATTTTGAATTTAAAAAATTAATAAAATGGAGTAGTTATATAGAAAATAACTTTATAGTATAAATCATTGGATAAATATAACCATTAATTCTTTCATTTTTTTATTTTTATTTTTCATTTTCTCTGTGATGACCTCGCCTCACCTGCCTCCCCTGACTGCACGTCACTGCTCCCTGGGCAACCAGGAGACTTCCCAAACAGATGCTGGAGCCCCCTCAACTGGATCTTCTTCATATGGTCTGCTCTGCTTCAAGCTCCTTCCATGTGATTGAACTCCTCAGGTGAGTTTAAAGAGTCTTGGAATTGGAATACTGTAATGTCACTTTTTCCGCTTTCTAAAATGGGGTCATCATGTTATGCATAATCTTGCCCACAAGATGAATTATTGTCTTTAAATATATTTATTAATATTTTCACAATATAATATAAAAACAATGACACACAAAACAAAGCCAAAGCCACCCACTCCTGCAGTCAAGCAAGATGAATTCTCACAATTTTGGTGAGTTCACAAACATTCGTTCGTTCGTTCTCAGTTCGTGTGTTCTCAGTTCGTTTGTCATAGATCTGAGACTGACCAATCACAGGGCTGCAATCAAAACAAATATGGCAACGCTAGCAGATGTACTTTTTAGTTAAATATAGTCTATTATCTATCTATATATATTTTTAACATACAGAAGGAAAAGTGCTTTGTGCATTTGCGCACAGGGAAAATGTCTGTGCTTTTCTCTGTACTGGATTTGCATCGAGATTGATATTTTGGCCTGTTCCACTGTTGTGTCTGTTGTCATTCAGAGAGCTACACATATCCATCTGGCAAGAGCCTGGTAATGTTATTGAGGTAGTGGGTGCAAGACGACCACAGCCAGTGAATTTTGTGTTTGAATTTTACTAGTGAGATCCATCCACTTGACCGTACTTCTTATAACAGCACTGACCTGTTTGCTGCTGGTCTACTCACAATGCCAGCACCAATCTTTCATATTTGTGTTGCATCCCTCCTTTAAAAACAAGAATAAGTGACGTGTTTGAGAATCGTACACACATCACAAACTTCCCCGAGCTCTCAACCCTCACCAAATCCACTTATTTTTACCTTGCGTCGCCTCACAGGAATACACAGCCGACAGCACAGGACAGGATGGTCTTGTTAAAATGGTGACACCGGAGACATTGGCAGGCGTCTCTTCATCTGGGAACATTGGATGACAGCATTTGAAAGAGAAAACGTGTTTGTAGCATGCACCGCTAACTGTCACCGCAGCGATCCCAAGATGGCTGTCCACATCAAAGGAGGCTCATTAGGACACACTATAGTGCAACTGTAAGCAAACATTTGGACAGCAAGTAGACTGCACCAAGCGCTCACCTCCAGACATCGGCAGGGATATGGTAATGGTTATGCATGTGCGCTGGAGCAGTTCAACAAAATAAAACACAAAGGTGGTGTCCAAATACAAATACCTGTACTCAGTAAATATCAAGGTCAAGACAGTGATTATAGTCATTACACATAACACATTGTACATGCACATTGCACATTGTACATTATTTTTGAAACTGTATTTATCCTGTATCTATACATATTATGCTGCTGTTTCTGTGTTGCAGTTGAGTTGTGAATTGAGATACAAATAAAACATACCCATATCTCCAGGCCTGGACTGGTAATTGGGCATACCGGGCATTTTCCCGGTGGGCCCGACAGTCCTAGGGGCCGATGCCCTTCTTTTTTTTTTTTTTTTAACTTAGAGACCGGCCCACAATTTAGGACTGAACCGGGACTAAACCAGGACTAAACCAGGACTACATCAGGTCTGAACCAGGACTAAACCAGGACTAAATCAGGTTGAACCAGGACTAAACCAGGTCTGAACCAGGACTAAACCTGAACTAAATCAGGATTGAACCAGGACTAAACCAGGTCTGAACCAGGACTAAATCAGGATTGAACCAGGACTAAACCAGGTCTGAACCAGGACTAAATCAGGATTGAACCAGGACTAAACCAGGACTACATCAGGTCTGAACCAAGACTAAACCAGGTCTGAACCAGGACTAAACCAGGACTAAATCAGGATTGAACCAGGACTAAACCAGGTCTGAACCAGGACTAAACCAGGACTAAATCAGGATTGAACCAGGACTAAACCAGGTCTGAACCAGGACTAAACCAGGACTAAATCAGGATTGAACCAGGACTAAACCAGGTCTGAACCAGGACTAAATCAGGCTTGAACCAGGACTAAACCAGGACTACATCAGGTCTGAACCAAGACTAAACCAGGTCTGAACCAGGACTAAACCAGGACTAAACCAGGACTAAATCAGGATTGAACCAGGACTAAACCAGGACTAATCAGGTCTAAATCAGGACTAAATCAGGTCTGAACCAGGACTAATTATGAGGGGCTGGTCTAAGCCAAAAATGCCAGAGCCATTTTTTTTTGTCCCAGTCCAGACCTGACTACACCTATGGCAAAATGGTAGATAAATGGATCAAAGAATATTGTACAGGCCCTGAACAATTCAACCCTTTTTTTGTAAAGAATGGAGTAAAAATACAGATCATACAGATAACTTATTAATGTCATAATAGATGAAACACTAGTATAGATCCTATTCAGTTTAATAACTAATTAATGTAAGTTTCTTTAAAACAACAAGTGTTTGGGCTGCAGCATTATTGTCGCTGCCATTGATATTTATCCTCTTTGACAATTTAACCAACTCTTACTTCATCACATTCCTGACGTCTTCACCTTCCAGAGTCTAAGCACCAAGGCTCAAAAAACTTTCCATTGCACCTTCTAACTGTATGGCTTGACACACACATTCTTTTGTACAGACATTTTGTGATTTTGACAAGCTCCCCTGATTTGACAGAATGCCGAGTGCGGAAAATCTACTTCATCCACGTAACAATTTCATTTTTAAATACATAATGGAAACAGATGAGGAGGACTCATAAAAATTTATACCTCAATTCTCTATTTTAATTGATGGCCCACCCTGCAGGCACATATTATTCAAACATTAATATAAGAAGAACTATACATCAGTGAGCCGGCCTCCTCCACTCTCTTCCACTATGCATTTTAGATGGAGCGAGCGTCTTAGGACAATTATATACACAGTTAAAGCAGATGGAAAGGTAATGTTCAGATTCAAAGCTCAATTTTTAATGTCTTACTTTTCCACTTGTGTTTGGTTAATACATTTCATGCAAATGGTGAGTTTGTATAAATTTTACATAGACCAATCTATCTTCTGTCTGGAGGTTGCAGAGGATTCAGATGAGAAAAACAGAATATACACTTGGAATGTAACAATATATTCACAATATTCATCTCACGTTAGAATGTTTATTGCAATATTTTAGGGCTAACCAAACTGTGAATATACTACTACTTCTGCGTTGTGCTGTCAGTTGATTAAAATATTGAATTGCAATTAATCTTATGAATGTCATAGTTAACTCAAATTGTTTTGCGTTAACTCGTTAATACCGTAATATTTTTGACAGCACTACTTCTACTACTACTACTACTGCGTATTCCTTTGAAAATGCATTGTGAAGACTTTGGTGAAACAGAGCAAAGGATCATAGTCTATGTAGGTCCATCTGTTTTTTTAGCTTTTGCTGCACCAAGACAATGAATTTAAGCCAAGAGACTTGTAGTTTGATATATTGTGACAGTGTACACAATAGACCTTTAACAATACTTTGGTTATTTTATTTATTTATTTATTTATTTTATTTATATATTATTTATTATTATTTATTTGTTTTACTGTCTTGCATTTGAGACACTGTTGCTCTGAAAAGTCAATTTTACATTAATACAGCAAGTTAGACTGAACAACATGTAAGATGTAAAAAATAAACTGTGTATGTCATTAATTATTACTGTATCACAGAGAAATGCATCATATGTCTTATTTAATGCAGACTTTATTTACACATTGGGATTATATCCTTTGTGTTTGACCCATGCTTCACAGGTCCAATGTTCCAAACCCTTGAGTGACCACCATGCACTGAGCCTTCTGCTGATCTGAGCCAGGGTCATTGTCACTGGAGTATTATTTAACTGGGCTTGGGTGTGAAGTGCTTAAGCACTGGAAAATGGAACATGGAGCACTCGGGGTTACAGCCCCAAGTGCTCCAATCACCACGGGTACCACTGATGCCCTCACCTTCCAGGCCTTCTCCAGCTCTATCACTTGGTATTGCAATGTCCTTATGGTGCTTATCCACCACCACTATGTCTGGTTGGTTCACCATCACCATTCTTTCAGTCTGTATCTGGAAGTCCCACAGGATCTTGGCTCGGTCATTCTCCGTAACCTTCGGAGGTGTTTCCCACCTTGACCTTGGGGTCTCCAGCCCGTACTCTGCACAGATGTTTCTGTACACTATGCCCGCCACTTGGTTGTGTCGCTCCATGTATGCTTTCCCTGCCAGCATCTTACACCCTGCAGTTATGTGCTGGACTGTCTCAGGAGCCTCTTTGCACAGCCTAGACTTTGGGTCTTGTCTGGTGTGGTAGATCTGGGCCTCTATTGCTCGGGTGCTCAAGGCCTGCTCCTGTGCAGCCAGGATGAGGGCCTCTGTGCTGTCCTTCAGACCAGCCCTCTCCAGCCATTGGTAGGATTTCTTGATATCAGCCACTTCAGTTATGTTTCGGTGGTACGCCCCATGTAGGGGCTTGTGATGGTTCCTCCAGCACCTCTTCCTCTGCGCTCCACTGTCTGAGGCATTCCTTGAGCACATCATCTGTCGGGGCCTTGTCCTTGATGTACTTATGGATTTTGGATGTTTTGCTTCCTGGACAGTGGTTCCCACACTCACTAGTCCTCGGCCTCCTTCCTTCCGGCTCGTGTGCAGTCTCAGGGTGCAGGATTTGGGATGGAACCCTCCATGCATGGTCAGGAGCTTTCGTGTCTTAACGTCTGTGGTCTGTATCTCCTCCTTTGGCCAGCTTATGATTCCTGCTGGGTATCTGATCACTGGCAGGCTGTAGCTGTTTATTGCCTGGGCCTTGTTCTTGCCATTGAGCTGACTTCTTAGGACTAGCCTTGCTCGTTGCAGGTATTTGGCCGTAGCTGCTTTCCTTGTTGCCTCTTCAAGGTTGCCATTTGCTTGTGGGATACCAAGGTACTTCTAACTGTCCTCAATGTCTGCTATTGTTCCTTCTGAATAGGGATAGTCTGCATATGCTAATAGATGTTAGATCACTCATTAGGTGCTTGATTGACAGTGACGGAATTACTTTTTACTTTTTTCTTCTTTTTTTAATTTATTTTGGGCAAGAAAACATTTTCTGTTGTTTTACAATGGAACATAGTAATATGAAAGATAGTACGTATGTGCAGTGTGGTCGTATCAACAGAAACAGCAACAAAAAAAGGCCCAAAAAGGAATGGGAAGAAGAAAAACTCCCACCCCTGTTTTCTGGTGTACTACTCAGGTGACAGTTCACACCTCAAGTCAATGGACTTAACTAAGAACAGACATTTCTTACTGTAAACAACGAAGGTGTGTTAGTTTCACTTTAGGTAGTTCCTCACTTCAGACAGACATAAGGCAGTGGCTTATCAGAGACCTGTCAGGACTGATGACAACTGAGTGGTGAAACGTATTTAGTCTGTATGCTTTCACAGTTGACATAAAACATAAAACAATAAAAAGTTAATTTATGGAAAGTACAGTCGTTCAGTTGTTGTAAAGTGTTCTATAATTTTAATTTTGACTAATTGATGGATAAAAGAGATGAGGATTAAACTACCCTAAGGTTGACAAGTTGAATTTCTCCTTTTGCCTACCCTAAGGTATGGAATATTTGAAATCGACTTTTGCCATGATACTTATGGCTTATAATCTTTACTTGTCCAAAACACATTCACATATTTTTTCTAGTGGCTGTCTTCGTCTGCACTTCTTACACAAAAGACACCACCTTTATTTACAAAGTCATCAACACTATACATTCTTACAGTCAAATCTACATTCGCTAATGACACCGAGTAATTGGCTTTCATTAACGATCATTATGAACCCACTCGTGTCGTGATGCTAGTGTTTGCTTTAGCATCTATGGGAGCTAGCTAACACCCAAACGGCTTCACTGTCACCCGCGCTCTGTCCCTGATGTTAGCTAATCGCCGATGCTAAGTCACAAGACATCAGCTTGACTCTGTTAATTAGCACCTGATCCTTTCTTCCTGGATAATTAGGTGCCCATTAGTTCTAATCAAGTAGTTACTTAATTATTGCAGTAATTAGTCTAATGGCCGTGCAAATTGAAGCTTTATCACTTTCTGATACTTAATGTTGTTGGCAGAGCTCATCACTAGTGTCAGAGCTCAGGCCTCACACAGCAGAAGGAACTCTGGACTGTCCACTGTCTGACGCCATGGCGACGCAGAGGGAAATATTATGGTATGTACAGTGGTATGGTTTGCACTAGGGCTGCAAGATTAATCTGTCGAATTGAAATTACAATTTGAACAGACACAATTAGCCAATGAAACTGAATGAGATCTGCATTGAAACTCCAAACCCTGTAGTTTAGATCTGTACAAACATGTTCTGAAAAGTCATTCTTGTATCAGTTTGTTAGTTTTTATTTCAGTCTTTTTTGTCATTTTTTTCCTAATTTTGAAATTTGAACAGAACAGCGGCACAGTGGCTGAGTGGCTAGCACTCATGCCTCAGAAGATTCTAGGCTTGATCCCTATGTTGCCCGGGCCTTTCTCTGTGGAGTTTGTATGTTCTCCTGTGTCTGGGTGGGTTTCCTTGTGCACTCCGGTTTCCCCCATCAACCCAAAAACATGCTCCTTTATCCCTGTAGGAAAATTAAATTTCCCTACAGGGATTTTTAATTTTTAATTTCCCTGCAGGGATAAATAAAGGATAATAATTTTTAAAAATGTCACATGCAACTGTGATGAGGCGGAGTTGATCAATTCTCGAAGTCTTCAGGAAGTCAATGGCCGCCTTACTTTTTCTAAAGAGTTTTGCTAAACGAGTTTTGCAACTTACAATTAACAAAACTTTAAATAATGGTCTACTCATGTTTTACTTCATTACTATAAGTATTAGTAAAAACAATAATAAAAAATATAATATTTCTCCTTTAAAGTTGCAATTTATAACTTTGCGGGAGGGTTTGCAATCTCTTTGTCTCCATGGAGATTGTATTTCTTTGACTGGAATGTTCAACAGTATAGCATTAAACCTATCTCCATGGAGACAAGCAGGTGGTCCCACCAGATAAAGTTACAGGCCAGATTAGTAAAGAGGCAAGTTTGTTTAGAGTGAGAAACTTCTATTCTATTATATTAGTATTTTTTATTTATTTTTTTCCCCCGGCAATAAAAATATCCATAATTGAATAAAAAGATGTAAACGGTTCATGTTTGTTCAGGAGCAGTAACAGGCCTGCTAACCGACTCACATGCCAACCTGCTCGTCTGTCAGCTCTAGCCTATTAGCTCTGCTTTATGGTGTCCAACATGGAGACCAGAGAGACTACAGCACCCCAAGGACATACAAAACCCAACTGTCCAAGCTGTCCAAGTTTACACTCAAGAAATATGGTCATCAAAGTGGGGTCTGAACTTTTGTGCATGACTTTAAGCATTGTCTAGAATTGAGTAAGCCAATCTCTCTGAAATTCACATAAATTGCACATTTAACTTTACAAATGCATACAAATGGCACGTAAAAAGACAACTTTTTTTCTCTTCATCTCCATCACATCCAACATGCAATAATAAGGCTCTATGTGTGATCATGGAAGATACCAGGTGAACTCTAGCAACATGCATTTGTCATCATAGGAGCTAGTTTTACTTGCAATTTGGTCCAATAACTCATGGCCCCATAAATTCAACAGAAAATACAATGTCTAGACTTAAACTATGCCCAGTATGGCTTTTAAATAGTTTATCAAGATTTGGGAAATCAGTAAATCATTTAAATATCTTAAAGAAAATAAGTGTCAATCCCAGATTGACACTTATAAGATAGTTATATCTTTATAATTCTTTAAATAGGATTTCATGTTCCTTATCAACTGGAGGATCTGGTCTCACCAGTGCACCAACATTTAGGCTGAATTACTTTCAACTTTCTTTACTTATTTGCACATTAATAATAATTTCTGTAACTGTGCCTGCATTAGCTAGTTTCCATGGGCAATGTGCAAAAGGCCTTTGAAGGGCAGGTTATAAAATGTGAAATATCAAGTACCCAAAAGTAATATTAACATAACATAAGAAATATTATATATTGTTATATCATAACATAAATAATATTATATGTTCAATTGCAATATACACTCTTTAAAGGGATAGTGCGTGTTTTTTTTTTTTTAATGTTAATCTGTATGGGTTTCCTTCTAAAAGTTACGAGTGTTGACACGGGCTTACCCCTGACAGTCTCAGCTGATCCCGGTTCGGCTCGCTTTCTGGATCCCACGTAAGTAGGTCCGGTAACTTTCCTGAAACATGAAATAAAGCTTGTTTTTCTTCTCAAAACAAAACATTTGTTAGAAAGGTGATATATTTGCGTCCGAAACAGTTGTCCACGAAACATCCAGCAGCGTATTTCACATTTGCGTATTGTCTCTCTCCACTCGTATCACTACGCCCATGTTAACTCTATCAGCCTGTTCACTTGTAAACTTCGGTGTAGACATCCGCTGAAGGTGAACAGGCTGCTGGATGTTTCATGGACAACTGTTTCGGACGCAAATATATCACCTTTCTAACAAATGTTTTGTTTTGAGAAGAAAAACAAGCTTTATTTCATGTTCCAGGGAAGTTACTGGACCTACTTACGTGGGCTCCAGAAAGCGAGCCGAACCGGGATCAGCTGAGAGTGTCAGAGGTAAGCCGGTGTCAACACACGTAACTTTTAGAAGGAAACCCATACAGATTAACATTTAAAAAAACGCACTATCCCTTTAATACGTCAAGTCCTCCTTCATATCCTACTTATTCTCTCATCTCGAGAGTAGTTTTGTCTGCATTTGACCAATTTGTGCCGAGATGCCGAGTGTCCCGCGTGATGGTTCCACCGAAAAACAAAGTCAACTCACAAAGTCCACCAAACAGGGGCGGCGGTGACAGGGCTGTGTGAAAACTGACACGCCGCACCTCTTAAATTGGGGCCCGGGGAACTCAAGCATAAAATCAGTCCAATCCCGAGCCAGTCTCTGAGGACCATAACCCAAGAGCCAGCAGCAGGATCACAACAGGAGCACAACAAGCCGAGTGAGGCAGAGTTATTACAGCACAAAACCCGGCTCTCCATCTCACTCGGCGCTCCCTGCTACCCCGGCATGATCAATGGATTTAGTCAGAGGGATATTCAAGCAGAAAATTGCCGCCTTTTTGCTTTTCTTTGAAGGATTTCCAGAATACATAGCGCGGCCCCTGTCCACCAAGGTTGAAAAGCGAGGGAGCAAGTGTGCAGCGGTAATCCAGAGAAAGGCGTGCGGTGTGGGGGAGGACGGGAGGGTGCGGGTGCTGGTGTGAAAGGAGCGCTGGGTCCAGATTGGAAGTTTACAGGTATAAAATTGAAGGCAGCCATCTGAACAGACATAGACAAACTGTGGCTATTTTTCCAAACGCATGCAGCTCACAAACTTTATGTCCGTGACTTTAAATATGGACTTTGCTCCTGAAGAGTTTGGAGGATTGTGCACATGCAGAACAATAAAAAGTCTACTATGTGAGTTTCACCAGCAATTATGGAATAGAACAAAAGTATGTAGGCTACTGTGTGTGGAAAAGAATAGATCATATGGAATTTGTAAACTCATTTGGAGCACTTGTTTTTAGAGACCTTCATGGTCATGACACTACATAATCAGAGTAGGAACCAGAGCTTACATTAAACTTCACTTCAGTTTTTTCTAAGATCATATGAGATTTAACACAATGGGGAAATTACAATGTTGCAGTACAAAGTTGAACAGCAGGGGACTGCAATTAAAGCAAAGATATGGCAGAAGGAAAAATTCAGTTTGTCAACTGTACAAAAGTTTATTTGGTCGAATACATTTACAGCTCATCCAAACTGCTTCAGCAAGAAGCAGCTTTTGAATTTAATTTCTCCTTTTGCCATGGATTCTACTCTAATGACTGAGGGACTCTACACATAAAGCAAAGATAAATAACTAAGACCTAAAACCACAATATGTAACTTTTTCTAAAAAAAAAAAAAAAAAATAGAGTAAAATAAATACATGGTGTTTATTTTTGGTTGTGTTTATTTCACTGAAAAAAAAGGATAAAATTAAAGGAAAAGTAACGTTTTTTACAATCTGAGCCTTCTTTCATCAATAAAACAATTAGTTTTACTCACCCATAGCAGTTTGGTGTCAATTGGAGCAGTATCGCAGAACTTATGTTGAGCCGTTCTGTTCTACTCATGATCCTGTATCCGTTAGCGTGAGTGCTCGGGGCACTGATTTGCGGTGTCCAAATAACACAAACTTTAGCACTTTTCAAATCACAGAAGATCGCTGTGTCAGGGTAGACTTTTAGTGGATTCCAAAATGGCCTGAAACCCGATATCGCAACAGAAAAGTAAAGTTCAGAGCGGTGTTAGCTTCTTTCGGACTAGCGGTGTTTACAAAACAGCTGAGTTCACGCATGCGCACTGTCCTCTCTGATGACGTCATCAAATGAAACTATAGCTGGATATCGGGTTTCAGGCCGTTTTGGAATCCACTAAAAGTCTACCCTGACACAGCGATCTTCTGTGATTTGAAAAGTGCTAAAGTTTGTGTTATTTGGAGAGCGCAAAGTAATGCCCCGAGCATATGATACGAGCACCATGTTAACGGATACAGGATCATTAGTAGAACAGAACGGCTACAACATAAGTTCTGCGATACTGCTCCAATTGACACCAAACTGCTATGGGTGAGTAAAACTACTTGTTTTATTGCCGAAAGAAGGCTCAGATTGTAAAAAAAAAAAACGTAAATTTTCCTTTAAGTCCTTACTCTGAGTGGGCTTGGATCTCCAGAAACCTGTCTCTTATGTGGCCTGGAGGAGGGGCTGCTTGTTTTCATGGAACTGTTCTTCTTTTGGCTATAAAATGTCACTGTATGTCTTAAAATGCACCTATCTCCATGGATGATTGTATGGTTTTAACATTCCATGTCCATGAAATCATCAAGTAGACATACCATTTCCAGAAAGTCTTTGTTGTCAGTCCAGTGCAGTATGTTGTTCAGATAAACCCCCAGGTACTTGTACAGTCCACTCTCTTCATGTATCCCTCCCTGGATGTTCACTGGTGAGGGGACAGTAGAATGGTGTCTGTGGAAGTCCACCACCATCTCCTTGGTCTAGTGCGCGGTGATGAGGAGGTGGTTCTGCTGACACCAGTCCACTCAGTCCTATGTTAATCCTCTGTGTTAGTTCTGTATTGTTCCCTTCAGTCGTCAGAGACATTATGCAGGACACAGCTGTCCGAGTTGTGTCTGAGGTTTATGGATTATTTGCTACTGACCGAATTATTGAGGGCAGGCTGCCAAGCAGAATCCTATAGTTCTACACAAGCCATCAATGCTTAACTTGAAAAACTACTAAAAAAAAAATCCAGTGGCATAATTTTAAAATTACATATTCAAACCATCTTGCGACCCCCATCTCAGTGCCCCTCTGTTTATTTTTTCCCCACCATTGGGGAACCACTGCTATACACCTATGGTTTGATGCTTGGTTTGAACAGGAGTGGGCAACCTGCAGATCTCAATCTACCAGTCGGCTGCTGCATCAAAATAAATCAAGCCTTTCCTTTAGGTTTCTTAAATGTGGCTTTTAATTTAAAGTACAACTCTCTGGATGCCCATAAAACAATTTTACCAGTAGATTTCCAGACAATGCAATGTAATAAAAAATAGAATAGACCTGGATATCTGATGCATCACATGAACGTCTCCAGGTCCTGTACGCTGTTGTAGCATTGTCCACTCAAGACTGGTCATACTTCCATTGTAGGGAGTATTATAACTTCTGGGTAGATAGAGCTATTCACATGGATCAATGTAGAAGCATCCTTCAGAAAGCAGTGCAATTACAAGTTGTTGATGTATGAGATCTTCAGTATTGTCCTCAGCAGCCAAATGTGTTGACGGTACATCTACACTGATGGTCCATGCCTCACCTCCATAGTTCAGGATTGGAACTATGTAGCTCTCTTAAATGAGAGTTGCTGGTTATTGAAGAATGTAATGTAATTTAAAAAACAAAAAATATCCCATAAAAATGTGAAGGTCTCTCTGACGGTCTGACCTTTGCCATTTATAATTTTTGTTACAATATCAGTTATATTGCGGCTGCTGTTTTGAAGATATATATACATTTTTATCATTATCCCCCACTCCTATCCACATCCATGTCTTACAATACAAGACATCATGAATGCTTTTGTTATTGTCCTATAACAAACCGCACAACACAAACCCCACAGCAGAAATGATCTCCGCACGCACATGTGAATACAGCGGCGGTATTCAGTGGAGAGCAGCCCACGCGTCACCGTGTCGCTGGGAAGCATCTCTTTTTATGGTTTAATTCAACAGTAGCGTTTGCGGCGGGCTTTTGGCCATCTCAAGGGCATTCCTGGTGAAATGAGTGCGAGTGTGCCCCATTTATCACGGCCTGACATCTGTCATGTTGTGCTGGCGCTGCGGAGAGGTTAGGGCCACAGACAGCTCGCCTTGTGCAGACGCCACGGCAGACAGCGCTGAGGATTCATCACCAGCACAAAGCTCTGTCCACTGCTCATACTATTCTCCTGCTACAGTAACACACTTTAAGTACACTCGAAGGAAGGTCGCATGTGGGGAAGGGGGGAGGGGGTTGCATACAAAAGAATAAATACTATGTTATATAAATTTGCAATAATTCTATCAAAAATCTCAATCTTTAGATAAAGCTGGCTGGGATAATTGTTTTGCCCAGGGACACAAGGATAATAAGCACTTTTTTTGAGATTTGAATAAACTACATTTTGGTTTGGTTTGGTTTCCACAAATGGAAAACACCTTGTGCAGCCATGTGGCAATACAGGAAGTGCTCCATTGTGTTTTTAAACCCCATACACCTTTACAAGAGTTCAGCTCTGGAACTGCCAATCTCTTCTATGTCTTCTATACACAGTGGAGGTCACATCTCTAGAACTCAAGCATGGTATTTCACTTACTTTACTGGTTATTTATGTCAATTGAAGATCCGATCTCTATTTTGTTTGTAGTTTTGGTAGACATCTGTGTTTCAGTGTGTGATTAGTATTGAGCCAGCCACAAACCTGTCTGGAGTTGTGTCACTGACAACAAAATCATGTCTATAGCCATATTTTTTGAATATGTTTGCGTCCCTATGCAGTATATAGCTACGATATTAAAGGAAAAGTAACATTGTTTTTTTGTTTGTTTTTTTACAATTTGAGCCTTATTTCTGTAATAAAACAAGTTGTTTTACTCACCCATAGCACTTTGGTGTCATATGGAGCATTTTCGGAGATGTTTTAGAATAGCGTTAGGCTAACGCCGTTAGCCTAGCGCAACTTATAGCCATAGCTCGGGGCATTCCCCGAGCATGTAATATGCCCCGTGCGGGCTCCAAATAACACAAACTTTAGCACTTTTCAAATCATAGAAGCTTCGATGTCTTACTCTACGATTTCGTTTGAATCAAAAGTGGCCTGTAATCCGAGATTTATCCATAGTTTACAGCTTTGCTTTCCATGTTTGGGTCCCGGGAGCTGAGAGCACACTCCGCGCATGCGCACTGGCGTCCTCATCTACTCGAAACTATGGCTAAATCTCGGATTACAGGCCACTTTTGACCAAACGAAATCGTAGACTAAAGACATCGAGCTTCTATGATTTGAAAAGTGCTAAAGTTTGTGTTATTTGGAGCCCGCACGGGGCATATTACATGCTCGGGAAATGCCCCGAGCTATGGCTATAAGTCGCGCTAGGCTAACGGCGCTAGGCTAACGGCGCTAGGCTAACGGCGTTAGCCTAACGCTAATCTAAAACATCTCCGGAAATGCTCCATATGACACCAAAGTGATATGGGTGAGTAAAACAACTTGTTTTATTACCGAAATAAGGCTCAAACTGTAAAAAACGTGACTTTTCCTTTAATACTACTAAGTCAAACGATGGTCAATTATTTGAACTGAGATCAGAATATTTTGACTCCTACAACACTCCTGACAGGTTACACCAAAGGCTCTGGTGTAATAATACATGGTCAAAAGACGGTGTTGCCAGATCTGAGGTTTTCCTGCTTTTGTGGGGCAGTCAAATTTTCATGTAAAATGAATGAATTATAATATATTTCTAAAATACAAGTACAGCATTAAAAAACATATCCAAAGCTACCTACTGCTCTTATTGTGTGAGAGGAGGGGGATTGTCAGCGCCATTGGGAATGTTTAGAATAGGTAGGGTTAGAATAGGTAGTGTCAGGATAGGTAGGGTGTGAACTGTGTCAGTTTTGTACTCGTTCTCAGATGCTGTTTGGCTGATTTCGGTGCTTGAGCTTGGCAACCCAATATGGGATTCCTATAAATAAAAAAAATGACCCTATGATCTCCTGCCTCTGCTACTATGAACAACTATTAGCTCACTGTGCGCTGTGAGTAAAGTGTAAGACTTATCTGAACTAAAATACACTGGGAAAATAAATTTCCTAAAATAACATCACTTTGTACTTCTCCCCATCAGGGTCACTGGTGACTGAGGCCCGCAACACAACCTGGATGTAGCCAGCTAGTAACAGATTCACCCATTGTTCTAAACCATGTCTTCTGTGCAAAGTAATAATAATAATAATAATAATAATAATACTAATAATACTAATAATAATAATAATAATAATAATTATTATTATTATTATTATTGAATATAATAAAAATAGACGCAAACACCATTACTTTATGTCTTAAAGGTCCCATGACATGGTACTTCTTGATGCTTTTATATGGCTCCTTAATGGTTCCCTAATACTGTAAATGAATCCTTCTTCAAAATCAACACTTAGTGCATGAGAAACAAAGATAAGATGAAAAAGAGTATTTTTTCTCTCTCTGAACAGGCCATAATGGGCGTTGTTGCTTGAATGCAAATGAGGAGAAAAGAGATGGCCAATAGTAGAGGGTGGGGGCGTGGCCAAACTCTCCGCTCTCCGCTCTAGCTCTCAGCTGATCCATTTCCGTGTTTTTGCACGGGGGGAGAGATTTGAAGCGTTCCATTGAAAAATAAACACATTTCCATAGAAAATAAAATTAAACCACTGCTGTTCAAAGGTCCAGAGGCTCAGATAAAGGACTTCCGAGCCTAGAAACACTCGGACGTGCCTCCAGGCAAATAAAAAAATTTGCCTAGCGCATTCGCAGTCCAAACTCTCTGGGCGTGATTTACAGAGACGCTGAGTACAGACAGACGGGGGTGGAACTGCATTTGCATTTCTTTTTTCAATATGACGTCAATAAGGTGCCTTGTTCAAAATCGCCCATTTGAGCTCCGATTTTTTGTAACGCAGAAAAGGATCGCAAATGCTCAGTTTAGACATTTCGCAACTTTTAACCATGGGGGGGGGGCTAAACAGGGTAGGGGAGCTCACATTAACGTTCAAAAACCTCAGAAAGTTAAAAATTTCATGCCATGGGACCATTAAAGGTCCTATATAATGCAAAATTGACTCTTGTGAGCTTTATAGCATAATGTTGTTATCTCATCAAAACCATACCCAGAGGAAACCTGCATTATTAGTCTGTTTACATCTCCAAAGCTCAAAATGCTCCGTTCCACCTTGTGATGTCATATATTGTAGTGGTAGTTTTCAAGTTAACTTTTACCATCAGTTCAGTAGAGACTGTCAATTCCAGGCTGAAATGATCCAAATAAAAAACATCTAGTGAAGGTGCATGAAGTTAAAACCACAGTGTAGCACTTCCTGTACTACCACATGACATCACAAGGTGGAACAGAGTGTTTTCAGTTTGTAGAACTAGATAACTAACTAAATAAGCAGGATTTGTGTGTTAAACATGTGTTTGTGATGAAGAAACAGCATTACATGAGCCCAGAATGTATACTGTACCTGTTTTATTCGTTGTTCTTTCCTGTTTCTCACGTCATACCACTGAGCTGCCTCTAACTGTTCTAGCACATTCATTGTCATTGTTTACTCATCAGAAATGCTGACGGGCCTAAATGTGAAACTACTCCCCATATTGTTTATGACTTCACATGAAATACTGTGACTTGTGATAATCCTACATGTGCATATTTCCGGACGAGGCATTGGAGTAATTACCCAGAATGCCTTTTACTTCGGCTGTGCGATATTAATTAGAGGCTCGTTGTTTATAAGTTGTTGGAGCGTCGCCACGGTGACCTATCCCTGCCTCCAGTCTTTTAAATCCTGGTGCAGTTATCAGGGCAGAGGAGGAGAGATGGAGAGGACATGAGCAGATGAAGGTATGGTTTTAATCAAGAGGTTCTCCCGACAGAAATATTACCTCAGAGGAAGACTTAGAGTTAAAGGTCCTATATTATGCAAATTTGACTCTTGTGAACTTTAAGCCATGTTAGAATGTTGTTACATCCTCAAAAACTTACCCGGAGTTGTGTTTTGTTTGAGTAATCCTGCATTATTAGTCAGTCTCCAAAGTCTCCAAAGCTCAAAATGCCCTGTTCCACCTTATGATGTCATGAAATGGTAGTTTTTAAGTTACCTTTTACCATTTGTTTAGCAGAGATTGGACATTTCAGGGGTGAAAGAATCCAAATGAGTCTAGGGAAGACGTATGGAGTTTAAAACACATTGGAGCGCTTCTTGTATTACCACGCGACATCACAAGGTGGAACACAGTGTTTTCATTTTGAGAGAAGAATTCAGCTTAACTAGAGAGTGGCAGACAGTGAGATATTTTATTGATCCCGAGGGAAATTCAAGTATTCAAATATGCAGAGTTTTTTAAATGTCCCATGGCATGAAATTTTCACTTTCTGAGGTTTTTGAACGTTAATGTGAGCTCCCCTACCCTGTTTAGCCCCCTCCCCATGGTTAAAAGTTGTGAAATGTCTAAACTGAGCATTTGCGATCCTTTTCTGCATTACAAAAAATCGGAGCTCAAATGGGCGATTTTGAACAAGGCACCTTATTGACGTCAGATCGAAAAAAGAAATGCAAATGCAGTTCCACCCCCGTCTGTCTGAACTCAGCGTCTCTGTAAATCACGCCCAGAGAGTTTGGACTGCGAATGCACTAGGCAATGCGAAATGCGAAATGGAGGCACGTCCGAGTGTTTCTAGGCTCGGAAGTCCTTTATCTGAGCCTCTGGACCTTTGAACAGCAGTGGTTTGATTTTATTTCCTGTGGAAATGTGTTTATTTTTCAATGGAATGCTTCAAATCTCTCCCCCGTGCAAAAACACGGAAATGGATGAGCTGAGAGCTCAGAGCCTAGAGCGGAGAGTTTGGCCACGCCCCCACCCTCTACTATAGGCCATCTCTGTCCTCCTCATTTGCATTCAAGCAACAACGCCCAGAATAAAGTGTTTGAGAGAGATATTTATGACTCTTTCTCATCTTATCTCTGTTTCTCATGCACTGAGTGTTGATTTTGAAGAAGGATTCATTTACAGTATTAGGGAACCATTAAGGAGCCATATAAAAGCATCAAGAAGTACCATGTCATGGGATCTTTAAATATGTGTGAATGAATCAAAACCCAACTCCAGGTGTGTTTGTGATGAGGAAACAAAATTATAACATAGATCAGAAAAAAACATAATATGTGCCCTTTAAACAGGTTATGTAATATTCACTCTATAGCACCAGTCACCATTTGCCTGGGATCCAGAATACACACGTTTTCAATATTTTATGAAGATGTGAGTCTGGTTACCGGTGATTCTCCCCATTTTCAGATGGCCGTGACTGACAGGTGGATTAGCCAATCAGAGACACACTCCGTATCAAAACAGAGCTGTGGTGATACTACGTGATATTAGAAAACAGAAACTGTCTGTGCGTCGGCAATCAAACCTCTTTCTCTGTACATAAAGTATGGACTCTATTACACCCATTTCACATTTATAATATTGATCACAGCTTGATAACAGATGCAGGTTAATTGACTTTTTGTACAGAATTGTTTCAGCAAGGCAATATTTTTGGAAACCTACATATACAATCTGCAATCAGAATTTAAATATGCAAATACAGATAAGTGGGCGGAGACAGGGGATAGATGAAAGCTGAAATGATGACTCTTTTGTAAGAAATACAAATAGCACCAGTCATTTGTAAAGTATGGTACATAGGTTAGCTTCTTTATTACTGAGTGACCACCTGTCCCATTTGGTCATTTAGGCCCCTGTCCCTGCTTTGTCCCAATTATTTATAGAATGTCCCACATGAATTAATAAAAGATAGATGTTGATATACATAACAATATATTTCTTACTGCTAAAAAAAAAAAAAAGTAAAGACGTTTTGGATCTTCTGGGTCTACATTTCCACAGTCTGATAGTAGATCTAGTATATTTGATCAGTTTTTAAGGTATTTATGACATGGGGAAAAAAAAGAGACCATTGCAAACTTATCAGGTATGTGTTTGGGCAAAAGGAACATTTTTGTTTGAGTCTATAAACTACTGACAACATTCCCCCCAAATACAAATAAAATATTATCGTTTAGAGAATTTATTTGCAGAAAATGACAAATGGTGAAAATAACAAAAAAGATGCATGTTTTCAGACCTCAAACAATGCAAAGAAACAAGATCAAATTCATTTTAAAATAACATAATACTAATGTTTACACTTAAGAAGAGTTCAGAAATCAATATTTGGTGCAATAACCCTTATTTTTAATCACAGCTTTCATGCGTCTTGGCATGCTCTCCACAAGTCTTTCACATTGTTCTTGGGTGACTTTATTCCACTCCAGGTGCAAGAACTGAAGTAGCTCAGCTTTGTGTTTGGATGGCAGTAATACATGTAGAGATGCTGATTTCATTAAAATATGCAGTGGTCTCTTATTTTTTCTATATTCTACATATCAATATTCATATAATTATGTCATGATTATCCAGAACCCATATTAAAAGTTAGGTCTTTTTTTTTTTTGTCCAAACTTGCAAAACTGATAGTCCTCCCCTCTTCATACAGCATTTCAGCATAACAAGCAGGGGATTTTCATTTACATCATTTTATTGTTGAAAATTGGCTAGATAACAGTTATTAAAGAGAACTGGGCGGAGATAAGGGGTAAGTGAAAGCAGAAATAATTAAGTTGATGTTGAAATGATGAAGAATGAAGAAAAAATAAAGGCTTTTGGGGACTATTGGCTTCAGGGTGGTAAAATGTTGACACCTACTGCTATTCCAATCGCTGTGCATTACTTTGTTGTTACTCTAGTTTTTATCTATGAGCTCATATTTCAGCATGTCCCTCTTTTTCTATAAAGAGGGACATTTTTCTACGGGGTGGTCATCCTAAGCTTAAAGCAACAAAATACAATATAATGAGAACAATGTATACCTGATTTTTACCATCTCAAAACTGTGGAAAAACAGTTTGCAGTTGTTTACTTTATACATTCTAAACATTGTGATCATTTACCCTAATGTAAATAAAGTGAATGTAAATTAGTGAAATGTAAATAAGTGCCTTTCAGTCAAAGAGTTTTGTCATCAAGAAAATGCCAACAACAATTAGCATGATAACACACACTTCCTGATAAGCAGACAATAAAATGCTTTACAGTTTAACTCAGACAATACAGCAGATTTACGTTGACGTCAAGATCTGCTTAAACAATATATATATACTGAAATTCTTGAGGGGAAAAGAAAAAATAAAATAATTTAGATTTTTTTTACATTAATTTTTTCTTCAACAAAATAACTAGTGTAGAGTGGGCTGCCTCTGTCCCACTCCCGCTTGTGTCAGAGTGATCCTGGAGGAGGCCAGTCTGTGTGTCACCCGTGTGTACATGCTGCCCTCTGCAGGACAAACCTTGACCACTGCGCTGTCCCCTGCCCTCTGGCACCATCCCCTCTTCCCCTCCCCACTGACCGCTCACTCAACTCAAAGATCTGTTAAATAAATAAATAAAAAAAAATGAGTTGAAATAACTGTAAAATTATAATATTATCTTTAATGTTGATTATACTGAGAAATACACTAGTCAAGTTCAGACTCACCTTCTTATTCAGTGTGTGTGTGTGTGTGTGTGTGTATGTGTGTGTGTGTGTGTGTGTGTGTGTTTCCTACTTTCTACATTTTATATTCAAATGCTCAAAGTAGCCCCCTTTGCTTTGTGGACAGCGTGGCAAACCCTTGGCCTTCTCTCACTGAGCTTCTTGGTGAATTCATGTGAAATAGTTTTCACTTTGTCCTTCAGGATCAAGAAATGCTAAAAGGGCAAACCAGGGATCAAAGCAAAGAGTGGCTCTTTTTTTAATTTTTAAAACACAAATCAAGTTTTAAAGGAAAAGTAACTTTTTTTTTTTTTACAATCTGAGCCTTCTTTCGGCAATAAAACAAGTAGTTTTACTCACCCATAGCAGTTTGGTGTCAATTGGAGCAGTATCGCAGAACTTATGTTGAGCCGTTCTGTTCTACTAATGATCCCGTATCCGTTAGCGTGAGTGCTCGGGGCATTACTTTGCGCTCTCCAAATAACACAAACTTTAGCACTTTTCAAATCACAGAAGATCGCTGTGTCAGCGTAGACTTTTAGTGGATTCCAAAACGACCTGAAACCCGATATCCAGCTATAGTTTCATTTGATGACGTCATCAGAGAGGACAGTGCGCATGTGTGAACTCAGCTGTTTTGTAAACACCGCTAGTCCGAAAGAAGCTAACGCCGCTCTGAACTTTACTTTTCTGTTGCGATATCGGGTTTCAGGCCGTTTTGGAATCTACTAAAAGTCTACCCTGACACAGCGATCTTCTGTGATTTGAAAAGTGCTAAAGTTTGTGTTATTTGGAGAGCGCAAAGTAATGCCCCGAGCACTCACGCTAACAGATACGTGATCATTAGTAGAACAGAACGGCTCAACATAAGTTCTGCGATACTGCTCCAATTGACACCAAACTGCTATGGGTGAGTAAAACTACTTGTTTTATTGCCGAAAGAAGGCCCAGATTGTAAAAAAAACTTTTCCTTTAAGTTTTTCGATGCCTTCAGTTAGAATCTACAATGTGAATGGAAATGGAAATGAAAATTGTATTCAAACCATCGACTGGGTCTGTATATAGTTGATAGATCTAATTTATTTGATCAGTTATTAAGGTATTAATGAATGCTGTTTTTTAATTTATTTTTTATTGATTCCATTATTGATTCTATATTCTACATATCGATATTCATATAATTATTTCACGATTATCCAATGCCAGTTTTAAAAGTTAAATCGTATTACACTATTACTACACTATTATTTACACATTGTTTTGAATTTGTTTACATATTTTTTATAATTCAAGCCAAAAAAGTCTGTCACTAAACTTCATTCAAAAAACTGTAACCTCATATGACACATAATATCCATTGAATTAATAAGAAGTAGGGATGGGAGATAAATCGATTCCAGTACTGGTATGGAGTGATATGGATACAGATTTGTCAATACTGATAATCGATAGGCTACAGATATTTTTTGGCACTCCCCTAGTCTCTTTGTGCCTATTTGTCTGTCTCAGTTTGTCAGATTTGTCTTTTTGGACAGACTCCTGAGTTAAAATGTGTTTTTTGTAAAGGTTATTTTTACAAAAGTGAAACTTCACTTTCTGAGGTTTTTGAACGTTAATGTGAGCTCCCCTACCCTGTTTAGGCCCCCCCATGGCTAAAAGTTGCGAAATGTCTAAACTGAGCATTTGTGATCCTTTTCTGCGTTAGAAAAAAACACAGCTGAAACGGGCGATTCTGAACAAGGCACCTTATTGACGTCAGATCGAAAAATGCAGCTCCACCCCCCGTCTGTGTCTACTCGGCGTCTCTGTAAATCACGCCCAAAGAGTTTGGACTGCGAATGCGCTAGGCAATGCGAAATGCGTTTTTTTATTTGCCTGGAGGCACGTCCGAGTGTTTCTAGGCTCGGAAGTCCTTTATCTGAGCCTCTGGACCTTTGAACAGCAGTGGTTTGATTTGATTTTATGTGGAAATGTGTTTATTTTTCAATGGAACGCTTCTCATCTCTTCCTCCACGCAAAAACGAGGAAATGGATCAGAGCGCACAGTTGAGAGCTGAGAGCGGAGAGTTTGGCCACGCCCCCACCCTCTACTATAGGCCATCTCTGTCCTCCTCATTTGCATTCAAGCAACAACGTCCATAATGGACTGTTCAGAGAGAGAAAAATTACTCTTTCTCATCTTATCTCTGTTTCTCATGCACTGAGTGTTGATTTTGAAGAAGGATTCATTTACAGTATTAGGGAACCATTAAGGAGCCATATAAAAGCATCAAGAAGTACCATGTCATGGGATCTTTAAGATACATTTGTGGGCCTTGCTATGGATTTTAAAAACAAACATTTAAATTGTAAAAATATGTAAAAAATATTTAAATTGTAAACGTCGCCATTTGTAAGTGGCGATGTTTACAAGTGAACAGGCTAATAATAATAATAGGCGCGCAGTTATAGGAATCGACAGAAAATAGCACCAAGCGATTATGACTTCTGACTTTTGTGACGCAAATATATCACTTTTTGGACAAATATTGTTTTGAGAAGAAAAACAAGCTTTATTAACTGTCCCCGCTAACTTGCCGGACCTACTTTTGTCAGCACCAGAACCGGGCAGAACTCAGCTCACAGGACACTGTCAGCGATAAGTCAGTGTTAATGCACGACACTGCTGAAGGGGATGCCATACAGATTCACATCAAAAACCCAAACTATCCCTTTAACAACAAACACATGGCTCTGTTAGGGTAGAATTCACTGAGGAAAATGAATTCCAACAAGAAATGTACTATTGTACCTTGTAGCATTTTATTACAAATTGTTAAAAAATCATTACATCTCTTATACTGATAGTGATAGAGCAAATAATGGATATATGTACAGTACCAGTCAAAAGTCCTCTCATTCTTTTCATTCTTTTCATTATTTTTTAATTTCTAGGTACAGTCAGGGACCAGAGAGGATCCGGTTTGGGAACCACAAGATCTCATCTCTGCTGTTTGCAGATGATGTTGTCCTGATGGCTTCATCGAACCGGGACTTCCAGCGTGCACTGTGTGAAGCGGCTGGGATGAGGATCAGATCCTCCAAATCCAACGCCATGGTTCTCCACCGGAAAAAGGTGGCTTGCCCTCTCCGGGTGGGTGTAGAGTCCTTGCCTCATGTGGAGTTCCAGTATCTCTGGGTCTTGTTCATGAGTGAGGGGAGGATGGAGCGTGAGATTGACAGGCGGATCGGTGCAGCATCAGCAGTGATGCGGACACTGTGCTGGACCGTTGTGGTGAAGAGGGAGTTGAGCCGAAAGGCAAAGCTCTGGATTTACTGGTCAGTCTACGTTCCTATCCTCACCTATGGTCATGAGCTTTGGGTAACGACCAAAGGACAAGATCACGGATACAAGCGGCCGAAATGTGTTTCCTCTGCAGAGTGTAGAATTCACTCACAGAGTGTCTGGGCGCTCCCTTAGAGATAGGGTGAGGAGTTCTGTCACAGGGGAGGAGCTCGGACTAGAGCCACTGCTCCTCCATATCAAAAGGAGCCAGCTGAAGTGGCTCGGGCATCTGTTCCAGATGCCTCCTCAGGAGGTGTTCCGGGCATGTCCCACGGGGCCCCGGAGAAGACCCAGGACACGCTGGAGGGACTATGTCTCTCGGATGGCCTGGGAACGCCTTGGGGTCCCCCCAGAGGAGCTTGAGGAAGTGTCCGGTGTGAAGGAAGTCTGGGAGTCCTTGCTTAGACTGTTGCCCCCGCAACCCGGCCTCAGATAAGCGGAAGAAAACTTTTAATTTTTTGTTACATATTTCCATTCATTCATTCATGAATATTTGGTGTCTTCTTTATGTATATAAAATCTAGAACAAGGGTCCAGTTTGGCACAAACTTTGAGCGGGTTGCAAAATGCACCGACTTCACTATACTGTAGTGTGTATTGGACCAAAGTAGTGCAGTTGCATGCGATTTCACACAAAAACACACAAATAATGACCTGGAAACCACTGCAGATGCTGTGGTGAAAAATACACTGGGAATTCTTCCTGCAGACTCAGACCTGCACTCCACAGAGGTCAATGTGACAGGGTGCATTCGTTTTAAAAGTCCTATATTACACTAAATTTAATCTTGTGAGTTTTTAGCCTTGTTGTAATACTGTTACCTCCTCAAAAACATACCTGGAGTTGTATTTGTTTGCCTCATTCACATGTGTTTGAGTAATGCTAGATTATTATTAATCTACATCTCCAAAGCTCAAAATGCTCTGTTCCACCTTGTGATGCCATGATGCAGTGCAGTAACATTTAACCTTTTGTTCAGTAGAGATGGGCAATTCTAGGGCTAAAATTATAAAATTAAGTGATTCTAGTGTTCCCGTGTGTTTGTTCTACCTGCACGTATCAGAAGCTCAATATTCATAATTACCAATACGAACTAGTCTTTCAAAGTAAAAGGAAACTGAAAGAATCAAAACTAAATGTGTATGATGAATGCACCTCTATGTGCAGGGCTTGAGAGGTGATTGGTTGAGAGGGAGGCTATGATTGGCTGACAGCAAAAGGAAGTGAACACAGTCTCAGTAGTTTGGGGTTATATTTCATCTTGACTTGTGGCCAGTTGAAGTAATACTGTCAAACTTTGTATCTAGGTCACACTGCTCACTTTGGACTGCAAACCACTTTCACTCTCGGTGCAGTCCAGGTCACAGCTCTGCAATGTGGATTTGTCACTGATACGACACAAATACAAAAGGGGCAGGGCTAAGGGAGGGGCTTGTTTTACCATACCCTTTAGGGGGAGGCCTGTGGAAGTTCTCATGCCAGGACAAAGAGGGAGAGAGGAGGGACAGGGGAGAGAGAGGAGAGATGGGTGTGAGAGAAAGTGATAGTGAGCTGGATAGTGAGCATTTGACCCATCCTTCAATGCCACTGGGACATTACCCAGTACAGCTAAAGAGCTTTTATTATAAATCATCTTTATCGAAACAGATTTGCAGGATACAGGGGCACTAATTATCCAGATTTCACAAGATTTCATTTTTAACAGTTTTTCTGGGTTAGCTGATATATTCATGCCCAGGCCTACATGACTAATCTAGTGCCAAAGTCAAACATCACCAACAATAGGGAACTTGACTGCATATTTTGTTTTGCTTACACCTTTTCACCTGTAAACAGGAAGCATGAGGAATTGCTGGATCAAACTCTTACTAACATGTATCTAGGCCCAAACCATAAATCTGAAACATGAATCTGGGGAGACAGTGGTGCAGCTGGGTGTGTGTTGTCCCACCAACCAAATGGTTGTTGGTTGAAACCTGCACAAGCACATCCCTTGGACAGGACATGACAGCCATGCTTCTCACTTCAAAATTATGTTATTATTTGGATATTTAAAACCATAATATTTATCTAAAATAACTTATTAAAATAAACAAGTCCGCTGACTTCATTGTTAGAAAAGTGCAGTCCCCAGTGGGAGCTGTAAACTGTAAACGGCATCACAACAAAGACACATGCAGTCGTACGCACATCACACCAGCAAGTAGATTTTTTTTTTTTTTTTTTTCATTTGTATCAAAGTGACTAGGCAACATTGCAGAATCCTCAAAAATAGAGGCTGGTGTTATGCTTTGTTTCATTCACACACAGGGACCCAAACATGGAACGCAAAGCTGTAAACTATGGATAAATCTCAGATTACAGGCCACTTTTGCTTCAAACGAAATCGTAGAGTAAGATATCAAGCTTCTATGATTTGAAAAGTGCTAAAGTTTGTGTTATTTGGAGCCCGCACAGGGCATATTACATGCTCGGGGAATGCCCCGAGCTATGGCTATAAGTCGCGCTAGGCTAACGGCGTTAGCCTAACGCTAATCTAAAACATCTCCGGAAATGCTCCATATGACACCAAAGTGATATGAAGAGTAAGACAACTTGTTTTATTACCGAAATGAGGCTCAAATTGTAAAAAACGTTACTTTTCCTTTAACCATAAATAGGCTAAATACATCAATATAAATAATAAAAAAATAAACAAGTTTCTAAAGTTATGTTTTCTGCTTAAATGTATGATCTGCACTGCTCAGCTCTTCTGTCTCCCTCAGTCAGGCCCTTGTATGTATGTGCGTGCGTGTGTGTGTGTGTGTGTGTATGTGTGTATGTATGTGGGGGGGTGGGGTCTTCTTTAATCCCTCCCGCTGGCTTGGTTTATCCACAACATTGATCTTATGGAGGAGGTGAGCGAGGGCAGCCAGAGCGATCGCCCATCTCCGTTCACACCAACACACATTCCATAAAGTTTCAACAAAGACTAAGAAACATTTAAAGTCCTACCATATACTGTAACGTGATCTATCCTCAATGCAGAATTATGAAATACGATTTTAGGGGCCTGTAGCTGTTTTTTTTGTTTTTTTTCCCTTGTATTTGAGCAAAATGTGTCTTGCCCAGTATAAGTAGCTCTTGAAGTCATAATCTGTCTGATGTTTTATGTCTGAAAGTAATTATTAAAGCAGATTATGCAAAATAGACATTTCAGAACTTTTTACCATGTTATATTCCCCATCTCATTTACCCTTTCAAAGTTGTGTTTAGAGTGATTTATGCATGTTTGAGTTATCTTTAATTGCTTATTTTTAAGACGCCATATTGCCGATCAACCTCCGTTTTCACTGCCACTGACATACGTCCACTGCTTTGTACTCGAATTTTCTTTTCTTAATCAGTGATAGCTGCCAGCAACCTCGTGGCTCTTTGTTGTGATGACGTTTACGATGACATCTGCTCCCTCTGGAACTCATTGCAGTTTGCAGACTTGTTTCTTTAATTACGTTGTTTTAGATGAATAATGTCCAAATTATAACATAATGATAGATTATAACTATATAACAGACACAAGCACAATATGTCTTTAAGCATTTTATTATCTGAGAGTCAGGAAGTACACAATTAGCATGCCATCTTAGGATGCACTGAATACATAAGGTAAGTCAGGAATAGCTTTAAATCACTGCAAAAATGATCTGTATTCAAATTTAATCCATTTATTGATTTGGTATACACGTTTTGTTTATTTTAATATTATATCAGTTACAATTGGGACAATGCTACACAATTTACTAATACATTCTGAAACATTATATTGTTTTTAATTATTTCCAGACATTTTACTTATGTTCAATTATCCAGCAACCCATCACAGCACAATAGTCCAATTAGTGCTGACAATACTAGCATTAGCCAAACCAAGCGTGTTGACGCCAGTGCTCCAGACCCAGTGGAGTCAGTTGTCTCGTGTTCATGTATTGTAGTAGTAAAAATAATAGTAGTAATTGTAATTGTAGTATCCTTCCATGATAGCAGAGAGCATAGGGGTCACTTGTACCACTTGAGTTCCATAGTTGTAAGCTGCAGGGACTTACTGTGATCAAGAGCCCAGTGTCAGGACCTGTTAGCCTGGACATGTTCTCCAGCTAGTACCCCTGTCTGCTCCACCGCTCCCACCACCGGACCCACCCAGCACCGCGGGCCTACCCTTTCTACAACCTCTGCCCTCTCCCGTTTAGCTGTCTCTGGGGTTAATTCCATATCCTGGAGCCGAAACAACAGGATCACAGCCCTAGCACTAATACTCAATAGACACTGACCTACTTTGTTGGATTATGCGCTCGGAAAGACAGATCTGCCACCCTGATGCCAGCGATGAAAACGATCTAATGGTCTAACTGCTGTGTTAATCTGCTAGCATGCGCGGGTTATTCATTTCTCATTATGGGAATGCACTTGTGCTGATGGGATTAGGCCCTGCTCCGGCTCTCTTTCGGTTTTCCGACCTCTCCGCCACTCGATCCATCTGGCCGCACGTTTGTTTGTTTGTTTACGCTCGCACATGTGCAGAGTCGCGGGGCTAGGTCAACCGTGCACGCTAATGCTACATGTACAATTAAAGCTAACAAGGAAGTGAGGTGTACTCAAGCTAAATCAGACGTGGAAGTTAAGTCTTGACCATAGCAGTGATAGAAAGTACAAGAGATTGCCTCACACGCTGTTGATTTCATGATTCTATGGAGATGTTATTGCTCTGCTTTGAATGTTCCACAGTAGTGCATTAAAACTATACACCTTTATGGAGACAAGCAGGCGAAGACACAACTCATTCCATTTGCATTTTTATGTAGTTTTTATTTTTATTTTTATTGACTACACACCACAGTGCAGTCCTTCGTCAGACATCATGACTCACCATTCTAAGCATGTTTTCTATTTCCCTTCTCAGCAAAAAAATGTAAGTGATAATACAAAAAAAATCTGGAGGTGGAAAATCAACTGCATGATTCTGTGGAAAAATGAAAAACACACTTTGGAATGTTCTTGATGGAGATGGACACATTTTATGCCATACTGTGGAAGATTATAACCAAAGGAACATTTCCATGGAACAAGCAGGAACAGGCTCTCTGCCAGGTTTGTGGAGGTGCAAGCCCACTCACAATAAGGAGGCTTGTTTTTCTATTTTTGTCAATGCAATAAAATTAAACACTGAAACTACATGCTGTCATTTTAGTCTGTTTTGAATAAATGCACTGTCACTGTTCTGAATAAATACAAGAACACTTCAATGCGATATTGTGGAAAAACCAGGCCAGCCCAGGCAAAGAAATAACATGTATAGTACATGGTGTACCCTTCACCACAGTTTACTCTGGGTTGGGGTTAAATGCTGGATCAACTGTCTGAGCAGAGGTCTCCAAGTGTGGCCCTGAGCTACCGGAGGGCCCTCCTCCCCTGTTCTCTGACTCTTCTTGCAGACTAGTTTACTCAAGAAAATGGAGTAGGCTAGGCTACATAAAACGTACATGTGTTCTGCCTGATTTTGATGCTGCTGAGGCTATGTTTATACGGCGACGATCAAAACAGAAGACACAAAAGTGGCATCTCGTCTTCAATTTTTTATCTGCGTTTAGACGAGCGTTCTCAACAGGAAATGTTTGTTTATACGAAGATGCAAAAGTGGGCGAATTCAATTGAATATGCATGCCAGGCTGCTAATAATATAATATAATATATATTAATAATATAATAATAATATAATGCAGGTAATATAATGTCAGAGCTACCTTTTTCAGGACACCGACAGGGTCTCTCATTACGGTTGTTTCGCCCTCGATGTAGGGTCGGAGCTCTTCGCTTAATGCAACAAGAGCTTGTTTAGTCATTCTGAAGTTTTATCAAGGTAGTCAGACATGTTTGTTATTGTTTTTACCGGCTTGGTGCATCCAGTGTGACGTCAGCTGTATTCGACGTGAACATGTTTTGCGCTTCTTGCTGTTTAGACGGAGACACGACCCGGGCCGTCTTCAGAACTCCACACTCTGGAAGGAGTCTTCAGATTTTTGCGGTTTCAGAGCCCGACGGCACCGTTGCCATGTAAACGAAAGACACTTCCGATATTTAGTTGTTTTCAATCGCAATCGTCCTCGTCTAAACGGCCCCTTAGTTGTGTTCTGTTTGCTGCACTGAATGTCATTAAGTAGTACACTAAATGCTGCAACTATAATTGATAATTTAAAAAATGGCATCATACATATAACCACACAGTTGTCTGAAATGGATAAGAGACATCTCAGTTACGTTGAGCATTTGATTTTCAAATACTGTATGCCACAAACTACCTTACTCAAAGTTCAAAGTCAGCTTTATTGTCAAAAACTATATCTACAGGTTGCACACACAGCGCTCCCTAGGCCCCCAGTGAACATAAAAAAAATCTGATAAACAAGACAATAAACACCATGACTAAAACATCACATATACCCGTAGCAAAGGTACAGTAAACTTGTATATAAAACAAATAGGTAAAACACAATATGTGGCATAATAAAGCTCAAATGGTGTCATTTATGCAGCAGTGTCAGGGTCATTTAAGTGACATTTAAGCAGCTGTTTCATTGGGGGAGGGAGGGCAGGGCAAGGAGAGAGTTCAGCATCCTGACAGCTTGGCGGGTGAAGCTGTCTTTCAGTCTGCTGGTCTTGGCCGTGAGGCTCCTCAGTCTCCTTCCCGATGGCAGCAGACTGAAGAGGCAAGTTATTTGCTTTCTGAGTCAACCACACAAATTGACACACTGACACTCTTATTCGTTTTTAATTTCATGTTTCATGTTTTAAAGGGACAGTGTGTAAGATTTTTTACCCGTTAATTACTGAAATTGAAGATACCCATTCAAAAATACATTGTTTTCCAAGCCTTTTCACTTCCATCATGAAATCAAAGTATTCTTTTGGACTTAGATATAGTCACATAAAAGGGGGATCTTCCCCATGCAGAGGCAGCCATTTTGAATACGAGAGAAGGACATTTGGGCTCCGCCTTCGGCAAGGCTCGTGGTTTTGGGTAAACAACACAAGCATGCTGCCGGATCAGTCGTCGTAATGGATCTAACACGTGTTTTGGACTAAATTGTTTTACTGGATTTTATTCGCTGGATCCTTACGGACAAATTGAGAGCAAGTTTATGGTGAAATACAGAGTTTGACCTGTGCAAAGCATTCTAAGGTAAGCTAACCTCGTTTTGTGCTTTTCCGTATAAAAGCCCCATGTGCTCGGGGAGTGTTTGTTTTGCAGGGAAATTAATTGCATAGTCAAAAAGAGGAGACTGTAAGGTTTCATTTGATGTGTAGAGTGTCATGGTACATGATCGGGAATGTGTGTTTTCATGCGAAAAGAAAAAAAAAATAACCGGGACCGCGTTTTATTTATACAGTAGCGCGCCCGGGTGACCCTCGAGGTCTGCCGTAGCTAAAACAGAAAGTGCAATAGCACCATCCACCTATGCGCCACGAATCCTACACACTGGGGCTTTAACAAAACATGTGCTAGTCCGTCATGGAGAAACTGTTGTCGTCACTGCTGATCTAAAACAAGTGACTACACGTCCAAACACATGTCTAATATCTACCTGGCTGTTTCTTACCCTGTGCAGTTGAACGCCTCTCCTATTCCACTCATGTTACATGCAGCAGACATCCAAGTATGTACCAGCTTCTCCAGATGTGTTATTGGGATATGAGTTGTTTTTCTGGCGAGCATGTAAATACTTGTAAATACTACAGCTCTTAGCCTAATTTAGCTGGGTACATGACTGTAAAGAAATATAAAAGGATTATGCACCGAAATAGGTCAATCTTTAAAGCGTTTTTCTTTCTTTTTTGTGTGTGCGTTTATTTGATTTTATTATTCAATTTTTTACATTGATACAATATTATTTTGAGCTGTTGCGAAGGAATATTTTACTTTGACCCAATGTGTATGTGTTTTTTGTACTATTTATGAACTACAATTTATTTTCAAAGGTTCATTAAAACACTTACACACACTTTACTTCAAATAAATTACAAATGTTAGACTTTCTCCAGTGTGTAACCATGCTTAACATACGGTTGGCAATTATACTAGTACTAAGCAGTAATATTTTAGGAGGAAAAATAAGTCTTGTCTTAACACTCACTTTTACCCTGACTTTCAACACTGCTGGAGTTGTGTGGTCCCCTGTGCCTATTATACATTTGTTCTTATTGATTTATTTTCTTATTTATTCCTCTTGGTTTGTTTTATTGTTTTATTATATATTTTACTCTTCACTATGTGCAGTCTTTGGAAACAGTCTTTGTTTTTAAAATATGCTATAGAAATAAAGTAGCTTGGACAGGTCTGAAGACTAATGCCAGTTAGCTGTAGCTTAAAAAATTAAGTTTTATCATTTTAAATGTGACAAAAATTGGCAAATTGGTCAATTAGTGACCTGTATACAGATGGTGTATTTTCATCTTTTGAACACCTGTCTGTTAAATATCGTCTTCCAAAGCATAATCTTTTTCGTTATTTTCAGGTCCGGGATTATGTCAAAAAATTGTTCCCCTACTTTCCGAACCGGCCTCCAGAAACCCTATTAGACTCTCTCCTCTCTGTGGACCCTACTACCAAAGGATGCATTTCAGTCTTATACAGGTTAACTCAACATATCCTAATATAGTTAAAAACGCATGGGAGGAGAGTCTTAATATTGAAATTACAGAACAACAGTGGAATTCGGCATTATCCCTGATCTATTTATCTTCTATCTGTGCCCGTCACAGACTAATTCAATGTAAAATTGTTTACAGGGTTCACTATACAAATGCGAGACTGGCTAAGATTTATCCTTCTGTAAGCGATGCATGTGGCAGATGTCAGCTTTCCCCCGCCAATCACTCACACATGTTTTGGGCCTGTCCCAAACTAGGTCCACTATGGGCATATATCTTTAACATATTAGCTGGAGCATACGGTTATCCCATTGCGCCAAACCATATTTCTGCAATTTTTGGTGCCCCTCCTGTTTCAAATTTGCCTAATGCACTGAAACAGGCCATAGCATTTACCACCCTACTGGCCCGAATGCTGATTTTACTTAAATGGAAGCTCCCACATCCCCCTTCACATATCCGTTGGGTTCACGAAGTGCTTTACAATCTTAAGCTCGAAAAACTGAGGTTTTCCCTCAGAGGCTCTGTTAAACTGTTTCACAGTACTTGGGACCCTTTATTACACCACATTGATTCTATAACCCTTCCTCAAGACCTGGAGGATGACTAAAATATAGGCAATACAGTGAACCCTCGCTGTATCGCGGTTCACTCTTCGCGGCCTCGCTGTTTCGCGGATTTGTTTTTCCAATTTTTTTTTTTTTTTTTTTTCAATTTTTTTTATAGTGTAACTTTTTTTTACAGTGTAACATTCTGTCCTGCGCCCTGATTAGCTAAGAGACTAGACCAGGACTAAACCAGGTCTAAAGCAGGTCTAAACCAGGACTAAACCAGGTCTAAAGCAGGTCTAAACCAGGACTAAACCAGGTCTAAACCAGGACTAAACCAGGTCTAGACCAGGGATGGTAGGGACAGAGTCTCAGATGTCCTTCACGAGAGCGCCTGGGTGACAGGAGGTGTGGCCTTTGTTTACTTGCACGAGCCATGGAAGAGACTGAGTGCGAGCCGGACCATGGAAGAGCCAAGAATCAACATGGACGGGCCTGGCGCCTGGCCGCGCGGCGTCCGGGGGAGCCGCAGCGGGGGGAGGACACTCGCGCGCACAGAGGAGACAGTGGGTCTTTTCCCCTCACGAACCCGACGAAACACACGTGTCCGCGCGCACGTGTCCGCGCGCACGTGTCCGCGCACACGTGTCCGCGCGCACGTGTCCGCGTGTCACGTGCCCCCCCCCCCCCCACTATTAATATATTTGAATGAAAATCTACAAAAGTTTGAGTGTTTAAACAAGAGAAAAATGTTAATACCAGTCTCAGAAAGGTGTATAATGTGTCTGGTGAAGCGTTTTCAGCCTTAAAACATGTAGAATAATTGTAAAATATAAAATTGTCCTACTTCGCGGATTTCACTGATTGCGGGCTATTTCTGGAACCTAACCCCCGCGATAAACGAGGGTTCACTGTAACCTATTTTCTTCCCCTCTTTTCTCTTTCTCTTTACTTCTTATCTCACGTTACATATTATTATTTTTTATTTATTTATTTATTTTTATGATTTTTTTTTTTTTTCATTATTATTAGTAGTACTATATTTAATTTTTATTTATTATTATTTTAGGATGTCTGGCCAGTGGGTGGGGGAGGGCTGGGAGGGATGGGGTGGTTGACATTCAGATGTGTCCTATATTAGTTTCACAGCTGTAATAGCACTATTCAATTCAATGCACTGTTTGTCTGTTAATGTTGAAAATGTTTAATGAATAAAATTGGAAAAAAAAATTGGCAAAATTGAAAAATAAATAAATAATATATCAGTGCCTCCAGGGACAGTGTATGCATATCTCTCTCTCTCTCTGTGTATAATCCACCTCATTGCAGGATAAATCCCTGTGCTTGTGATTTTCTTTCAGAGAAAATTAGCGTTCAGAAGCAGGATTGCCCTTGGCTGCTGGTATATCCAATTTGAACAATCAGAATGTCTTTTTCTGCTCCATTACACCACCACCAGGGGGCACTTGTTTCCTCGAGCAGGCCGTGTTGTGTTTGACAAATTGCCACAGAAGTATATCACGTATTCATCAGTGGGATTAGCCAGCACTAGTGCTAGACTAACCTCATAACAAGCTTTATTCTCTGTAACAACTATTCACATTCTGATAATAGAGTCACGGGTATAAAACAATAAACCGATTCCCCCATTTACACACACATTTATACACCAATATACACAGAGAATGGGAACAAGTGTGTTGCCCAAGGACACAACAACAATATTCATCAGAGGGAGCAGAATTTTAACCTCAAGATCAAGTTATCCACACAAATACTGATCCATTACTAGTACAGTGGTACCTCACCTTACGAAAATAATTCGTTCCAGAAGTGGTTTCGTAACGTGAAAAGTTGAGTAGCTATTTCAATGGAAAAAGCCTGATTCGTTCCAAGGCCCCGATCCAAGTTTTTTTATTTTTTTATAGTGTAACTTTTTTTATAGTGTAACATTGTGTTCTGCGTCCTGCGTCCTTTTCTCACATTTGTCTCTCGTTTAAACACTCAAACTTTCATAGATTTTCAACAAAATTATTAATAGTGAAGCGTGTGATAGCGCACATGACCCGACGCGGAGCTGACAGCAGGTCTAGACCAAGGTCTAAACCAGGACTGGACCAGGACTAAACCAGGACTAAACCAGGACTAAACCAGGACTAAACCAGGACTAAACCAGGACTAGACCAGGTGGATTAAAGTGCCGCGCGTGGCTCTATTCCCTGGTTTCGTTTCGAGTCACAGCTGAGGCGAGCCGCTGCTCTAGACCTGCCCGCGTAAGGTGCTCACAGAGCGGCCTGGATAGAACCGTGAGGTCAGCCTCTTCAAGACCTCCAGGCCGGTGACTGGGACAATCCCCGGACCCATGCCCGCTTAGGGAGCTCTTAAGGCGGGCTGGCAGTGTCCCCCTGGGTCCCTGGATGTCTGGGGCTCCGTGCCTGGAGGGGCCCTGGAGAGCAGGTCTAGGTCTAGTCTCTTGCATGCGAGCAGCGGCTCGCCTCAGCTGTGACTCGAAACAAAACCAGGAAATAGACCCACGCGTGGCGCTTTAATCCACCTGGTCTAGTCCTGGTCTAGTCCAGGTCTAGTCCAGGTTTAGTCCAGGTTTAGTCCAGGTTTAATCCTGATTTAGTCCAGGTCTAGACCTGCTGGCAGTGCCGGGTCAGCTGTCACACATGCCGCTATCACACACGTGTCAGAGCGCAGTCTTCTCCCCCCTCCCCCTTCCCCCCACACTTCATTATTAATAATTTTGTTGAAAATCTATGAAAGTTTGAGTGTTTAAACGAGAGACAAATGTGAGAAAAGTTTAAATCCAGGCTGAGAAAAGCGTATAATGTGTATGGCTGAAAATTTGAATTTTTGAGATTTCGCGTTTCGTAACTTGAATTTTCTTTCGTATCTAGAGACCAAAATTTACCGTGAAGGCGTTTCGTAACTTGAAATTTTCGTTTGTTGGGTCATTCGTAAGGTGAGCTACCACTGTACTTAAATTACCAGAACTGTTAATAATTTAAAAAAAAATACTAATCTAACTACTGTAATGTCCTATTGCCTCACAACATCATTGTGCTACTTAAAAGTTGAACATTTTAGAATCTGGACCACTACTATTGCTACTGCTCTTACTGTCCAACCGCTGCTGACTACTGCCGCCACTAGTACTACAACTACTACTACAACTACTTTGATGGTGTTGAAGCAAAAAAAAAAAAAAGAAAAGCTGACTGTAGCCTATATTAATTTTTATGCTAAATAAAGCTGGTGATTGAGAGGGTCCTCTGGATACATGTTGTCATCCATCACAGTAAATTTGGATATAAAAAGACATTCAAATGGCTGAATAAGCATAATGCCTGTGTGGAGCTGAGGTTTCCTACGGCTAATAATACGCACATGACACGCAGTACATCACAGCAGTCATTACTGTGAAGGCCGAGACAACACACATCTGATCAAAGTAAAAATACTGTAGTGTTGCAAGTATATTTTGATTGTCCCTGTGGGGAAAAATAACATCTGTATTTGACCCATTTAATGCCACCATGGGGTTCGGAAAGGTCCCATGGCATGAAATTTTCACTTTCTGAGGTTTTTGAACGTTAATGTGAGCTCCCCTACCCTGTTTAGGCCCCCCCCCCCCATGGTTAAAAGTTGTGAAATGTCTAAACTGAGCATTTGCGATCCTTTTCTGCGTTACAAAAAATCGGAGCTCAAACAGGCGATTTTGAACAAGTCACCTTATTGACGTCAGATCGAAAAAAGAAATGCAAATGCAGTTCCACCCCCGTCTGTCTGAACTCAGCGTTTCTGTAAATCACGTCCAGAGAGTTTGGACTGCGAATGCGCTAGGCAATGCGAAATGCGTTTTTTTATTTGCCTGGAGGCACGTCCGAGTGTTTCTAGGCTCGGAAGTCCTTTATCTGAGCCTCTGGACCTTTGAACAGCAGTGGTTTAATTTTATTTTCTGTGGAAATGTGTTCATTTTTCAATGGAACGCTTCAAATCTCTCCTCCCGTGCAAAAACAAGGGAATGGATCAGCTGAGCGCTCAGAGCGAGAGCAGAGCGTTTGGCCACGCCCCCACCCTCTACTATTGGCCAGCTCTTTTCTCCTCATTTGCATTCAAGCAACAACGCCCATTATGACCTGTTCTGAGGGAGAAAAAATACTCTTTCTCATCTTATCTCTGTTTCTCATGCACTGAGTGTTGATTTTGAAGAAGGATTCATTTACAGTATTAGGGAACCATTAAGGAGCCATATAAAAGCATCAAGAAGTACCATGTCATGGGATCTTGAAGAGAAGTGAGCAAATTGGGCCTAAATACTGAGATTTTCAGAGAGAAACAAGTGACCAAGACCAGTGAGGTTCATTTGGTCTTCTGACAAAGCCTTTGCCAAAGCCTTTGAAAAACAGTGATCTGAAGGTTAGTGGTTCGAATCCCGCTCTCGACATAAACATCATTGGATGAGCCGTCATATCCACTCACCCACAGGTCGGAAGTGCTATTCCAGCTGACACAGATACAGTAAATGCTGTCATTGTATCCTTGGGCAATACACTTAACCCATCCCTCCCCCAGTGTCTGCGTACACTGGTGTGTGAATATGTGTGTGAATGGGTGAGTGGTTCCTTGATGTAAAGTACTTGAGCGCATTGAAGGTGGAAAAGGTCTATTAAAAAAGTGACCATTACCATTTGCTTACCACTTAATGAAAACCATTTACAGATTTATAATGCTATAAGATACATTTAAAGGACAAAATGCAGCTGCATATAATGAAGTGCCTCTCAGGGGAAACCTTAGAGTCATCTGTAATTCAAATTTTCTGGCTCTGTTGTATTCTCACATATGACCACTAGATGTTTTCAATGGTACTGCTGTCTGACAGTGCTAGCTTTTCCCTGACAGAGCGCACAGATGAGGGTCTTTGCTGTTACAGATGGTAGCTTTAAAACTTAAAGTCGCTATAAAGAAGCTGATTGCCAACTATATGGCAACAGTTCAGTGCAGGTCCAGGTCAGGAGTATCTGACCACAGTCTGGACATGTTTTCTGTGTAAGGAAATAAATAGATTTCAAATTGTTCACTTAATGATATGAAATTTTAAGCAGATACTGTATGTTGTATGAACAAGATTCAAGATTCAAGATTGTTTATTTGTCATATGCAGGATCAACACAAGGTCAACAATGCAATGAAATGCTTAGGATCAGAAGAACCGTTGACTCGCTAAGATAGTCAAGAAGTACTAATAACATGCAATAATAGTACATGGTAAAAAAAGTGTTGCAAAGTGCAGGGGAAGAAGTAAACAATATAATAAACAATATAATAAACAATATAATAAAATATGTAATAAAATAAAAAAGCAAGGTACAAGGTACAAGGTGCAGGTAGGATTAAATCAAGATCAAATAAGGTGTAAGTATTTCACAGATTGCACATAATATGGTGTGGTGTAGGTGTTGCATGTGGATTTCGTATTGCACATAGTATGATATAAATATTGCACATAGGTTATTGCACAGATTATTGCACATGTAACAGTAATTTACAGTGAGGTAGTGACAGACATGATATATTCATATAGAGCAGCAGCAGTAAACATAATTATGCATAATGAAAGGTAGTTTAGTGCAGTATTATTGAGAGTTCAGTATTATTTAGAGTATTACCCAGAGTTCAGTAGTCTGACAGCTTGGGGGTAATAGCTGTCTTTGAGTCTTTTTGTGCGTGCTGGCAGGCTCCTGTATCGTCTACCAGAGGGTAGCAGACGGAAGAGTCCTTGTGCCGGATGAGTATGGTCCTTAGTGATGCTGCGTGCTTTACGCAGACCCCTGCTGTGGTAAATGTCCTGGATGGAGGGGAGACTGCTGCCAGTGATGTCCTCTGCCGCTCGCACCACCCTCTGTAGTGCTTTGCGGCTCTGAGCGGTGCAGTTCCCATACCACACTGTGATGCAGCCCGTCAGCAGGCTCTCGATGGTGCACCTGTAGAAGTTTGTGAGGATGCTGGTGTTCATACCAAACTTCCTCAACTTCCTCAGGAAGTAGAGTCTTTGTCGGGCTTTCTTAACCACAGTGTCTGTATGTAGTGTCCAGGACAGATCCTCAGTGATGTGTACCCCAAGGAACTTAAAACTGCTGACCTGCTCCACCTCAGCGTTGTTGATGGAGATGGGGGGATGCTGGTCTACACGCTGTCTCCTGAAGTCCACGATCATTTCCTTAGTTTTGCTGACGTTCAGAGAGAGGTTATTTTCCTGACACCAGCTGGTCAGTGATTTCACCTCGTCTCTGTAGGCGCTCTCATCGTTGTTGGTGATGAGGCCTAGGATGGTGGTGTCGTCAGCAAACTTGAGGATGGTGTTGGACCTGTGCCTGGCGGTACAGTCATAGGTGAACAGGGAGTACAGGAGAGGGCTGAGAACACAGCCCTGGGGTGCCCCAGTGCTGAGGACACGTGTGGAGGAGACGTGGCTGCCGATCCTCACCGCCTGTGGCCTGTTGGTGAGGAAGTCCCATATCCAGCAGCAGATGGACGTCCCCAGGCCCAGGGCGGTGAGCTTCGAGACCAGTTTTGAGGGGATTATGGTGTTGAATGCCGAGCTGTAGTCGATGAAGAGCATTCTCACATATGTGTTTCCTCTCTCCAGGTGACTGAGAGAGGTGTGGACTGCTAGAGCAATAGCGTCGTCTGTAGACCTCTTTGCTCTATATGCAAACTGCAGGGGGTCCAGGGTGTCGGGGAGGGAGTCACAGATGTGTCTCTTCATGATTCGTTCAAAGCACTTCATGATGACAGATGTGAGTGCTATGGGCCGATAGTCATTAGGACAGGATGCTGTGGGGGTCTTTGGGATGGGGACTACAGTGGAGGTCTTGAAGATGGTGGGCACGATAGACTGGCTCAGAGACAGGTTGAAGATGTTGGTGAACACCCCGGCGAGTTGGTCAGCACAAGCCCTCAGCACCCGTCCGGGGATGCCGTCGGGTCCTGGTGCTTTGCGGGGATTCACTCTCTTGAACGCCCGTCTCATTGTAGCAGTGTCTATACAAAGCACAGCGTCTTCACTGTCCACATGGGGTCTGGTGACAGGCGTGGTGTTATCTGCATCAAACCGGGCGTAGAAGGTGTTGAGTTCGTCCGGAAATGATGCGCTGGACAGTTCCACGGGCCCGCTCCTCCCCTTATAGTCAGTGATGCAGCGTAGCCCATGCCACACCCGTCTCGGGTCATTGCTCTGCTGGGCAGACTCCACTCTCTCCCTGTAGTCCCTCTGGGAAGTCCTGATGGTCTTTCTGAGGTCGTACTTGGCTGCTTTGTAGGCTTCGGGGTCTCCTGAGTTGAAGGCGGCGGTGCGAGCTTTCAGTTTAGCACGCACCTCCGGTCCCGCCCAGGGTTTCTGATTAGGGTAAGTGCAGATGGAGATTTTGGGCACCGTGTCCTCAATGCACTTCCCTATGTATCCTACGACAGAGTCTGTGTACGCATTAATGTCACCATCCGCTGCGTCTGCAAACATCTGCCAGTCTGTTGTTTCAAAGCAGTCCTGTAGCACCTCATCAGACATACTGCTCCATTTGTGTATTTGTCTGGGAACCGGTTTTTCCAGTTTAAGCCTTTGTTTGTACGCAGGCAACAGCAAGATGGCGCTATGGTCAGATTTATCAAAGGCTGGGCGGAGGAGGGGTTTGTAACTGTCTTTAAATGGGGTGTAACAATGGTCTAAAGTCTGCCCCCCCCTGGTGGGGAGGGATATGTGCTGGTAGTATTTTGGTAGGACTGTTTTCATATTGGCTCTATTGAAATCCCCCACCACAATGAAAGCTGCATCAGGGTGTGAGTTTTCAAGTCCATTTATAATCCCATACAGTTGTTCTAGGGCTTCTGTTTTATCAGCTTGTGGTGGAATATAGACTACAGTGAGGATTACAGAGCTAAAATCTCTAGGCAGATAGAAGGGTCTAACTTTGATGGTTAGCAGCTCTAGGGCTGGAGTGCAGCGAGTTGTTAAAATACGTGCGTCTGTTGCCCACAAAGAGTTAACCATAAAGCACACACCCCCACCACAAGACTTGCCTGAGTCCTCCGTTCTGTCCTGCCTGTATATAGTGAAATTGTCCGGGGTAACGGCGCTGTCGGGAATGGTTGGGTCCAGCCAGTTTTCCGTAAAGGCAAAAACGCAACAGTTCCTCGTGTCCCGTTCGAAATAAATCCGTGCGCGCAGGTCATCCAGTTTATTCCTCAGAGACTGGACGTTTGCAAGCAGGATAGAGGGAAGAGTAGGTCTGTTGTGTCTCTGGCGGGTTCTCCACAGCACACCGGCTCGTTTCCCTCGCCGCGTTCTCCTCCTCTTACGGCGCCAGAGTAAACAAAGGGGCAGGATGTCCACCGCCGATGCCTCGAAAACCGGCTTAAAGTCCGCGCTTACTGACGGACGTAGCTCCAAAAGTGAGCTACGGTCGTACACATAGCGTGGGAGTGCAGTGCAAGTACAAAAAAAAGGAGCGAGTCGGCACGGAGCAAGCCATTTGAAGTTTCAAGTGAAAAAGAAATGTGCAAACCTCAAATCAGAACGGTAAAATCTGTGCTTTTGCAGCTACAGTTATTTTACAAAAAACACACAAACTTTTCTTTAACCCTGCATTCTTCATTCAATTATATGTTAAATCAGCATAATTAGTTATGAGTCTGATACTGTCTGGGCTCTGGATCCTGGTCAAGAGAAGCGGGAGGATTAGAATACAGGCTACTACATGTTATTTTGTCCACTAACTGTAGATTTTCTGTTTTTATTATTATTCTATGAAATTGAAACAGATATCTGATACATGTGGAAAAATTTAAAATACCAATTTCTCGTACAATAATGTATTGGAGATGTTTTGTGTATGTAGAGGAGTGTCTTCACACTGAAAACATGCACAACCATATTCCTATTGGCGGCACGGTGGCTGAGTGGTTAGCACTCTTGCTTCACAGCAAGAAGGTTCCGTGTTCGATCCCCGGGTCGCCCCGGGCCTTTCTGTGTGTGTTCTGTGTGGAGTTTGCATGCATGGTCTGGGTTCGATACCCGGGTCGCCTGGGCCTTTCTGTGTGGAGTTTGCATGTTCTCCCCGTGTCTGGGTGGATTTCCTCCGGGCACTCCGGTTTCCCCCACCAACCCAAAACATGCACCATAGGTACCTCCAGCTTAGGTCCTGACCAAGCCGAAGCAAGAAGATCATGGAGATGGTCCCCGGGCGCAGTAATGTGTCGCCCACTGCTCCTAATAATAACAGGATGGGTTAAAACACTGAATGTCTCCAGTGTGAGATCAATAAAGTTGCTTCTTCTTCTTCTTCCTGCACAACCTATTCCTGCTTGCGGCAAAATAGCATGTGTCATTTAAAAAACTATTTAAAGCTTGTAGCTTCAAGTTCAAAGAGTTAACTCTAGGGGGCTCTGGCTCATGAAATATTTGTGAGCAAAAAGGCATGATGCATCTTTTAACATGTTCAGTCACTCTAGAGTACTGAGCCTACAACTGTCATGTCTGCTCAAGATCAAGCTCCACACAGCTCCAGCCGAGCACTGGAACAACAGCTTACTGTGCGCCCTGTCACAGAGCTAATGACTGCACCGAGGCAAGTGTGTTCTAGAGCTAATGACTGCACCGAGGCAAGTGTGTTCTAGAGCTAATGACTGCACCGAGGCAAGTGTGTTCTAGAGCTAATGACTGCACCGAGGCAAGTGTGTTCTAGAGCTAATGACTGCGCTGGAGAGTGTCTTATAGAATGTTTACACTGCACTGGTGCACTTGTGTTCTACACCTTTTTCACTCGAGCACTTGTGTTCTGGATTTTTTTTCCATTGCACTGGACAAATGGTGTTCTAAAATGTGTGAAAACTGCACTGGTGCACTTGTGTTCTGGAACTTTTTCACTGTAGCCTACTGGACAACTTGTGTTCTAAAACCTTTACACTTGAGCACTTGTGTTCTGGAACTTTTACTCTGCACAGGAACACTTGTGTTCTGGAACTTTTTCACTGCACTGTCACACTTGTGTTCTGGAATGTTTAGATTGCACTGGAGCATGTGTGTGTGTTCTCGAGCTTTTACACTGGACCGCATGTGTTCTAAAACTTCTACAATGGAGCACTTGTGTTCTAGAACTTTTTCACTGCACTGGAACACTGAATGAGGTTTTCACTTTGCTGCTGTGCCATGTCAGGGTCCATTTGTGGAATGCCAAGAGTGTGCAAAGCAGTGATCAAAGGAAAGGATGGCTATTTTGAAGAATATAAAAAATGAACCTGTCTGGAGTTATTTTACACTTCTGTTTACTGCAGTCCACATGTGTCATTTATAGTTTTGATGTCTTCAGTGAGAATCTACAAAGTAAATAAACAGGGAAATAAAGAAAAAAACATTAAATTGGTAGTATATATAGTATATTCTCACATTAAATATTTCCATTATATTACAGTACAGTGGTCCCTCGTTTATCGCGGGGGTTAGGTTCCAGAAATAATCAGTAATGAATGTAAAACTTTATATTTTACAATTATTATACATGTTTTAAGGCTGTAAACGCCTTAAAACACTGGAATTAACGTTTTCTCACATTTCTCTCTCGTTTAAACACTCAAACTTTTGCAGATTTTCAACAAAATGTATTAATAGTGAAGCGTGGGGGCTCCGCCGGGAGCCCCGCCGGACACGTGAGGGGAGCGGAGACATGAGTCACTGGATCCGCAGGAAGCACCAACGGCGCTGCCACATCCCAGGACGCGACGCGCACCAACCCCTTGGAGAAGTGCGCAACACGTGCACCCCTCATCGTGGTCAAATCCGTGACAGAGCAGCACCACCGGGGCTGCGAGCACGAGATCAAACCGCGGCTCCCGGACCATGCCTCCCTCTCGCAGCCCGAGCCACAAAGCGAACACGCACAAACGAACGCAAGAGCTGCACGAAACCAGCAAAGAGCCGGACGGGGGAATTTTATTCCTGGTTTAGACCTGGTCCAGTCCTGGATTAGTCCAGGACCAGTCCAGGTTTAGACCTGGTTTAGACCTGGTCTAGACCTGGTTTAGTTCTGGTCTAGACCTGGTTTAGTCCACATTTAGTCCTGGTCTAGTCCTGGTCCCCCCTGCATCCCCCATCTATCAATCGGCAAAGGTCTACAGTCTCTTAGCCAATCAGGACGCAGAACACAATGTTACACTATTTAAAAAAAATATTATACTATAAAAAAAAATAAAAAAAAATCCACGAAACAGCGAGGCCGCGAACAGTGAACCGCTGTACCTCGATACATGGATCACAATCCAATATTTTCATGACATGGCGATACATGCACTACTCGATATATTGCATATGATACTCGGTGATGTATTATTGTTTTCTATGTTAAACCACTACTTGTGCAAAGTTAATATGAAGTATGTATATTTTGATCATTAAAACAGCGAATATGTGAATTTGTATTGTATAAATAATTTTGTATCACAATATTTCAATATTTTTGCACATCCGTATTAGGAATCATAGTATCTACAAAATTTTCTAACATTTTCCTTTTATACATTGACTATAAGCTTGTTTGGGCATACATAACGTGCCAATCTGCGCTTATTTGTTTGTTGACGATAAAGCAGGAGACTCGGGTTCACTGCAGTGTCAGAGGCGGCTTATGACTGACATGGCGGGTTAAAGGTCGTTAGCGGGGTATTAGTGGTTGCTCCACACAGAGGCTAGGCTAATGTAGCGCTGGAAGGGAGCACCGTGGAGACCGGCGGAGGCCCAGAGGAAGCGCTCGTCAATGGGGGGAGGCAGGTGATGTGCTCTGGGTGACCCTCCACACTCAGCACCGGAGGAGAGCACATGTCAGCTCCAATGATCCGGGCCAGTACACACACTTCGGTCAGGGCTCAGATCATAGGGCTGTGAGGTGACAGAGGAGACAAAACTCAGCTCTTTATAGAATTCGCTATGAAGCCCTGAAGACTCAATAAAAAGTCAGGTGCAGTTTCAAAATTGACTGTGGAAAAATTGCAATGCCTGTGTTATAATACTGTAATAGTATCTTATAATATTGTACCACTGTTATAAATGCATATTAAATTCAAAGAAATCCAAATGGCAGGTGACAAAACTCCCTGAAGACTCAAATCAAGTCCATTGCAGTTTTGAAATGTATTGTGGAAAAATTGCAATGCTTTCTTGACAGTAAACAATTCCTAGTAGTGGTAGTAGTAGTCTTATAATATTGAAACACTAAAATGCATATTAGATTCAAATCTGTATCAGTTATAATGACAAAAGTATATTCCATCTAATTTTGACTCATCCTTTACCGATTGGGAGGACCAAGGGATACATTGTATTCGAGATTTGTACATACATGGCACATTTGCCTCTTTTGCACAATTCCAGAAGAAGTATAATCTACACAGCAATAATTTTTTTTTAGATATTTACAGATCAGGGATTATGCACGAAAGCATTTGACATCCTTTGAAACATAGCAACAGTCTCCAATTGATGACATCTCCAAATGAAAGTCAATTTATCTCTGATATATATAACAAATTATTAACTATTTCCTCCCCATCCTCCAACAAATATAAAGAAAGTTGGAAGAAAGACATGGGTATTCAAATCCCTGTTAATTACTGGGAAGATTGCCACGAGTCTATACACTTATGCTCCAATAATGCAAGACACTGTCTCATACAATTCAAAATTATACACAGGCTTCACTACTCAAAAGTGAAAATCCATAATATTTTCCCCAACACCTCGTCAGCTTGTGATAAATGTCAGTCCTTTGATGCAACGCTTTTCCATGCATTTGTTTCTTGTCCAAAGGTAGCCGCCTACTGGTCTGATGTATTTAATACAATATCGCAAATGTTTAAAATGACATTATTGCCAGAACCCTTGCTAATTATACTTGGTACATCAGAAGCATTTAATAATCTGACACCAGCCCAAAAACAACTCATTTCCTATTGCCTTATTATTGCAAAAAAATTACTCTTAATGTCATGGAAGTACCAAGCTCTAAAATGTGGCTACGGGACCTTGCCAATACTTCATCTTCATACACTTCATACATCTAGAGAGAATAGGATATTTGCTAAAGGATAAATTACAGTCATTTAAGAAGGTATGGCAACCTCTTATTGACTTTTTACAGGCTGTATCTATATGAGAAACACCTTCAAATTCATTGCAGATTCATGTACCTCTGCAAGTTGTTATGTTATGTTTTTCTGTTTTGTGTGATTTCTCTTAATTTTTTAAATTTATAACTATAAAAAAAAAAGCATTGAGCGCTATTGATCCTGTACAACTCCAGTTGTAAATTACCTTTGGCTCAATAAAAATGTTATGACAAAAAATAATGACAAAAGTATAAGTAGCACTGAATTTAAAATTATATAGTAAAATACGTAAAGTAAAGTAAAGTAAGGTAAAAGTAAAAAAGTAAAGTAAAATACGTTTTTAGCTTATTTAACTGTATTTAACTGTATTATTTAACTGTATTTAAAATGTATTTATTTATTTGTCATTAAAATTTTTGTTTGTTTGTTGGTATTTATATATTTATCTGGTCTTTTTTATTGATTCTCTGATGAGTAAAATTCCCTTTATAATTTTTGTTTATTATTATTATTATTATTATTATTATTATTATTATTATTATTATTATTATTATTATTATTATTATTATTGTGTGAAATGTACTTTTATTTTATTTAGTTTTAACCAACATACCCAAGATTACAGAAGTGGGTCTATTTGAAATTTGTATTTTATTAATGTCTTTATTTATTTATTTTATAATATTCCATCCACTCATTTTCTTCCACTTTACCCATTTTATTTAATATTGTTTATTTTATCTAAGACACCACAAATGACAGGTGTGGTCCCTTTATAATTTGTATAAATTTTATATTGTTTATTTTTATTTTATCCAAGCCACAGACATGTGCGTTGGATTTGGTTGAGCAGTAGCAGCTCTCTCTTCCTTGGTTCATGTTGGACTTGTAACGTGTGAGCCCTGTGAAGGTGCTGAGGTCTGGGGAGCACTGAAGCGGTAACTGGGTCACTATGCAGCTGACCCGGACAGGGGTTAGCCCCCGGGGGTCAGAGGCCACTCAGGCATGAGGTGCCCACTGAGCGCTCTGATGTCACCCCCAGTCAGGTGGCAGAGCGGGCCCCTGGGTCTGCTCACACACACACACAGGGCACATGCAGGGACCCCAGGAGAGCAGCGAGAGAGCAGTGTACAAGTGAGAGAGCAAGTACAATATGCAAAAGCCATGGTCAAAATATCAAAATAATTTTACAATAGACCCTTTACCTGTCCAGCCAAAACCACACACTTTGAGAAACCCAGCTCAGCTCAAAGAGGTTATTTTGTTCTGAATGATACAAGAATTTTGGAGAGGAGATTTTTTATTTTTTTTTTTTGCATTTTGCATTTTGATTTTGCATTTTGAGAAACGTGTAATACAAATTAGCAGCTGTGGTTGGACCATCCCAATTTAATCATTTGGGACATTTGTCAGACTCTATTTGGTCCGACTCTTCTGGATACAAATACTGGGGCAAGAGAAATTTTACTAGTACATGGACACTTTAATTAATTTTAATTTGCTTTTTTTTTTTATTTAAATTTCTCAACTGAAATTAAAAATAAGAATAAAATAAGAACATATTAAAATGTATAAGACAGGTGATCGACCAGTCATAAGATCAATGTTGAGAATTTTAGCGTTTTAGAATTTGCAAATTAGAATTTGCTCCTTGGATGGAGCCGGAGGGGCCCCTGGGAGACAGCCAGAGTTAGGCAGGGCTACAGAGCCACACACACACACCTCATACACAAACCTTACACTGTCGTTTCATTAAATTTAAATTGTTTTGTTTTATTTTACCAAACCATATATTCAAATACAGAAAGATAAAAAAAATTGTATTCCCAGTCAATAACCTTAAAGGTGCATTGAGTAACTTTTCTGGCGAAGGGTCCATCAAATGCTTTTGTCCATTGATTATTTATTGCTTTGTCTGGAATGATAAAAGAGGAAATTCAATTTGTCAACTGGACAAAGTTTGTTTGGTCGAAAACGTTTCGCCGCTCATCCGAGAGGCTTCGTCAGCTCTAATAAGATTGTCTGGAATGTTTCACAGTATGGCATTAAACCTTTCTATCTTCATGGAGACCAATCCAGACCAAGTTACAGATCAGATCTATGGAGAAGCAACCCCACTCACACACACAAGCCTGTTTTTCTATGTATTTTTTAGCTCTAAAATGACCTGTAAATTAATACATAATATGGTAGAGCTGTTTAATGCCATATTGTGGAACATTCCAGGCAGAGCAATGACATACCCATACAAACAAGCAGGTGATGGACTCCCAACCAAAAAGTTCCATAGTGCACCTTTAATATCTGCAGAAGGGAAAATCAGATGAGCAGAAGTGCATTGCTGACACTTACAGCTCTGCCAGGGTCCTGATGAGGATGTCCCATTCTCCACTCCCTACACTCACTCCTCATCCAACAACTAAGATCTATCTCCTTGCAACCAATGCCCCAATGGAACTGCCCCTATCTACCTCACTGAGCTCCTGACCCCTACACCACTACCCAATGACTGCGCAGTACAGACTGTCACCGCCTCCACCCACCCAAAACCAGACTCCACACCAGGCTTCACATACTGTTGAGTCTTAAAGATCCCATGACATGGTACTTCTTGATGCTTTTATATGGCTCCTTAATGGTTCCCTAATACTGTAAATGAATCCTTCTTCAAAATCAACACTCAGTGCATGAGAAACAGAGATAAGATGAGAAAGAGTCATAAATATCTCTCTCAAACTCTTTATTCTGGGCGTTGTTGCTTGAATGCAAATGAGGAGAAAAGAGATGCCCAATAGTAGAGGGTGGAGGCGTGGCCAAACTCTCCGCTCAGAGCCCACAGCTGATCCATTTCCTTGTTTTTGCACGGGGGGAGAGATTTGAAGCGTTCCATTGAAAAATAAACACATTTCCACATAAAATAAAATTAACCCACTGCTGTTCAATGGTCCAGAGGCTCAGATAAAGGACTTCCGAGCCTAGAAACACTCGGACGTGCCTCCAGGCAAATAAAAAAATGCATTTCGCATTGCCTAGCGCATTCGCAGTCCAAACTCTCTGGGCGTGATTTACAGAGACGCTGAGTACAGACAGACGGGGGTGGAACTGCATTTGCATTTCTTTTTTCGATCTGACGTCAATAAGGTGCCTTGTTCAAAATCGCCCGTTTGAGCTCCGATTTTTTGTAACGCAGAAAAGGATCGCAAATGCTCAGTTTAGACATTTCACAACTTTTAACCATGGGGGGGCTAAACAGGGTAGGGGAGCTCACATTAACGTTCAAAAACCTCAGAAAGTGAAAATTTCATGCCATGGGACCTTTAAAAAAAAAAAAAAAAACATCTTAAAGTTCTTGTATTACACATTGATTGTTGTGAACTTTTAGCCATGTTAGAATGTCTTTTCCTCATCAAAATCATTCCTGGAGTTGTGTCTTGAGTCATCTTTGTTTATTAGTCTGTTGGCATCTCCAAAGCTCAAAATGTTCTGTTCCATGAAGAATGTTATGACATGAAGAAGTGGTAGTTTTCAAGTTAACACCTACATTTTACTTTTAATTCAGTAGAGATTGGCAATTCCAGGTTTGAAATCATCAGAAATTATTCAACTGAAGGTGTGTGGAGCACTGACATCACAAGTTGGAACAGAATGTTTTCCGTTTGAGAGAACAACTCAGCATAAATATACAGGGTTTGTGTGTTAAAAATGTGTGAATGAAACAAAACACAACTCCAGGTATGTTTGTGAGGAAGAAACATTTAGAAATGGAGTATGCAAAACATTGCAACAGCTTGGACATAAACCGGCATGCTGCGAACAACAAACGGCTTGCTATAATGTCTGCCTGACTGAGCTGTACCCATAATGCACTGTGACAACTCCCGTCTACCCTCAAGAAAAATACAGATGGACCAAATTGTTTTGCAGGAATGATTTAATTTACTAACAACAACATGAAATTAATAATGAAAATTAAATTAAAGTCTCACACGTTCTGAACCCTTCTAACTCCTAACTTCTCTCCATATTATTATACAGAGACATTACAAGCTGTATAGACATTTATAGACTCTTCTTGTTGTGTTAGGGGAGTCCTGTTTACATGAGTAAGTACCGCATAATGTATTTACATGACTATTTCAATCCATTTAGCTGCTACTCTGTGATAAAATGAAAGGTCCTGTACCTGTGCAAAATATGTCTTGCCCCTGTACAGATATATTGTATAAACAGGTCTTGGGGTCAAAATAAGTCAGCTATGTACTGTCTGTATTAAATTAATAAAATAAAGTGTTTTAATTGTCCAAAGATATAACGTGGGAAGTGGGCGCTTAGCATATTCGTCGTTGTTAGCATTGCCGTCATAGCAAAACTCCACTTTGGTCTGAAAGATGTCAAAAGCTCTTATAAACTTATCGTGGTGAATAATTACGATGCTCAGAATGCATAAGCTAACTGAGGAATAACTTTGGACCACTGCAAACTGTTTAAAATAAACTAGTTTTGTTTTTCATGGCCGGTAAAAATCAGGTATAGTGACTTAAAGGCAGTACTCGAGTTGAGGGGGGATGGGGGGGGTGGCATCTCCCCTGTGGGAAAAAATAGTCAAAATCATCCCTCTTCTAAAACGGGCATCCCTTCTTCCATCCCTTATGGCATTTTATCAATCAGGTATGAAAATCCCTAAACTTTTGGCGAATTTCGCCGTTTTTAAGTCAAAATGGCCAGTGCGCTCCAGCTTCCAATCATGTTGCAGCATAATTACGCGCTCCTGCCAATCATGACGATTGCCGCTGTTGTGTTTGCGCCTGTTCGCCGATCAGCTGTGAGCCTCATATTTACGCGGCATTTCTAAGAGAAGAACAATCCTTAACTTCTTCCTTAACTTAATGCTACGTAAGAAGGAACTCTCGCCTCGGGACACGGGATACGTTCGGGATTATGTCCTTTTCTCCGGAGCTCCGGATTATTAAAGACAACACGGCAAACTGTTAGAATGGATCTGACCGCATTCTTATGGGTGAGTCATATTATCAGATTATTTCTGCATCTATTTCGGCACTAAACCAGACTAAACCAAGACTAAACCAGGTATAAACCAGGACTAAACCAAGACTAAACCAGGTCTAAACCAGGACTAAACCAGGTCCAAACCAGGACTAAGCCAAGACTAAACCAGATCTAAACCGGGTCTAAACCAGGACTAAACCAGGACTAAACCGGGACTAAACTAAAACTAAACCAGGTCCAAACCAATACTAAGCCAGGACTAAACCAGGTCTTAACCAGGTCTAAACCAGGTCTAAACCAGGTCTAAGCCAGGACTAAACCGGGACTAAGCCAGGACTAAACCAAGACTAAACCAGGACTAAGGTGTGTGTGTGTGTGTGTGTGTGTACGAGTGTGATAACATATATCCTGTGTATTATTGAATTATTGAATGATTATATGGACTTTTTGTTTCCATTTTAACAAAGTACCTTCTAATTCTGCCCTGCCCTGAAACACCACAGTGATGGGAGGGCTTAGCTTAATGCACCCCCATTGGTGAAAAATTTCACCATCCCTCCTGGTTTCATTTTACAACTCGACTACTGCTTAAAGGCCCATAATTAAGCTTCTTTCAGATCTATGTAATAATGTTACCTCTTCAAAATCATCCCTGGAGTTGTGTTTTGTTTCATTCACACATATTTCACACACAAATCCTGCATATTTAGGCTGCCTTCTTCTCTCAAACTGAAAAAAAAACTTTGTTCCTTACAATGTCATGTGGTAATACAGGAAATTACCCACTGTGTTTTTAAACTCCATACACCTTTACTAGAATCATTTGAATGATTTCAGCTCTGGAATTGTCAATATCTACTGAACAGAAGGTAAAAGCTAGTTGTTCTCCAAAAAGTTACACGGTGTTCCTTTAAATATATAAGTTAGGCTACTGCTTGTTGAATTGAACAGCGTGTCCGATTTGCTCCTCTGTCAAACAGCACAAATTAATTAAGTGTTTACCCATATATGGCCCACAGAGGAGCGGCCGCTTTCAAGTTTGTCTCAGAATATTCGGGTGGGATAATGAATTTGGGTGACCTTTGACCCCTGGACAGTGGATGCCGCAGACTGGAACATCCATCGATCGCAGGAGAGCGCTCAGCCAATCTTGCGCGCTTATCTCGTCATTAAGAGCTCTCTGTGACGAGGAGTTTTAATTAGATGACAATCATGGTTAACAATATAGCATGCACAGAGGAGAGAGCCAGTGGAGGGCCTGGCAGTGATAAATTTGACCATCCTGCAGAGCGCTAACAGTCCGCTAACAGCCACCAGGTCAAATGTACAGGTTTGAATATGCTTATTGGACTACTGGTAACACAAGAAGAAAATAATAATCTGCAATCCCATAAATTTGATTTAATATAATTGAATTTGTATCAAAATATATATATATATATACATGGAGAAGAAAAATGCATTTAATAAAGGTATATTTTCCAGACAATTTTGTGACAATTTTGTGATTTTTTTTTTTTCTTTGATATGCATGAAATTGTTTTTATTTTATTTTATTGTTTTATTAATTCATGTTTATTTGTTTCTTTGCTGTTTTTGTTTAAAGCCTGTATTCTTGCGACTGAAGCCTGTTAGGGGAATCACCACTAGAGGGAGGTGCACAGATTCAGTCATGGAATTTAAAGAGGGGCTTAAAAAAATTGTGCACCTTTAACATGTTGTGTGAAGAAGAAGAAGAAGAAGAAGAAGAAGAAGAAGAAGAAGAAGAAGAAGAAGAGGAAGAAGAAGAAGAAGAAGAAGAAGAAGAGACTTTATTGATCTCACACTGGAGAAATTCTTCTCTGCATTTTAACCCATCCTATATATATATATATATATTAGGAGCAGTGGGCAGCACACTTCTGCGCTCGGGGACCATCTCCATGATCTTCTTGCTTCGGTTTGGTCAGGACCTAAGCTGGCGGTACCTATGGTGCATGTTTTTTGGGTTGATGGGGGAAACCGGAGTGCCCGGAGGAAACCCACCCAGACACGGGGAGAACATGCAAACTCCACACAGAAAGGCCCAGGTGACCCGGGGATCAAACCCAGACCATGCATGCAAACTCCACACAGAGCACACACGGAAAGGCCTGGGCGACCCGGGGATCGAACCCGGAACCTTCTTGCTGTGAAGCCTGAGTGCTAGCCACTCAGCTACAGTGCCGCCACAAGCCACCGTGCCGCCACGAAGTGTGTGTGTGACCGGGCATTAGTAGTATAGATCCAGCAGACCCTGCACTGGCACAGCAGCAGACCCAGCAGAGTGTGACCTGCACTGGTACAGCAGCAGTAGCAGTCTCTTGCATGTCTGTTTTTTTCCCCGTGTATAATTGCTGGGGTCAGGAGAACACAATAGGAGGGGTGTATTTTTGGCAGAGCTGGTATACACAGGCCAGGGGCTAGCGGCTAACGGGCTAACGCTACTCTGTTTAATAACCCTGCGATCTCCATTTTGTGCAGTTTGTTTACATTAACCTGGGCTTGAACCCTCTTAAGCCGCAGCCTCTTCTGCCACAAAGTTCAGTGAACATTGAGCACGGAAGCGCCGAGCATGTCATATCCAATCTATTAGCCCACAGGGGAGATTCCAGCATGCAGCCTAAGTCCCGCCCCTCGCCCCGGCCAGCCAATGGGAGCGTGCGCTGGGAGACAACACTTCCCCACACACTTAGCTGCGGATGGGCTGTGTAAGTGAGAATATTGCAGAGGCTGACCCACAGCTGACCCGGCGTTTGCACTCATGCCTATGATCGGATCTCAACACGCACTACATCACACACTGCACAACTCGCTACAGCAGAGCACATCACACACTGCACAGATCGCTGCAGCACATTGGCTCTTTTGAATGTTTCCTTAAGTTAAAAATGGCTGGAACGAAATATCATCTTTTAAAGGGGGCAAATCTTTTTCTTTTTCTTATTTTATGCAATTTTATACCGGTTAACACCTAACCAACACAAGAATCAGCACATAGTGAGAAAGTTCTGCACCAAAAAAATACAAAAACAACAAAAAGAAACCATCATAAGAACAGTTAATTTAAAAAAAAAAAAAAATGTACTTACTGTTCTACATGGTTTCATTTGGATCATGCATAATTTCCAAGGTAATAAAAAGAGCCAGTCTTTTGAACAGCTCTTTGAAATGAACAGATCCAAAAGATTCCGATCCCATAAAAGAGCCAAAAGTCCCATCACTATAGCACATGGCGTATCCAACATACACAGTGTATACACCCTCACGTGCAGGGGCTAAACAGGACCAATTACTACACAAATATTCCACAGAGCTGTGCAGCATCAACCTTTGACTATTAAGATTAAGAAAGAGGGAATAGAACATAGAATATGCAAAAGACTGAAAGATGAATACAATACATATATTGTAGGTTCTATGTATTTAGTGTATTGATGAAAAATCTTTATGCTTCTGTTTTATTTTTATTCTTCTGTAGCCGGGAGGCCGCCAAATTTTGTTATGCTTGCATAATGACAATAAAGAGTCTTGAATCTTGAATACAACACAATCCTTTATTTTCTTGTACTTTTTCTTGTTTTTTAGCATACATCTAAACTTATCATAGATTTAAATGTCTGTATTTATTAAGCCAACCAAGTAATTCTTGAAATATATTAAAGTATGATTATGTAGAATTTTAAATTTTGTAAACTTGACTTACCTGATATCTGCATTCTTTTTAAATTATTTATACAGAAAGCAGGATTAGCTCCTCACTTTTGGTTGTCAGATCCTATGACTAAAACCAGTTGGAAACAACCCCAGATCTCCCTGTCTGACCTGAATGGTCACTACCTAAACCCAGGCAGCAGCAGCTAATCATGAGTCAGTGCTAGTGCAGCCTCTGCAGCTCAGTGAGAGAGTTCACATGAGGCATGGCCTGTCCATACTGATAATGAGAAAAATATTTATAGTGCAGGTTACACTAACATTAAAGGAAAAGTAAAAAAATGTTTACAATCTGAGCCTTCTTTCGGCAATAAAACAAGTAGTTTTACTCACCCATAGCAAAGCAAAGTGCTAAAGTTTGTGTTATTTGGACACCGCAAAGTAATGCCCCGAGCACTCACGCTAACGGATACGGGATCATTGGTAGAACAGAACGGCTCAACATAAGTTCTGCGATACCACTCCAATTGACACCAAACTGAGTAAAACTACATGTTTTATTGCCGAAAGAAGGCTCAGATTGTAAAAAAAAAAACATTAATTTTCCTTTAAATTGTAGGTAAGGTGCTGTATGTTTTCTAGTTGCATCTATCTTCAACATCTCATCTCACAACATTCTTAAGAACAAATTTGTACATATGGCCTTCTTACAAACATTTTTGGTATTCACAAAACTTTTTCTAAATTGAAAATGATAAAAGGAGAAATTCAATGTGTCAACTGGACAAAGTTTATTTGGTCGAAAACGTTTCGCAACTCATCCGAGGTGCTTCGTCAGTTCTGAAAATGTTCTCCCATTTATAATGCGATTCTTAGACCAGTCAAACAGAGCCAGGGCAGAGGGGTGGAGAGGGTCGTTAGCCGTCAGAGTAATTTGAAAAACAAAGAGACAGATTAGGGGAGATCGTTTTCAGAGCTTTGTCATTGTAGGACGCGCCTCCCGGCAGCTAGATATAAGCAGGGTCTAACCAGTACAATAACCAGAGCTGACGAAGCCTCTCGGATGAGCGGCGAAACGTTTTTCAACCAAACAAACTTTGTCCAGTTGACAAATTGAACTTCTCATTTGATCATGGATTCTACCTGGACGACTGAGGGACTTTTCAAGCTTCTTCTTGAAGAACAAATCCTATCAACAGTCAGGACCACTTGTAAGAAGAAAAAATCTACAGTTTTAGAATATTGTAATATCTGATAATGCAACTAAAAATTCTAATTCCTCCATTATTTTAAGTTTTATATCTTCTTAAATTATTTCCTATAAAAATATGACTATGTGATCCAATAGTATTTATGAGGTGTTTTATAGAGCATGTGGTCTATTGGTACCAGACTTTATACAGGCTGCAGTGAGAGGCTCTTCAGGTAAAAGCTCCACGCTCACCAGGGGGCGCTCTCTCAGGCAGGTTACAAAGAGGGCTCTGGAGGAATTGTCTGGATGATATGATTTGGATTCATCCATCTGCACCATGGGCAAGTTTAAATAACATCATTATGTTTGATATGTGCCTATGCACCTCTCACTTTAATCCTGTTCCATAATTAACGACATTTAAAGGAGCATTGTGTAACTTGTCTGATGGAGGGTCCACCACCTGCTTTTGTCCATGAAGAGTTTGCTGAAATGTTTCAAAGTATGGTATTAAACCTTTCTATCTTCATGGAGACCAAACCAGACCAAACTCTCTCCCTCGCGCTTTCACACCTTATAATGCCAAACTCATATTGGCCATATTTGGAAGTTTAGAGGGCTTTTTTGACCAAATACATATTAATTTTCTATGTAAATGAATGAGTGTGGAGGTGTTTGTAGCTGGGTGTTGGAGAATTCGGCACAACTGTCATTTAAGAAGCAAATTGCGAGTTTAAGTACGCTTTGTGAATCTGGCACAGAGTTCTCTCTGCTTCTTCTTAAAGGAAAAGTAACGTTTTTTACAATTTGAGCCTTATTTCGGTAATAAAACAAGTTGTTTTACTCACCCATATCACTTTGGTGTCATATGGAGCATTTCCGGAGATGTTTTAGATTAGCGTTAGGCTAACGCCGTTAGCCTAGCGCAACTTATAGCCATAGCTCGGGGCATTCCCCGAGCATGTAATATGCCCCGTGCGGGCTCCAAATAACACAAACTTTAGCACTTTTCAAATCATAGAAGCTCGATGTCTTTAGTCTATGATTTCGTTTGGTCAAAAGTGGCCTGTAATCCGAGATTTAGCCATAGTTTCGAGTAGATGAGGACGCCAGTGAGCATGCGCGGAGTGTGCTCTCAGCTCCCGGGACCCAAACATGGAACGCATAGTAACAGGAGAAGTTCAATTTGTCAACTGGACAAAGTTTGTTTAGTTGAAAACGTTTCGCCGCTCATCCGAGAGGCTTCGTCAGCTCTAATAAGAATACTGGTAAGACACTTGCTTATATCTTGCTGTAGGGAGGAGCTACCTAGCTAACTACTTTCCGGAACTATCTCATTGGTTTCGGTCTTTTGTTTCTCTGGCGTCTAGCTGACAGTCCTTATTCATCCCTACACGCCTGTTTTTCACACCTCTGGCCCTGACCTGGCTAACCCTATTGTTTCCCTGTTTGTTTGATCTAGGCTTAATAATGGAATTGTAGATGGGATGCAAATTATGTCTTACTCCACCATTTCTGTTCAGAGAAGGATTCTCTTTTTTGACAAAAATAGCCTCTTTAACTCCCCTCTCAAACCAATTCTTTTCCCTGGCTAAGATCTGAACCTCACTGTCCTCAAATGAATGACCCGTGGCTTCTAGGTGAAGATATACGGCAGAAGACGGTCCACTCTGGCACGCCCGTCTGTGTTGGTACATCCTCTTGTGAAGTGGCTGCTTGGTTTCTCCAATATAGCGCTCACTGCAGTCTTCACTACACTGAATGGAGTAGACCACATTGCTTTGTTTGTGGCTCGGTGTTTTGTCCTTTGGGTGGACGAGTTTTTGTCTTAAAGTGTTTGTGGGTTTGAAATAAACTGGGATTTCATATTGTCTGAAAATCCTCTGTAGTTTTTCCGACACGCCGGCCAGGTACGGAATCGCTACCCCTTTCCTCCTGGGTTCGGATTCTCTATTATCTTGTTTCTTGCCCTTATCTCTCTTGGTTTTGTTAACAGCCCATTTGGGATAACCACAAACAGAGAGGGCTTCCTGCACATGTTGTTCTTCTTTTTCCTTACCCTCTGTGCTTGTGGGAACCACTTGGGCCCTGTGTTGTAATGTCCGAATAACACCCAGTTTGTGCTGCAGTGGGTGGTGTGAATCAAAAAGCAGGTATTGGTCTGTGTGTGTGGGCTTCCTGAAGACTTCTACTTGGAGTCCCCGGTCTCCTCCTATCGTCCCCGGTCCCCGGTCCTCCTCCTACTGCACAATCTAAGAACGCCAATGTGTTATCCTTGGCATCTTCACGGGTGAATTTGATATTAGGATCTACAGATGCAGTAACGATAGGAGGAGACCGGGGACGATAGGAGGAGACCGGGGACTCCAAGTAGAAGTCTTCAGGAAGCCCACACACACAGACCAATACCTGCTTTTTGATTCACACCACCCACTGCAGCACAAACTGGGTGTTATTCGGACATTACAACACAGGGCCCAAGTGGTTCCCACAAGCACAGAGGGTAAGGAAAAAGAAGAACAACATGTGCAGGAAGCCCTCTCTGTTTGTGGTTATCCCAAATGGGCTGTTAACAAAACCAAGAGAGATAAGGGCAAGAAACAAGATAATAGAGAATCCGAACCCAGGAGGAAAGGGGTAGCGATTCCGTACCTGGCCGGCGTGTCGGAAAAACTACAGAGGATTTTCAGACAATATGAAATCCCAGTTTATTTCAAACCCACAAACACTTTAAGACAAAAACTCGTCCACCCAAAGGAACAAAACACCGTGCCACAAACAAAGCAATGTGGACTACTCCATTCAGTGTAGTGCAGACTGCAGTGCGCGCTATATTTGAGAAACCAAGCAGCCACTTCCCAAGAGGATGTACCAACTCAGACGCGCGTGTCAGAACGGACCGTCTTCTGGCGTATATCTTCACCTAGAAAACCACGCAGTCATTCATTTGAGGACAGTGAGGTTCAGATCTTAGCCAGGGAAAAGAATTGGTTTGAGAGGGGAGTTAAAGAGGCTATTTTTGTCAAAAAAGAGAATCCTTCTCTGAACAGAAATGGTGGAGTAAGACATAATTTGCATCCCATCTACAAGTCCATTATTAAGCCTAGATCAAACAAACAGGGAAACAATAGGGTTAGCCAGGTCAGGGCCAGAGGGGTGAAAAACAGGTGTGTAGGGATGAATAGGGACTGTCAGCTAGGCATGAGAAACAAAAGACCGAAACCAATGAGATAGTTCCGGAAAGTAGTTAGCTAGGTAGCTCCTCCCTACAGCAAGATATAAGCAAGTGTCTTACCAGTATTCTTATTAGAGCTGACGAAGCCTCTCGGATGAGCGGCGAAACGTTTTCAACCAAACAAACTTTGTCCAGTTGACAAATTGAACTTCTCCTGTTATCATGGATTCTACCTGGACGACTGAGGGACTTTTCACGCATGGAACGCATAGCTGTAAACTATGGATAAATCTCGGATTACAGGCCACTTTTGAATCAAACGAAATCGTAGAGTAAGACATCGAGCTTCTATGATTTGAAAAGTGCTAAAGTTTGTGTTATTTGGAGACCGCAAACAAGTGCCCCTCACATGATGGAGATCGCAAATCTAAAACATCTCCGGAAATGCTCCATATGACACCAAATTACTATGGGTGAGTAAAACAACTTGTTTTATTACCGAAATAAGGCTGAAATTGTAAAAAATGTTACTTTTCCTTTAAAGTGGAAGTTGGAAGTGGAAGTGGAAGAAAATATTAATTAATGAGGCCCAATATTTTTTTGAGATTGATGAGTTATGAGTTATGGAAAAAGTATGTAAACAGTCTGTGTAAGATATAGTAGTTTCATGAGTCTCACCAACTGAGCAGCTCAGCATTAACCCACACCGAGGTGCTTTGAAACACTGCAAAAAAGGCAAATCCATTATTTTCTATTAGCTGTTACATAATGGCACACACTGTACGCACACCCACAACAACACAACATATGTTTTAAAGACTGTTTAATAGACATGACATGCGGCATTCAGTGTGTGGTGATGCGTAGGTTTGACATTACCCAATGGAGAGATGCTGTTGTTCAGTGTTCATATTTTCCTCTTGGCTGGTTATACATTTTTTCCACAGCAGGTTTTCCAATGATTTGATCAGCAGATTAACACCAGATGTCATTCCTCGCACTTTAACATCCACATAACGATGGGAGCTGCGAGCTGTGGGTCAAGTGTCTTGCACAACAAAAGTATGTTGTTGTTGTTGTTTTTAAAGATCCCATGACATGGTACTTCTTGATGCTTTTATATGGCTCCTTAATGGTTCCCTAATACTGTAAATGAATCCTTCTTCAAAATCAACACTCAGTGCATGAGAAACAGAGATAAGATGAGAAAGAGTAATTTTTCTCTCTCTGAACACTCAATAATGGGCGTTGTTGCTTGAATGCAAATGAGGAGAAAAGAGCTGGCCTATAGTAGAGGGTGGGGGCGTGGCCAAACTCTCCGCTCTCCGCTCTAGCTCTCAGCTGATCCATTTCCGTGTTTTTGCACGGGGGGAGAGATTTGAAGCGTTCCATTGAAAAATAAACACATTTCCACAGAAAATAAAATCAAACCACTGCTGTTCAAAGGTCCAGAGGCTCAGATAAAGGACTTCCGAGCCTAGAAACACTCGGACGTGCCTCCAGGCAAATAAAAAAACGCATTTCGCATTGCCTAGCGCATTCGCAGTCCAAACTCTCTGGGCGTGATTTACACAGACGCTGAGTACAGACAGACGGGGGTGGAACTGCATTTGCATTTCTTTTTTCGATCTGACGTCAACAAGGTGCCTTGCTCAAACTCGCCCGTTTGAGCTCCGATTTTTTGTAACGCAGAAAAGGATTGCAAATGCTCAGTTTAGACATTTCGCAACTTTTAACCATGGGGGGGGGGGGCCTAAACAGGGTAGGGGAGCTCACATTAACGTTCAAAAACCTCAGAAAGTGAAAATTTCATGCCATGGGACCTTTAAAGAACTGATGAAACACTGATCTTTGTTTGTTACCTCTTTATACCAAATGAATATTCTATATTACTCAATTCTGTTATTGTTCTTTTCGCCCAGTACAACAGTATATTATGCATTACTGGGATTCATAATTCATCAAGAAAAAAAGAGTGCAAACCAACCATCTCGTCCATTTGACCCAGCTTTGGTCCCTCCTCCCTTGCCTCCCTTCACTCCCCTCAGTGGATTCTAATGAGTGTGTATGTTTTATAAATACTGACACGACTTTTCATTTGTGAGGTGCATTACAGTAGAGCAGAGCTGACCCATTCTCCCTGTAAATACACTTTCAGGCCTGGGCTCAGTCATTGCACAGCTCCTTATGGGACCAGGCGCTCTCATCCTCATTAACCAATTCCCTGTCACCCATTCATCTCTGTGGCCCATTTCCCCAAAAACTTGGCGCTTAACCCGGGTCATCCGCACAACATTCCCCTATACCTCTGCACACACAACACCCGCGGCTCCGATCTGTTTCTCGTGTTTAAGGAGTCAATTCCACCTGCTCTTTTCCACCGGAGAGGAGCGCCCCACTGTGAAAGAGGCAGGGAGGGTGCAGGGGGAGTGCGGGGTGCTCCTTGCAGATTAAACAGAGGCCCTACATTAAGATTCATGAGAGCAGCGCTAACAGGTGAAGCTAATGCAGCGGCTAGCTTTTCTCCCAGGCCCCGTCCGATCATTAGCGCGCCTCTTCAGGTAAAAGCTCCACGCTCACCAGGGGGCGCTCTCTCAGGCAGGTTACAAAGAGGGCTCTGGAGGAATGGTCTGGATGATATGATTTGGATTCATACATGTATCATTCATCTGCGCCATGGGCAAGTTTAAATTACATCGTTATGTTTCATATGCGCCTATATCTCAGTTTAATCCTGTACCATACCTGAAGACATTTAAATGAGCACTGTGCAGCTTTTCTGTTCTGTATTGTATTGTATTAAACTTTTCTATCTTCATGGAGACCAAGCCAGGGCAAGTTACAGGGCAGATCTGTGGAGAGGCAACCTCACTCACAGTCAGAATGAGCAGTTTTTAGGTATATAAAACCACCTGTAATTGCATAAATGTAAGATAGAGCTGTTTAATGTCATACTGTGGAATATTCTAAGCATGACATTTCCACCGAAACAAGACGGTGACAGACCCCCAACCGAAAAGTTACATAGTGCACCTTTAAACTGCATTCACAAGTGACCTCAAAAGAGACAGTCAAACTTTCCATATCTTTTATGAATTGATGAAAATGTCAAAAATCTGTTTGTGCCAAATTCTAAATAAAAAGTAAAAATATATATTCTAATTTCTTCAATTTCTTCAATTTCTTCAATTTTTTTTTTTTTTACATACCAACACTATGTAACTTTCTGAAGGAAGCACATCACGCAGGGGTGGGCAATTATTTTTCCCCAGGGGCCAAATGAGAAGCAGAAAATATTCTGGAGGGCCAAAAGTTTGAAGTCGACTCTGGTTATTAATTTTATTTCTATGTTGAAATCAGTAAATGGCATTGTTTACAGAAGCTGCTAAGTTCTGTGTTATTATTAAGTAATGAGAGAGTGAGGTTTTACAAAAACTGAATTTATTCAGTAAAATAATTCAAAACAATGGTCAAAAGTGGCCTGTAATCCGACATTTAGCTTCGAGTTTAGTTTCGAGTAGATGAGGACGCCAGTGCTCTCAGCTCCCGGGACCCAAACATGGAACGCATAGCTGTAAACTATGGATAAATCTCGGATTACAGGCCACTTTTGACTCAAATGAAATCGTAGACTAAAGACATCGAGCTTCTATGATTTGAAAAGTGCTAAAGTTTGTGTTATTTGGAGCCCCGAGCTATGGCTATAAGTCGCGCTAGGCTAACGGCGTTAGCCTAACGCTAATCTAAAACATCTCCGGAAATCCTCCATATGACACCAAAGTGCTATGGGTGAATAAAACAACTTGTTTTATTACCGAAATAAGGCTCAAATTGTAAAAAAAAAAACTTTACTTTTCCTTTAACTTTGTATTAAGACACCACAATGTCTTTGTTTGCCAAATAATATAATACAAGATATGTCACAACTTTTTTGTCCAACTGCCAAAATGTGTAGAAAAAAAGTCAAAGTTTGTATGTTTTACTGTTTTTTTTCTTGATCAGTGAGAGAAATCTCACCTCTGTTGAGCTTTAACAAGTGCATCAAAGTCAGGTTCATATTTGAGGTGGAGATGTGAAGCACGTCCGACAGACGATCATCAGTACAAATCCATTATGTACAATTTTGAAAGTAGGTTTTATTTTCTTAATTCCAAGCAACCTTTCGCGGGCCGGTCAGAGTCGGCTCACCTGGACCTTGAAATGCCTAGGTCTGCCTTTATGGAAATAGATATGTTTTATTTATAGCCAAAGGAAAAAAATAAGCATGCTTTTAACAGGGCTCTCAAGTTTTGAGCGGGGTCGTGCGTGAGACTGCGTAATTTCCGAGGAGCGGGGGGGCGAGTGAACAATTTTTCCCGAGGAGCGGGGGGGCGCTTGAATTGCGTTGAATTTGTCTAAAGAGCAAACTTTAACTACAAAGCAACTAATGAGAGTTATATAAATGAAGTTATTACCTGATGGTTCTCAGTTTGTTTTATCATCACCGTCAGTCGCTGTGCGCGCTTAGCAGCTGAAACTAGTCTGCCCAACAACAGAACAATCTATTTTCTGATTGGCTGAAACTGAGATTTTTTTCCGGGGAGCGGGGCGGGGAGGAGGGGGGAGTTTTTTTTCGCTGAAAACGCGCGGTGCCTGCATAAACTGAGCCACACAGACCGATTTTCTGGGCACAAAAAAAAAAAAAAAAAAATTCAGCGTGAGAAATACCACATGTGGCATGTGAGCGTGGCACACGTCGAATTGCGTGTGTCACACTCTCAATGCGTGAGACTTGAGAGCCCTGCTTTTAATGTAGTGTCTAAAAAGTGACATATTGGGGCTTTACTCCTGACTCATAATTCATAAAATTATTGGATCATTGTTGGTCTCTAAACAAAAAATGGAATCCCCAAATTAAAACTGAAAATTCACATTCCCAACATAAATTACAGAATAAGTCTACTTTTTGCACATGTCACCTTTCAAATGATAAATATGGAAATATTCAAATAGAGTCATTCGGTCCTCTCTGGAGTGTGCAGATTAAACATATTCATGAGCGCGTTAACAGGAGAAGCTAACAGAGCTAACGCTCTCCCAGGCCCCTCACAGTCATTAGAGCAGCTCTTCAGGTAAAATCCACATGCTCACCAGGGGGCGCTCTCACAGATTGGGTTCAAAGGGGACCATACAGAAATGGGGTTTGGATAAAATCATTTGGATTTTTAACATTTCTCATTTAGCACAGCACTACAGGGCAGCTGGCTAGGAGCCATTCCAAACTCATTTAAAGAGGTCATATCAGGCACCATCTACCTGAAGGAGCTGTTTGAAATATTATAAAGCTGTCTCATTAAAACATACCTGGTTTGTGGTTGGTTTCATTATCGTCGGTTGAGGTAATCCAGCAAGGGCCATTTCTAGCTTTGTCGGCTTCATGCAGTATTTTTCATGAGGGCCTCAAGTTTGTCAAAAGTAAGAAATTATTTTTAAAGCCCCAGTGTGTAGGATTCGTGGCGCATAGATGGATGGTGCTATTGCACTTTCTGTTTTAGCTACGGCAGACCTCGAGGGACCTGCACGCTGCGCGCCGACAGCTCGCGTACCCGCGCAAGAACCGCTCGCCACTACTGTATACATAAAAGGCGGTCCCGTTCCCTTTTTTTTTTTTTTTTTTCCCTCATGAAAACACACATTCCCAATCATGTATCATGACACTCTACACATCAAATGAAACCTTACAGTCTCCTCTTTTTGACTATGCATTTCATTTCAGCACAACAATCTCTCCCCGAGCACATGGGGCTTTTATACGGAAAAGCACAAAACGGAAAAGCACAAAGCTTACCTTAGAATGCTTTGCACAGGTCAAACTCTGTATTTCACCATAAACTTGCTCTCAATTTGTCCGTAAGGATCCAGCGAATAAAATCCAGCAAAACAATTTAGTCCAAAACACGTGTTAGATCCATTACAACGTCTGATCCGGCAGCATGCTTGTGTTGTTTACCCAAAACCACAAGCCTTGCTGAAGGCGGAGCCCAAATGTCCTTCTGCGGCTCTTGTATTCAAAATGGCTGCTTCTGTATGGGGAAGATCCCCCTTTTATGTGACTATATCTAAGTCCAAAAGAATACTTTGATTTCATGATGGAAGTGAAAAGGCTTGGAAAACAATGTATTTTTGAATGGGTATCTTCAATTTCAGTAATTAACGGGTAAAAATCTTACACACTGTCCCTTTAAGAAGACCTGAGGAAGGTCAGACAGACTGAAACATTGTACTTATAAAAATGGACCAAGAGTGAGACAGTGTGCGAGACTCTTATTAAAAAATGTAATACGTTTCTAAAATAAGTGCCTCTCCTCCAGCGCACCTGTCGCCCAGTCAGGTACACAGAGTCTACACAGAAAAAAATAGGAAAATACAAATATCAGGATGTACTCACATGTTTTGGTACGTTTGTCCAGGAGGTCGGCCAAAGCACAACACGGTTGCTCATGTACATGCAAGGAGAAAGGTTAAAGGTCCTGTATTATGCAAAAATGATGCTTTGCGGCATGTTAGAGTGTAGTGTCTTCCTCAAAAGCATCCCTGGAGTTGTTGTGTTGTTTTATTCACACATGTTTGAGTAATCCTTTATTATTAGTCTGTCTACACCTCCAAAGCTCAAAATGTTTCTGTTTCTTATTATTATTACTTGCGTAACTCCACTGTATGGTCCTAGTGTGCAATATTGTTTTTCCAACGTGCAATATTGTTTTTTTCAATACTCTCCTTGTCACTGTTTTATTATTATCATTACTTATTCGAATTATTACTTATTTTATTATTATTATCACTTATCTTTATGCCATTCTTGCCTGCATGCACTTTTCTTTCTTGTTCAAACTGTCCCTACCTGGAGCTACTGTGACAAGTAAATTTCTCCTGCGTGAGATCAATAAAGTCTTATCTTATCTTATGTTCTGTTCCACCTTATGACGTCATGACAGGTAGTTTTCAAACTTCCTTTTATCTTTTGTGTAGTGGAGACTGGAAATTCATTTCCTGTATCACCACATGACATGGAGTGTTTTCAGTTTGAGAGAAGAACACAGTATTTTAAACATGTGTGAATGAAACAAAACACAACTCCAACTATGTTTTGATGAGGAAACAACACGATAACACACCAGTAGATCAGAAAATAGCATAATATAGAGCAGTGTTTCCCAACCAGGGGTACAAGTACCCCTAGGGGTACGCGGGCACACTGCAGGGGGTAGAAGGCAGTGTCGCTGCCAGGCACAGGGGGAGATTTTTTTTATTTTTTAAATTCTAATTTGAGTAAATTTGAGTTAAAGGAAAATTAACGTTTTTTTTACAATCTGAGCCTTCTTTCGGCAATAAAACAAGTAGTTTTACTCACCCATAGCAGTTTGGTGTCAATTGGAGCAGTATCGCAGAACTTATGTTGTAGCCGTTCTGTTCTGCTAATGATCCCGTATCCGTTAGCATGAGTGCTCGGGGCACTGATTTGCGCTCTCCAAATAACACAAACTTTAGCACTTTTCAAATCACAGAAGATCGCTGTGTCAGGGTAGACTTTTAGTGGATTCCAAAACGGCCTGAAACCCGATATCGCAACAGAAAAGTAAAGTTCAGAGCGGTGTTAGCTTCTTTCGGACTAGCGGTGTTTACAAAACAGCTGAGTTCACGCATGCGCACTGTCCTCTCTGATGACGTCATCAAATGAAACTATAGCTGGATATCGGGTTTCAGGCCGTTTTGGAATCCACTAAAAGTCTACCCTGACACAGCGATCTTCTGTGATTTGAAAAGTGCTAAAGTTTGTGTTATTTGGACACCGCAAAGTAATGCCCCGAGCACTCACGCTAACGGATACGGGATCATTAGTAGAACAGAACGGCTCAACATAAGTTCTGCGATACTGCTCCAATTGACACCAAACTGCTATGGGTGAGTAAAACTACTTGTTTTATTGCTGAAAGAAGGCTCAGATTGTTAAAAAAAAAACACATTAATTTTCCTTTAAAGAAAAGAGAGAAAATGCCTGAGAATTAAATTTTCAAATTAAGGAGATTAAATAAAATGATTTTCTTTTAATAATCTGTCCACGTTCTACTTTTGGAGAATTATCAACACGTATGAGTGAGGGGGTACTCAAGGTGTGACAAAAAGGCTCAGGGGGTACACAAGACAAAAGAGGTTGGGAAACACTGATATAGAACATAATATAAACTGCAGTCCTAAACACACAACGGATCCAATCTTACCTTATATACGACTGTGGACAGAGAAAAACCTCTTCAGACAAATTGAAAATACTGCTTTTAAATTCTAATTCTAATAATCAAAAATTCAACTAGTCCTGGAAAATCTGTAGAAGTATCTTTGAGATGATGAAAGGCTGTCAGCCTATTCGTGGAATGAGTAAAGTTGTCTACAGTAAATCCTGTGAATTGAACATAAAATAAATCCATTAAATCCGACTGGCTGTAGTGGAGCTCCAGCCCTCTGTGTGCCTGTGCCCGCCCAGGTTAAGTGCTATAGTATGGGGTTTACATGCTCTATATTGCGGTTTGAGTCGCCATAGCAGTTACAGTGTACCTTGAAAGTGACTGCTAAAAGTTTCATGGTGGTGTGCGTGCCTGAGTGGAGCAGCGCCTGGAGCCTGCAGCTTATATTCATTTCATGGAGTTGAGGAGGTCACTCAGCTCATTAGGAGATTCGTCCACATTTATGAGTTTTGCTGCTCGTCTGGTCTGTGCAGGGAGGGAGGCGTGCTTATATTTACATGGTGTATTATAGGGTCGAAGAACGCAAAGTACATAAGGCAGGTTTTCATGTTTTATTTTGTAAAGATAACTTAGACAGAATAATGTATGTGGTAAATGTTAATCATAGTTTTACTCCAGTCCAGTCAGTTTATGAAGAAAAAACTGCAAAAAGTACCAGGGACTATAAACATAACTGGATTTAAATCAAACATTATTCTTTAACATTATTATTGTATCTGCCATCTTGTTTAAATGTGTAAAAATAAACGTTTCGTGTGAACATAATCAACAACATTAAAAGAAAAGTAAAGTTTTTTACAATTTGAGCCTTATTTCGGTAATAAAACAAGTTGTTTTACTCACCCATATCACTTTGGTGTCATATGGAGCATTTCCGGAGATGCTTTAGATTAGCGTTAGTCCTGGTTTAGTCTTGGTTTAGTCCTGGTCCAGTCCAGGTTTAGACCTTGGTCTAGACCTGCTGTCAGCTCCGCGCCGGGTCATGTGCGCTATCACACACATGTCAGAGCGCAGTCTTCTCCCCCCTCCTCCTTCCCCCCCACACTTCACTATTAATAATTTTGTTGAAAATCTATGAAAGTTTGAGTGTTTAAACGAGAGACAAATGTGAGAAAAGTTTAAATCCAGTCTGAGAAAAGCGTATAATGTGTGTGGCTGAGCGCGCATTATTTGAATTTTTGAGATTTCGCGTTTCGTAACGTGAATTTTCTTTCGTATCTAGAGACCAAAATTTACCGTGAAGGCGTTTCGTAACTTGAAATTTTCGTTTGTTGGGTCATTCGTAAGGTGAGGTACCACTGTATGTAGTAGAGGCACTCCTGCCCCACTGTTGCACCTTGTACTCTACGATAATACGACATTAGGCACTGGAAACCAGGTACAGCCAGTTTGACAGTTAAAGCACAAATTCTACTACGGCCTGTATGAGCTCCAGGGTTCATTTTACTATCTTCTTATGCCACATCTGCTGCCATGCCCAATGAGAGTCAAATGATAAAGTTGGGAAAAGCAGATAAGGTTTTTAGCAACATCTTCAATTTAATTATGTTAACTTTCTTTTAATAAAATGACTTGTGTAAACTGCCATATGCACTCTAAGCCTGAATCAAAGCTTTGGAAGGGCATTCACATCTGTTTTAATGAAGAAGGTGAGCGCGATGTGTTTTGAACAGTTCTGTGAAAAGCCTTAGACCCAGGTGATGCAGATCTTTGGGATGAGAATGGAGCAGAGCAGGAGTGCATATTAACAAGGCAAGAACGCTTAACTCCAAAGTAAAGTGCAACGCAATAGTCAAGACACAAGCAAACATCACCATCTGACATCGTTATGACAACCAGGAGCGTGACATTAACACAACCATCTGACATCGCCATGACAACAGGAGCGCGACTTTAGCTTTGAATCGACAGTGGCACAGATCTGCTCTATCACAGGAGGTTTATTATATTTTCATCAACTCAAGAGTCTTTCTTTGAACTACCCTGCCAACAGAAGAGGTGCTTCATGTTCTTCCAAGATTTTTGAAGCAGTTCTACCAACATTTACCCACATTTTTCTTGCTCCAGCACAGATATATTTTATCATCAGCTCTTAAGGTCGGCGTCTAGTTATAAAGTGTTTTATTGTCTAGTAACCAGATGCTAGTTGTTATTAGCATTACTGTGACAGCAAAACTCAACCTTGGTCTCTGAAAATATGAAAAGCAGTGTTGGGTAAGTTACTTTATAAATGTAATCCGTTACAGTTACAAGTTACCTTGATTAAAATGTAATTGTACTGTAACTTTTTGGATTACTTTTACAAAGTAATGTAACTGATTACTTTTGGATTACTTTTGGATTACTTAAGTTTAAATGAGCATTAAACCCATGTTCAACATTTTATTTGTGAGAACTGACAGTGTGAACCTTAAAAGAGTACTAAACTGGGAGGGAATTGCTGACAGGCAATCACAGGAGGTCCACAAGAAGAGATGCCTGCACCAGACTTGTAAGATTTTCAATCAATCAAACAATCAATCAAACATTTATAAGGCGCTTTTCATACAAAATTGTAGCACAAAGCGCCTTACAGTGGTCAAGGATTAGAAGATTGACCTTTATTGATCTCGCACAGGAGAAGTTGTTTCTATATTTGACCCGGGGACCATCCCCATGATTTGTTTTGTTATTTATGCTTTGGTCAGGCCCTAAGCTGGAGGATTTTACCTATGGCGCATGTTTAGGTTTCACACAGTTTCCCAATGTCAAGTGTTCTAGCCACTGACTGCCAGCTAACTGCATTACGGTACTTCATACATTTACAATGACACCCTTGCTTGTAAAATTACACAATCACTGTTTTAGACCAGCAATGCTGTCAGGTTTCACACATTGGATTGGACACGGGTCTCTTGATATCAGGCAAAGACTTTACCACTAGATCACATTTTAGACTCAGATGCCGTCGGTCTGTCGTCGAGACGGCGCACACTCGCTCTGTCCTTAGTGCACTACGTTTCTCACATGGCCGCCTGCGAAATTGAACAGGTCCCGCCTCAGCTCAATGAGCCGGGTGGTCTGCTCCTTGTTCCCTAAAGACAAAAATATTATACTATTGCGACTAGTAATACTTGGAATTGGGACATGGCCAATGTTCCCCCTAATTTTTAATGTTTCTGAGCAAACACACTAACTCCACATCCGAAATGCACCCCCCCGCGCGGCTCGCACTTTGCAGATATAAAAAAAATGCCCCGCGGCTGAATAAAAAGCTCTTTCATCCCTGATTTACAGTGCGCTGCACAAGTTTTCTTGTGCGCTGAGAATGTGCGAACAGTGCGCAGCTTAGAGTAAACGCTGGACATGGCGACACTGTAGAATATCCAGCATTACAACAGCAAAGGAAATATAGAAGTGTAAGGGGAAAAGCATGTGTACGGTAATACAGGTGCCGTGAACTATGCCGTTACGGCTACCGTCACACATGTTTAGTGTAGTTTATGAAGAGTTTCATGTAGCATAGTTGTAGGTGAGGAGAACCAGTGCGTATATTTTATAGTGACGTCGCAACTCTCACTTGTGGATGTTGCTGGCGAGTCGGTCTTTGTAGTCCCGCGCTGTGCATGCTGGGGCTTTTAAGTGTGCGGAGCGTGCATGTTTGCACGCTTGGTCCACGCCCCGATTTCCATGGAAACGACGGCGCCGTTCAGAGCTCGTCTTGACGGTGCAGGGGGAAAAAAACGAATGGAACGGCCCTTGTCGCGCCGGATATGTCGCATATCCCGTTCCAAGGACGCTAACAAGCGTGCCGTCGGTGAATTGGGAAACGGCCTACGACTCGACTGTCGTCATTACGTAATGGATGCCGACGAAAAGCCAAAACCATACCGCAGAAACGATGAGCAGTTTGCCCTAAATGCACAAATTTACTAACTTTTGACTGCCTTAGTTCTGGGCCTCCCTCCAACCAATCAGAACTGGCCTGAAGCGTTTGGTTTCCGACTGGGTGGCATTGGGCCAAGTTACATCTTATCAGTGGTGGAGGGTAGCAGTGCTTACCTTAAGAGCTGTAGACTGCACGGTGAGGATACGGGAGCTCTACCGAGAGGAGTTTACGACACTACGGTGCGGAGGGGAAACACGGGAGCGCGGCAGGCAGTAGGGACCAGCCGACACCGCTCGCAGAAATGGCGGAACACCACGCAGCAGCACAAATTGTAATCCTGTTAAGTAATCCCCATTCTCAATGAATGTACCTGTAATCTGATTACATCGTTTTTTTCTTGTACTGTAACGGATTACAGTTACTTTTATTTTGTATCCTTTTACCGTAACGCCGTTACATGTAATCCGTTACTCCCCAACACTGATGAAAAGTGATTATAAACTGATTGCAGTGAATAATTAGGATGCTCAGAATAACTTTAGACCACTCCAAAATGTTAAACTTGAAATAGTTGTGTTCTTCCTAGCACACTATTATTATGTAGTAGGTATGTAACCTGCTAATGATGTATAAATAAATGTCAGGAGTCCATCAGACAAACTTTTTCTTTTGTAGATCACTTGTGAAATGTTTTCTGTACAGATACAATATTTGTATATATAGTCTAGAATACAGGAAACAGGTATGCACCTGGTCTCAATGTACCTTAATGTGAGAAGCACCTGCTGTGCTCTTAACATGACTTCACATGAATGTGATGTGAAACACCAGTTCTGTGTTTGGTAGATCTCCAATGTCTTTATGGACTGCAGCTGGAAATGAGCTAGACACACGCTAGAGCATCTCTGCACACGAGTCTAAACTTTAATTGTTTCTTATCCTGATAAATAATATATTACATTTTATTTTTAGTCATTACTAAGATATGTTATTTCCCATAAATACTGATTACTAGTAGTCAGAATGGTTTATTGACCACAGTAGAACTCCACTTTGCCTCTAAAGTTCTCACAGATAACTACAGCCTTTGAAAAGCCCCATATCGAATGAACAGAGGTGTTTGCTAATCTGATGCAGCCTCCTGAGCCTGCTGAGGAGGAGGCAGGGCCTTCACATGTGTGCGGGGCCCGGGCCTGGTCAGGGGGCCACAGGCTGATTAATTGACGGTCACATCTCACTGACTGCTGCCCACCCGGCTCTGATGAAGAGGGATTAGACTGTGCTCCACAGCGCGCTGATAATAAGAGAAGCAGTGGAAATGCCCATGTCACGCTCCACGGCCTGGATCTCCATCAAAGCAGCTCCACGCTCACACAGGCTCCAGAACACAGGCTCCCCGCTGCCCTCATCTTAGCCCATCTGGAGCTCAGAGGATGGCATTTGGATAAGAAGGTGGAAAATCTGAGCCAAAGGTCTGAACACAAGCTTGCAGAGGAGACTTTAGGTCAATTTTATAGTGCCTACAACTCCAACACACCTCAAAGACTGGGGAATGTTCAATTAATAAAGTTGGGTTCCACTATGTGAGCAGACAGGGCAGAGCTGGGTCATCTCTGCAGTTCTCATGCAGGTGTTATTTATTCCACACCATGCCAGTAGAAAATTATGCAGTTTAAATATATATATATATTTAGACACTATATTGCGTTGTTGATAATGTCATTGCATACTGGGTTTTATGTGTGGCCACAAGTCACCAGGACACTGTAGGATATGGGTATGGTAACCTCAGCGTAAAGATGTAATGTCATCAGTAATCTGATGGCTTCTTTATTCGGCCCAGAGGTGGACATTGGCATTAAAGGGTGTTGGTCTTCGGGGGAGTGGTGGCATGTTGGTAGGGACTTCCCCACAACCACACTGTTACTGTTCATTCACTTCACACACGTGGTAAACTACTTTGCAGCTCTCAGCCAATCAAGCCACTTGAACTACATCATGATGTCTCTTCCTGTTGAGGTCTTTGCAGTAAAGTTAATCTAATAATGTAAGACCGGGAACCTATCCAAATGAGTAAATCTAGTTTGACTAGGTTCATTAGGTCTTTTGTAGTGATTATACTTTAGATCCTTATTTACAGACCTCTATGTGTTTCATACAGTACCTTGACAATTTGGGCTGCTGCACCTTCCTTAAAGGTCCCATGGCATGAAATTTTCACTTTCTGAGGTTTTTGAACGTTAATGTGAGCTCCCCTACCCTGTTTAGCCCCCCCATGGCTAAAAGTTGCGAAATGTCTAAACTGAGCATTTGCGATCCTTTTCTGCGTTAGAAAAAAACACAGCTCAAACGGGCGATTCTGAACAAGGCACCTTATTGACGTCAGATCGAAAAATGCAGCTCCACCCCCCGTCTGTGTCTACTCAGCGTCTCTGTAAATCACGCCCAGAGAGTTTGGACCGCGAATGCACTAGGCAATGCGAAATGCGTTTTTTTATTTGCCTGGAGGTGTTTCTAGGCTCGGAAGTCCTTTATCTGAGCCTCTGGACCTTTGAACAGCAGTGGTTTAATTTTATTTTATGTGGAAATGTGTTTATTTTTCAATGGAACGCTTCTCATCTCTTCTCTGCGCAAAAATGCGGAAATGGATCAGAGCGGACAGCTGAGAGCTGAGAGCTGAGAGCTGAGAGCTGAGAGCGGAGAGTTTGGCCATGCCCCTACCCTCTACTATAGGCCATCTCTGTCCTCCTCATTTGCATTCAAGCAACAACGCCCATAATGGACTGTTCAGAGAGAGAAAAATTACTCTTTCTCATCTTATCTCTGTTTCTCATGCACTGAGTGTTGATTTTGAAGAAGGATTCATTTACAGTATTAGGGAACCATTAAGGAGCCATATAAAAGCATCAAGAAGTACCATGTCATGGGATCTTTAAAAGTGTCAAACAGATTTTGGGGGCTGCCTTCCTACTTGGAACAATAGAACGACAGCGGCATCTGCAGTCCAACTTCTTCAGAACTGTATCCAAGGAGACAAGCCCACCAAGAACTCAAGTTCACAATATCACAATATCAGACACTGAAATTGGGAAAACCACCTCATGGATTGGGACAATGCTAAGATGACACAGAGAGCAACAAGTACCATTGTTGGATCAGGGAAGCCATCCAGATCTGGAAACGCTCCCACCAGACTCTACATCGGGATGAGGAAGCGTACCTACTTTCTCACACCTGGGATACAGTTCTGAAGAAGTCAGACAGCAAATGGCACTGTTGTCCTATTGCTCCAATTAGGAAGACGGCACCGAAAGTTGTTTAAATCAGCTGACTGGATACATTACAGTAACATTACAAGGCACTTCTGAGGAAGGTGGTGGAGTGCAGCTGATACTGTTATATGAAACTACACAGTGGTCTGTACATAACAATCTAAAATACAATCATAAGAAAATGTGCTCTCTACATTTGACCCATCAGACATGCAATCTCTACACAGAGATCTCTCACTTAGTCCGTATCAAGCATCAAACCTTCTGAGACGAGACTCCACCATTGAGGCTAGAACTACAGAGCCTCACCAGTTCCTCCTCTTCACCACCAAGAAGAGAATTCCAAACTAACCAACATCATAATCTCCTTTCATTTCAACAGTGCCTCTACCTGTTGTGAACTAAGCACCAAAATAAACTTTCATTTCTCAGCCTGTTTAAGCCGGTCCTGAAATTGACCATAACAGTATAAATTTGATTTTTTTTTTTTTTTTCATCTCTCCCAGAATCAGATATATAGGAGGTGACATCAAATCATATGCACCTCCACATTGTGCATCCGATTGGTGTCATGGAAGGTGCAGAGGAGCGATCACGCCGGGGTTGGAAGGTTTGGGTTCACTTCCATCTATCTATGCCTTTATTTAGCCCGGTCCCCTGTCTGGCTCCTGGCTCAACTCACATCTGTCTGCTCTTTTCCCTGGAGACAGCCCTAATGTCACGCTACACCATATTTCACAGCCAAACCCAAACCTATTAAGGATGACTACTTACCATAGACGAGATATGTCCTTCAACACAGCAACCTTCAGCATTTACACAGCCGGGCTCAAATAAAACAGGCATGCACAGACTCAGCGCGGGACCGCATATTCAAACTGCTATATTTCATCTGAGCGTGGCACTTATGATTGGACTGTCCTCCTCTGTACACGCAGACGCCGTAATACCCTTGAAACCGGGGACTCATTTGACTGTTGTTCCCAAAATGACATTTCAAATAATAAATATTTCTGGGCTGCTTAAAAGTCATGTCAGACGCTGAGTGTTGCGCGGGTAAATTGCTTCTGTTGACATATGGGGCTGGGTATCAGATCTGCGGTGGTGGGTGACGGAGTTGTCGTGGTAACAGTGGTGGCATATCGGTATACTTTCAAATATGTCCTTGTTCGTGCATGTACGTATTGTTGGTTGGTTCAGATTTACTTTTTTTAATGAAGACATATGTTTTTATTATGGTATTAACTATTAAAGGTGCAAAATATTTTCTCTGGGATGTTATTGCTTTGTCTGGAATGTGTTAATCTTCACAGAGACTAAACCAGACCAAGTTACAGGTCAGATCTGTGGAGAGGAAACATTGCTCACAGTGAGAATGTTTGTTTTTCTAGGTATTTTTGAGTTATACACCACCTGTAATTCAATACATGTAAGACAGAGCTCTTTAATACCGTACTGTGGAACATTCCACATTGACTCCTATGAGCTTTTAGGCATGTTAGAATGTTGTTACCTCATCAAAAACATACCTGGAGTTGTGTTTTGTTTCATCCACACACATTTGAGTACAGTGGTCCCTTGCTCTATCGCTGTTCACTGTTCGCGGCCTCGCTGTTTTCCGGATTATTTTTTTTTCTTTATAGTGTAACATTTTTTTTATAGTGTAACATTTTTTTATAGTGTAACATTGTGTTCTGCGTCCTGATTGGCTAAGAGACTGTAGACCTTTGCCGATTGATAGATGGGGGATGCAGGAGGGACCGGAACTAGACCAGGACTAAACGTGGACTAAACCAGGTCTAAACCTGGACTGGTCCTGGACTAAACCAGGACTAGACCAGGTCTAAACCAGGATTAAATCACCCCATGCGGCTCTTTGCTGGTTTCGTGCGGCTCTTGCGTTCGTTTGTGCGTGTTCGGTTTGTGGCTCGGGCTGCGAGGGGGAGGCATGGTCCTGAGGGGGAGGCATGGTCCGGGCGCCGCGGTTCGATCTCGTGCTCGCTGCCCCGGCCTTGCGCCGGTCGTGCTGCTCTGTCACGGATTTGACCACGATGAGCGGGTGCACGTGTTGCGCACTTCTCCAAGGGGTTGGTGCGCGTCGCGTCCTGGGACGTGGCAGTGCCGTTGGATGAGCACGGTGCTTCCTGCGGATCCAGTGACTCATGTCTCCGCTCCCCTCGCGTGTCCGGCGGGGCTCCCGGCGGAGCCCCCACGCTTCACTATTAATACATTTTGTTGAAAATCTACAAAAGTTTGAGTGTTTAAACGAGAGAGAAATGTGAGAAAACGTTAATTCCAGTATTTTAAGGCATTTATAGCCTTAAAACATGTATAATAATTGTAAAATATAAAGTTGTCCTACTTCGCGGATTTCACTCATTGCAAGTTATTTCTGGAACCCCCACGATAAATGAGGGACCACTGTAATCCTTTATTATTAGTCTGTCTTCAACTCCAACGCTCAAAATGCTCTGTTGAACAAACACAAACATTTGTTGATGTCATGTAGTGGTAGTTTTGAAATTAAGAGCTACTTTTTACCTTTAGTTCAGTAGAGTGAAGATGTACGGAGTTTGAAAACACAGTGAAGCAATTGCTGTATTACTGTATGACATCACATAGAGAAGTAAAAGTTTTCTGTTTGAAAGAAGAAGCCTGAATACGCAGGGTTTGTGTGTTGAACAACTCTGGGTATGTTTTTGATGAGGAAACATTATAAATATAGATCAGAAATCACCGTGATATGGGCTCTTTAACCGCAGTACTAGTACAGAGCAGTGGGCGAAGATAGAGGGAAGGGGGAAGCAAAATATTTTCTGAGCACTCAAGCAAGCAAGATAACTCATGCATGCACACATCCATCTGGCCTGATCTTAAAACCAATGAGGCAACTGACCGTGAGTAACTAGCTAAAGTAATATTATTAATAATCATGCATTAGTCTTATTTAGCATGGTCAAAATAGCTTCACAGTCCCATGCATTATTCATTCATTCATACTATTGTTGAGTTATTGTGCGTGTTTTAAGATGATGGTGGAAATGGGAGTGGAAAATCCTCCCAGAGCAAGAACACTTCATGTAAGGTCCACGAGATCTGGGAATCACAGCAATGTAACAAAAGTGATGCCACCGTGTCAAAACAAAACAAAGACAACACGTGATGAGGAAGATTTGATTGGAGTCAGAATTTGAATTTTGTGTCGATTGCACCACATGACCTAAGCACATGACCATAAATCCTCCAGTTTAAAGCATCCGTATCCGTTTTAAAAATATGTTTTACTCCAGTACGGATAGATAAAAGCAGCTCTTGTGGTACAAATGAGAAAGCTTGTGCAGTGTACATCTAATTATAAAGTAACTGAGCCTCCACTGCCTCCGCATCGTTAGCATGCTGGTTGTTGTTAGCATGTGTGTTAGTATGTCACTCTGGAATAAAAATCATTATTAATTCATTGCGGTCAATAATTAAGATGCTAAGAATGTGTGAGGTAAGTGGACAATAAGTTCGGACTACCCCAAAGTCTTTAAAATGAACTATTATTACTATATATTTTGTATATATAAGCAGGGCTCTCAAGTTTTGAGCGGAGTCGTGTGTGAGACTGCGTAATTTCCGAGGGGGGGGTGCGAGTGAACAATTTTTCCCGAGGAGCGGGGGGGTGGGGGGGCTTCAATTGCGTGAGAAATGCTGTGTGAGCGTGTGAACGCGTCGAATTGTCTCTCTCAATGCGTGACACTTGAGAGCCCTGCTGTAAATGTTTGTCTAAAGAGCAAACTTAAACTACAAAGGAACTAATGAGAGTTATATAAATGAAGTTATTACCTGACGAAATGTGAGATCCATATGCGTAATTTAGAACAACAAAGCCATACAAGCGAACAAGGAGGTCAAAATTGCGTGCCCGCTACGCAAAATGCGCACATGTTGGCAGGTCTGACTGCATCGGCAACATCTCTTTGGCTATGAATCTGGTGATGGCATTGGTTATGTTTTGCCATCGTTGACTTTTTCTGTCATACGGAAAATTCTTTTTGACAAAAGCAAAAGTGGGGGGGGGGCGCTTGAATTGCGTGCGGGAGTTTTTTTTCGCTCAAAAACTGAGCCACACAGACCGATTTTCTGGGCACAAAAAAAAGAAATCAGCGTGAGAAATGCCACGTATGGCGTGTGAGCGTGTGAACACGTCGAATTGCGTGTGTCACATTCTCAATGCGTGAGACTTGAGAGCCCTGTATAAGTTTTTAAGTTTCTTCTGACAGGCTGCCCCAGTGGCATTGAGTGGCACTGAATATCTCTACAATGACTATAAACCTTATATTAATATCATTGATGTTCTAACCTGAAACTTAAACCAATATTGCACTAAATTAGTTACATCACCTGACACTTTATGGAGTTCGCGGGCATGGTCCAAAGCCTAATCGCCTTCCACCAGAGGGGAGGGGCATAAACAGTTTTATCATCTTGTAACTTACAAGATCCACTCACTGTTGCCTTTATGAGATGGGCCTGTGCCTAATAAAGTGTCACCCCTGGACTGTACAGAGGCTCAGGTTCAAGGCTGTTGTTGATATTCACAGTACGTCCTAAACCTCACAGAGCAGCTCCGGTGACTTACAATTACACAGGGTCGCTCCATACGCTTACATGCACAGGGAAATCTGAGTGCGCTGAACAATCCAATCAATCATCTTTGCTCCAAAACCTGTCGAACCACTCTTGTCCATGTCTAAATCAAAGAATTTAATTGATAATGAATTGATACAGCTGATGCCATCAACATTCCATGGCACTCTTGGTCACTCATGTTAGACTTTAATCTGACCAGAAAGAGCTGAGTCAGTCAGAACTACAAGAAGTGTGCACTTAAACAAGTCTCTCACACATTAAATGACAGTTACAAGCTACTTAGCCTTTCGCCAGCAGTTTTTTAGTTGAAACACCTAAACAAGATCATGAATGTTGTTTTGATTACAGGATTTTGGATTTTTTTCTTGAGTTTTCAGACAATATTAAAACTTTTTTTTGTGTTTGCTCGTGTGCATTGTGTCACCATGGTAACTGATGAACATACCACCAATAAAGGGACACCACCGGCGTGATGTCACTGCAAAATATAAGTAGGTGTGAACGGGGTCTACAAGGCATTCAGGTGCTTGTAGTAGTTAGCATAAGCACCAAAACTTTGCAGCTATAACAACTAATAAAAGCACATTTTTGTCATCGCTGTTGAATGAAAATGAGTGAGTGCACATCTAATAATAGTACAGTGTCTCTTACGTCCTGCAGTTGAACGCTTCTCCTCGTCGTTACATGCATTTTAAATTGGGTTACGCCAGTTTCACGTTTTTTTTTTTTCTGTCACGCATGTGCACGTAAAGATTTACTGAGGTCCCCTGTATTTGTTTGCACAACTCATTTTGATGGATTGGTTTTATGGTTTGGGATAGTTTTGACATAGTTTTGACCCACTGACAGTAAATGGGGTGGCAGTAGCTCATCCTCTGATGAAAAGGTTGCAGGTTCGATTCCTGCTCCCAGCATAAACATCATTAAAGGAAAAGTAACTTTTTTTTACAATCTGAGCCTTCTTTCGGCAATAAAACAAGTAGTTTTACTCACCCATAGCAGTTTGGTGTCAATTGGAGCAGTATCGCAGAAGTTATGTTGAGCCGTTCTGTTCTACTAATGATCCCGTATCTCCGTTAGCGTGAGTGCTCGGGGCACTGATTTGCACTCTCCAAATAACACAAACTTTAGCACTTTTCAAATCACAGAAGATCGCTGTGTCAGGGTAGACTTTTAGTAGATTCCAAAACGGCCTGAAACCCGATATCGCAACAGAAAAGTAAAGTTCAGAGCGGTGTTAGCTTCTTTCGGACTAGCGGTGTTTACAAAACAGCTGAGTTCACGCATGCGCACTGTCCTCTCTGATGACGTCATCAAATGAAACTATAGCTGCATATCGGGTTTCAGGCCGTTTTGGAATCCACTAAAAGTCTACCCTGACACAGCGATCTTCTGTGATTTGAAAACTGCTAAAGTTTGTGTTATATGGACACCGCAAAGTAATGCCCTGAGCACCATGTTAACGGATACGGGATCATTGGTAGAACAGAACGGCTCCAACATAAGTTCTGCGTTACTGCTCCAATTGACACCAAACTGCTATGGGTGAGTAAAACTACTTGTTTTATTGCCGAAAGAAGGCTCAGATTGTAAAAAAAAACTTTACTTTTCCTTTAATGGCAGAGAGGTAAGATCCACTGATCCACAGGTTGCCAGTTTGATTCCAGCTCCCACAGATGAATACTGGCATTGTGTCCTTGGGCAACACACGTGACCCCCTCGCTCCAAGTGTCTGCGTACTGTACACTAGTGTGTGAATGGGTGAGTGGGTCCTTGATGTAAAGTGCTTTGAGTGTCTTAAAAGGTAGAAAAAGCTTTACAAATAGGACGAGTATAGTAGTAGTAGTAGTAGTAGTAGTAGTAGTAGTCAGGGCTCTCAAGTCTCACGCTTTGAGAGTGTGACACACGCAATTCGACGTGTTCACACGCTCACACGTCACACATGGTAAAACTGTAGCCACTGTTCACAGCGCTTCTGTGCCCAGAAAATCGGTAAGTTAATGCAGGCACCGCGCGTTTTCAGCGGTAAATTTTTGTCTCTAGATACGAAAGAAAATTCAAGTTACGAAACGCGAAATCTCAAAAATTCAAATGATCGCGATCCGCGTGAATGTTTATGCGGCATTTCCAAGAGAAGAAGAATCCTTAACTTGCTACGTAAGAAGGAACTCTCGCCTCGGGACACGGGATAAGTTCGGGATATGTCCTTTTCTCCGGAGCTCCGGATTATTAAAGACATGTGCATACATGGATACGAGTGACCGCGTTTTTATGGGTGAGTCATATCAGATTATTTCTGCATCTATTTCGGCACTAAACCAGGACTAAACCAGGACTAAACCAGGACTAAACCAGGACTAAACCAGAACTAAACCAGGACTAAACCAGGACTAAACCAGAACTAAACCAGAACTAAACCAGGGCTAAACCAGGACTAAACCAAGACTAAACCAGGTCTAACCCTCCCCGCTCCTCAGAAATCTCACTCCTAGCAATCTTCAAAACTTGAGAGCCCTGGTAGTAGTAGTAGTAGTAGTAGTAGTAGTAAGCTGCCCATTATTACTATGACAACTATTATGTTATTAATATGTTAACTAATGAAATGAGCAGTAAAACCCTTCATGTACACTTTAAACTATGTGCAAGTATTGATCAGAAGATGGATAGCTTCACTCTCACTGTCTTGTGAGTACAACACTTTGCGTACGGGGCCTGCTTTTGTGTCTAACGTGTAAATGATTTCACATATGAATAATCTCCGGATATTCTCCTTAATGAGGGGTCCCAGCCTGCCCACTCTTCTTAATGTAGTCTTTTATTGTGCCAGACATTTATCCAACGCAGCAGTCATATTCTGTGTTTAACAGGTCAAGTGCTGCGCGTCCTCCTTGATTTACGACCTCGTATTTGGAAAACGAAAACGCTAATATTAATAATAACCTAATGAGGATACGTGTAGCGCAGTGGCGATTAGGCAATGCAGTAGCTGGTGTATCTGAGGAGGTGATTTATGTCCTTCCCTTTGCTATTGAACTATACAAAAGAACTGTCTGCCTTGACCGCTCCATTAAGGCAAGAAGTTATCAATGCTCCGTGCTAGCTGCATCCGTGCGCGCTAATAGATCACCGCTGTAGTCAAGCTAGCATACAGACATGAGACACAGCTTTTGACTGATTATGCAATTTTTTTTTCTTTAAGCTATTCATAGACGATAGATTCATCATTCCAATTTGTCAAGCGCGCAAAGATTTCAATTAATTATGTGCAAGCGGGGAAGGCGGGTGGAGTGTGTTCTGTCAACGCTAGCCGGGAGTCCCCATTTACCGGACTCAAAATAAAGAGGTACCAGAGAACTGCCCTGTCCCGTCCTGCAGTAATTAATTTGATGAATGCCCCCGCGGTACAAATACTGGCAGCCGTGCATCTTCTCATCAGACACGCGCGGTAGGCTAGGAGCACGCCGCTAATTTGAAAGGCCCCACTCGTGTGTACAGGTGCGGGGGCCGATCAGTCACCGAGGTACACCCCGGGCCCCCCGCTGTCCGGAGCCTGGGTGGGGGCCCCGTGTCGGCTGTCAGCTTCGTCCTTGTGGCCAGGAGAGTTGCGCGACTTGGGGCTCAGTTGGGTGACTTTGAGGGTTGGCCCGGTAATGGGAGGCCGGTTGGATGAATGCGAGGGGTGGGAGCTGTGCAGACGGGCTTTAGATCACGGAGCACATGACGGATGCATATTCCGACTAAAGACGAGCAGAGGAGATGGAGGAGGATCGTAGTGTGTGCTTTGTTTCGCGGGTTGTCTCGGCATCTGGGTTTTGAATGTCAGCTAAGACAAAAGGTGTGGAGTGGATGATAAAAATGATATTGTATCATATGTGAGATTTTATCCTCAGACGATGAGTCAGTGCTTGGTTGATTTAATACTCTTCACATTACTTAACGTTCGTTCAGCCCCACCCACACCTCCAGTTGCTGATGATTGATATGTGATATATGTGGATGTTGCTTATGTGTTCAATTCATCATCCATTCTGCACTGAAAGTATGTATTATGAAGAATGTATTATTTAATTTAATCAACTTTTAAAACAAATTTCAAAACTTTGACACACCCAGGTTGGGATGGTTGGTATTAATAAAACTGTGAAAAGAGTGCATAATATTGTCCATTTCCGACTCACTTGTGGGTCAGTATATAATTTGAGGGTTTCGGTTGGTGCATTTTTCTTGGCTTATGGTCATTTTCAAGATTAATTTTCTGTATTTTAACTAAACAAATGTTAATATATTGCCTTCTTTACTGTTGGTGTTAATCAGATTGGTCAAAATAAGGATACATATATTTGTGTGTGAAAACATTACATGATCACAAAATTATTATTATTATTTTTTCTTACATTTTATTTTGTCATATTCACCTGCAGTTTCTTAACTTTACCAATCACAGTAACGTTGATTCTCAAAGGAAGCAGATGCTTAATTGCATCTTGGAGGCAACAATGAAACAAAACGCTCTGCTTATATTGATTTAAGCACTTTGGAAATCCACATTACCATTTTATTGGACAGTATGACTCTAGTAGCTTTTGATGTGCTAGTTAAACCTCAGCACCTGCAGCCAGTCATGAATCAATGCTAGCGCAGCTTCTGCAGCTCACTGAGGGAATTCTGGAGGTCCTGAGTCCTCTATCTGCAGGTTAAACCACGTCAAGAAACTTTATTTGTATAGAACATTTAAATCAACCTTAAAAAACTGCACCGAAATGCTTTACAATAACAAAAACACAGTATTCATGGACACAACAGTACTGTATGCACAAATATGTCATAGCCATATCAGCTGATATAAGTTTATAAAATTAGAGCCGACATAAAATTCCAGGCCTATTTTACAAAAGGCCAACTGTTAGGCCGTTAGGGTTGGAAGTATTGAAAATAACCCTAACCCTACTATTGAACTAGTATTGAAACTCATTAAGGCAAAAGGAGAAATTCAATTTGTCAAGTGGACAAAAGTTTATTTGGTCGAATACTTTTCGCAGCTCATCCAAGCTGCTTCTTCAGTTCTCAACCCAAAACATGCTCTGGGGCAAAATCCTCCAGCTTAGGTCCTGACCAAGCCAAGCAATAAGATCATGGAGATGGTCCCCGGGCGCCTGAAAGACGAGCTGCCCACTGCTCCTGATGGATGGGTCAAATGCAGAGAAATAATTTCCCTACGGGGATGAATAAAGTCTGTCTTCTTCTTCTTCTTCTTCTTCTTCTTCTTCTTCTTCTTCTTCTTCTTCTTCTTCTTCTTCTTCTTCTTCTTCTTCTTCTTCTCACAAAACTCATTAAGGTATCTAAAATTATCACATTCACAGGACAAAAATGAACCTTTCCTGAATAGGTTTTGAAAGATTTTGAGCTGTATCAGAACACATGTTCTGGTGTATCAGAACATTTGTTCTGATACGCCCATGGACAACTATGGAGTGAAGGGTTATCCACATATAAAGCCGCATAGTAATATAAAAGAAAGTCCTACGATTTCATGTTGAAAATGACATTCTATTATCTAAATAAGAAGGTTTTTATTATCATCATGGTTTTAGGTTCACTTGTGAGTCAAGTCTATCCATTAGTATCAAAAATGAGAAATATTTGACATGCTGGATTGTTGAGACTCTGCAGAGAATTCAAATCCACTAGTATGCTCGCTGAAGTACTTGCAGACTTGTGCAGTTATCCCGGAGATAGATGCAGAGTGGAGCCTGTGGAGGTGCGATGGGCCAATCCAAAATGATGGATCATATGATTGTTATTAGGTGAAAGCTTCAATGGCAGCTATTTGGGATGCACGCTGTCACTGGCCCAACACAGAATAATTGGAGCACTGCCACATAATTCAGGTTCATATTTTCACAAGTGCGGAACCTCATTATAAATCAGGTCAGCCTCTGGTACCAGCCCATAAATCACACACAGACACAGCCCCAACAATTAGATAATTAGCAGCACGGTGTGTCATTGGCGCGGCGGCGTGACGAGAGGTAGCATAGCGGAGGAGGAAGAGGAGGAAGAAGGGTGGAGGGGGGTGAGGAGAGAGGAGGAAGAGGAGAGAGGATGAGAAAGAGAGGAAGGAGAAGGAAAATCAGGAGAGGGGGAAAAAAGAAAGGAGATGAGAGAGGAGGGGAGAGAGGTGAGGGCAGGAGGGGGTAGCAATGAATGAAGAAGCCACAATACTTTTGTCGTGCATGATAAAGTACAGGCTTTACTTTGAGACAACACATCGAGAGAGAGAAAGAGAGGGAGGGGGGTTAACTGAGGCCATCGATTTGGACCTAATTAACTCCTGCAGCTAATGCTAACGAGCTATAGGCATATTCTGAGACATCTCCTCCCACTGACCATCCAGTCAGGCACATTACCTCCCTGTAATTAAATCAATAAATAACATTACAATTTGTGATTTTATTTATCCATTACCATTACATTTTGTATTTATTTATTACAATCCTTAAAGCTCTACCATGTAACTTTTTAGACAACTTTTTTTTCTGAAAAAAATTAAAACTTGGGTATTTGCCTCTCCACAAACTTTACTCTTGGCCCAGATGGTAATATTACCATGGAAACAAGTAAGGGGAGGTTTCTTACTTGTTTCCATGCTAAATATTACACATTATGACATAAAACATATCTCCAGTAATAGTGTTGTAAAGCAGTGTTTCCCAACCTTTTTTGTCTTGTGTACCCCCTGAGCCTTTTTGTCATACCTCGAGTACCCCCTCACTCACTCATACATACTCACTCATACATTCTCCAAAAGTAGAATGTAACACAACAGATTATTAAATGAAAATCATTTTATTTCATCTCCTTAATTTGAAAATTTAATTCTCAGACATTTTCTCTCTTTTCTTTAACTCAAATTTTAATTTAAAGGGACAGTGTGTAAGATTTTTACCCGTTAATTACTGAAATTGAAGATACCCATTCAAAAATACATTGTTTTCCAAGCCTTTTCACTTCCATCATGAAATCAAAGTATTCTTTTGGACTTAGATATAGTCACATAAAAGGGGGATCTTCCCCATGCAGAGGCAGCCATTTTGAATACGAGAGCCGCAGAAGGACATTTGGGCTCCGCCTTCGCCTTCGGCAAGGCTCGTGGTTTTGGGTAAACAACACAAGCATGCTGCCGGATCAGACGTCGTAATGGATCTAACACGTGTTTTGGACTAAATTGTTTTACTGGATTTTATTCGCTGGATCCTTACGGACAAATTGAGAGCAAGTTTATGGTGGAATACAGAGTTTGACCTGTGCAAAGCATTCTAAGGTAAGCTAACCTCGTTTTGTGCTTTTCCGTATAAAAGCCCCATGTGCTCGGGGAGTGATTGTTGTGCCGGGAAATGAATTGCATAGTCAAAAAGAGGAGACTGTAAGGTTTCATTTGATGTGTAGAGTGTCATGGTACATGATCGGGAATGTGTGTTTTCATGAGGAAAAAAAAAACAAAAAACGGGGCCGCGTTTTATTTATACAGTAGCGCCCGGGTGACCCTCGAGGTCTGCCGTAGCTAAAACAGAAAGTGCAATAGCACCATCCACCTATGCGCCACGAATCCTACACACTGGGGCTTTAAAAATTCAAAAAAATCTCCCCCTGCGCCTGGCAGCGACACTGCTGAGTACTCACGTGTGCTCACGTACCCCTCGGGGTACTTGTACCCCTGGTTGGGAAACACTGTTGTAAAGGATGGTTTTAACTTTCTGTTTCCATGGAATCATTTAAATGATCATATCCAGTTGTTTTAATTAAAGGTCCTATATTATAAAACACTGACTTTTGTGAGCTTTTAAGCCTTGTTATAATCCTATTACTTCTTCAGAAACATAACTGGAGTTGTCTTTTGTTTCATTCACGCATGTTTGAGTAATCATATGTAGAAAATGTATTTTGTCGTCTTATAAACTTTGTGTTTCTAAATTGTATTACCTATTTAGCTTTATACTTTTACTGCCTTTTTAGAAGAAAAGACAAAGTTTATCTGTTCGACTAACCCCTTATTATTAGTTTGTCTACATTCAAAATTCAAAATGCTCTGTTCCACCTTGTGATGCCATGAAGTGGTATGTGACGAATCCCTCAGTCGTCCAGGTAGAATCCATGATAAAAGGAGAAATTCAATTTGTCAACTGGACAAAGTTTGTTTGGTCGAAAACGTTTCGCCGTTCATCCGAGAGGCTTCGTCAGTTCTGGTTCGAGTGCTGGTTAGACACTGCTTATAGGATTAGGGTTGAATAGGTATGCTAAACTAGACACCAGAGAAACTCAAAAACAAATTAGTTGAGATAGTTTCAGAATGATTTCAGTATAGTTAGCTCCTCCCTGCAGCTAGATATAAGCAGTGTCTAACCAGCACCCGAACCAGAACTGACGAAGCCTGTCGGATGAGCAGCGAAACGTTTTCGACCAAACAAACTTTGTCCAGTTGACAAATTTAACTTCTCCTTTTACCATGAAGTGGTAGTTTCAAAATTAGCAGCTTCTTTTATCTTCTGTTCTGTCGAGACTGACAATGTGAAGGTATACTGTGTTTAAAAACACAGTGGAGCACATCTTGTCTTACCAGATGACATCACAAGGTGGAGTGTTTTCAGTTTCTTCAAAGAACTCAATGCCAACTCAAGCCAATGTGCAGGATTTGTGTGAATGAAACAAAACACAACTAAAGAAATGTTTGTGATGAGGAAACAACATTATAACATGGATCAGCAAAAAACAGTCAAAATTCTATAACATTTTCTACATAGATCCTTTTTCATAGGTCAGCTGGAAATAGAAGGTCTTCAACTATAGTCTGACCCTTCTCTCCTCTCTCGCTTTCCCCTCCACTGTCCTCCTCTCTCTCACCTCTCTGTCCTCTCCTATTTCTCCTCCCTCTTTCACTTTCCCTCTCTGTCTCCTCTCACCTCCTCCCTCTCACACTCTCCCTCTTTCTCTCTCCAGTTCCTTTAATTACAGCAGAGTCCCGCTCACCCTCAGGCAGGGCAGCCGTTTGAAACCAGGGGCAGGGTCTCCAATTGACCCCATTTCAAAGTGCCATTCCACAGGACTAACCCTAACCAGGTTGATGGGGTGGGTGGAGGACCAAGAGGAGTGGGTGGTGGGATGGGTTCTTCTCTGTGGATTGATGCTACTGGACCTTCTTCTTCTACACAAACCATGACGTGTGATCATAGATGGGACTGTTAGATTGTCCTGGTCCCTCTAATGAAACTACTGCACATCACAGTATCGTATCGTACTTTTGTATATTTATGGAGAATTGTGTGGGAGCATGGATGGTATAGGCAGAGGCTGAGCATTGCACAGAATCTTATGCTAAACATAAAGTTAGAATAGAGCCAAAGAGAGATCGCTAGTTTACTCAAACATGTATGAATGACATCTAAAGCCTCTTCAGGCATGTTCTTTGATGAGGGAACGGTAAAACATGGTAAAGATTTTGCATAATACCTCCTCTTTAAGCTTTTGTAAAATTCAGGTGGACTGCTTTTCTCTTTTGGTAATCACAGCCTGTGTCCCAGCTTTTACAACAATCATATCTCAAGCCGTTTGCCTCTGTTTATTCCATACTTTGACAGTTTTGGGCTGCACACTGTTGCTTTCCTCAGTGTCACATGTTGTTCTAGTGTCGTGTCTGCTGATTTACATAGATTTTGGCACAGTCTTTTCATTTGGAGCAGTAGACAGAATGGACTTCCCTTCCCCTCTGGACTGTAAACACTATTTGTGTGATACCCTCCTGTACTCTCACTTTTGAACAGATCTCTTTCAGTCTCCAGGGTCGGGCCCATAAGCCATTCCAGATGTAAGTGGTCTTGATTTAGGCAACTTTATTTATAGAGTACAGCTCTACACATACATAAAGTTATTTAAAGTGCTTTACAATACAGCGTGCAGTACTGTAGAGCACTTAGTACTTATGTCCACTGTGTTATATACACTATAAGTGTGCATCTATTACACATGACATACTTTTTCAGTCCATTTTAAGCCCAGAGACAGTAGAGTACAAGGTAAAGTGGAGGTCACAGAGGCATTTGGGTTGTGATGGTGCATTTAAGCTAACTCCGAGACATCAGTTGACAGTTAGCGGAGCAGGAGACAGTTAGAGCGGCGCAGCTGAACCAAATGTAAACGTCTCATTAGATCAGTGTCGCGCAGCACTTTAAATAGAGGCCAAAGCAGCTCTGCCTAAGCCCCATCTGCTCCCTGCACACCCCCGCGGACACGCCACTGTTTTAAGGCACAATTGATCCCTTAATAATGCCACGACCACTGGGTGACCCTCGGCAGGGGGGGTGGTTGTGGGGTTGGGGCTGGTGTCCATGCTCGTCATGCACACTGATGTGTTACTACAGATGCAGAGGAATATGGAGTAAGGGGAATTTCATTTGCAGAAACGTTGACATGAGTTCTAAAAAAGAATGTTTGGAATTACCACTAGGTCAGATCACATCAGCTGCGCATGTTCAACAAGGAAGTCAAATTATAAACCGTAGCTTGAGTATCCCCCAGGCGACAATGATGCATGCATTTTAGCAGAAGAGCAGACATGGCCACCACCCACTCTTTGCAGTCATTTAATGTAGTGTATTCAAACTTTGTACCTATGTTGCTTCTTATTTGAAATCAAAGTCAGCTGGGCATTTTTTGTACAATAATACAGTACCTCAGAACTTCTTAGTGACATTAAGTCATCACATCACATCAGCTGTTCATGTTTAGCAAAAAAAAGTCAAATTATAAACTTCACTACCTCATCAGTTAGCAGACAAAATCATCAATGCAAAATCATTTTTTAAGCTTTTAATTGTGTCATGTTAGAGTTGTTTCCCCTCATCATTTACATTCTTGAAGATACATTTGGAGTGATTTGTGCATGTTTTAGCAATCTATAATCGCTTATTTTCAAGATGCCATTTTGCCCATCAACCCCTGTTTTCACCACCACCAAATCTCAGATTATTTAAAAAATATAACTAAATAAATTATATTCAAATTACTCAAAGTAGCCAATCTTTGCTTTATCAGCAGCACTGCAAACTCTTGGCATTTTCACAATTGTTGTCTTGAAGTCTCTTGAAATGTTTTCACTTTACAATTATGACTTGTCAAGGTCAAGAAATGCCAAAAGTGTAAATCAGTGGTCAAAACAAAATCTAAAATCTGAAACACGTTTGGAGTTATTTTGAGTTCATTTTTTTCAACAAGAATAGACCAATACGGTTTCATCACAGCCACACAGAGTTAATAGCATTTATTTTACGTATCAAATGAAGCAAGACAATCACAACATTATCACATTTAATTAGGCCTGCTCCCATTGGTCAGACACAGACAGTGAACATCCAGTGAGTGTGTAGTCACCACCTTACACTGCCTTGTGCCTGGAGCTATTATGTGCATGCAATTTAGCAGAACAGTGTCGTCCTAACCTCTCCCCTCTGTTCGTCATCAGGGGATATGTTTATGGGTATGACACAAGAAAAACGGTGCAGTGACATCAGATCATAATTTTAAGACTATTATGTTTAGTAATAAATTTTATGGGGAAAGTTATTGACCCTTACAACCCTGCTTAAGTGTTGAAGCACCTTAAAGATCCCATGACATGGTACTTCTTGATGCTTTTATATGGCTCCTTAATGGTTCCCTAATACTGTAAATGAATCCTTCTTCAAAATCAACACTCAGTGCATGAGAAACAGAGATAAGATGAGAAAGAGTATTTTTTCTCCCTCAGAACAGGTCATAATGGGCGTTGTTGCTTGAATGCAAATGAGGAGAAAAGAGCTGGCCAATAGTAGAGGGTGGGGGCGTGGCCAAACGCTCCGGTCTCGCTCTGAGCCCTCACCTGATCCATTTCCTTGTTTTTGCACGGGGGGAGAGATTTGAAGCGTTCCACTGAAAAATAAACACATTTCCAAAGGTCCAGAGGCTCAGATAAAGGACTTCCGAGCCTAGAAACACTCGGACGTGCCTCCAGGCAAATAAAAAAACACATTTCGCATTGCCTAGCGCATTCGCAGTCCAAACTCTCTGGGCGTGATTTACAGAGACGCTGAGTACAGACAGACGGGGGTGGAACTGCATTTGCATTTCTTTTTTCGATCTGACGTCAATAAGGTGCCTTGTTCAAAATCGCCCGTTTGAGCTCCGATTTTTTGTAACGCAGAAAAGGATCGCAAATGCTCAGTTTAGACATTTCACAACTTTTAACCATGGGGGGGGGGGCTAAACAGGGTAGGGGAGCTCACATTAACGTTCAAAATCCTCAGAAAGTGAAAATTTCATGCCATGGGACCTTTAAGAGTGTCTCCTAGGTGACAGTGGTACATGCACATTAAGCAGATTTCACCCATGATTTACATCTATCTAAAATTACATTTAAGTTCAATTAGATTACATTTAAGTTGTCTGGGTTAACTTTTATTCTATACTATGATATACAATACCCCTCAGAACCTCTCAGTCATATCATAATATATAACGTATTATTATGTTTATACTCCTGTCTTCAAGACATCACTGCTCCAATCTAACCCCATTTTCACCAGCATGCGCCCACTGCTCTGTACTTAAATGGTAAATGGTTACATTTTTATTTAAAGATTTTCCACCTACAAGTCTTTCAAAGCGCTTTACATCAAAGAATCACTCGCCCATTCACATTCATACACCTGACCGGTCTCCCAGTGATTTTTATGTTGAGAGTAGGTTTGTTTCGAACCGCGAACCTTTCAAACAGAGGATGCACTTTACCAACGGAGCTACTGTCACCCCCCCCCCCCCCCTTTCCCCCCATATAATTTGTTCTCCAAATCAATTTGAAATTTCCAAAATATAACATAATGATGTTATGGGTGTCATAAATTATAACTATATAGCAGATACAAGCACAATATGCCTGCTTTAATTGTAGTATTGTCATTGTTCTTTCATTTTGTTGTATATTTAACAATGTTATGTTCAACAGTTAAGTGTATGGAGAAAGTTATTGACCTTGTGCTCTGAATAGTCCTTTATAGCAGTTAGTGACAGATAGTGACAGTGCACTATAGCGCAGGGAGCTGTCATGCCCACTCACGCCTCTCTGCCCTGCCTGATCTGTGGCACAGGTCTACAACCACTTAGATCATTTTACCAGGGGCTCAGGAGAGTACATGGAGGGCACATGGGGGGGCACATGGAGGGCACATAAGGGGCAGAGTGGGAGGAGATGGAGGCGGAGAGGCTGTGACCCTGTCTACGCTGCTCTGCCTGGCTGCCTCACCCGCAGTGACAAGCCCCTCCCTCGCACCCCTGGTACAGTACAGGAGAGGGAGGACTTCTCATTGTCCAGAAGCATATCCATCAAAAGTACAGCAGCTGGGGTCAGAGCCTGGGCTGTCCACGCACATGAGAAGTGACACAAGTGAGCGATCAGTGCAGGCCAATGCAGCCATTCATCCAAAGGCCAGTCACAAGTACATACATGAGACCACATACATGAGACAGCATACGTGTGAGCTAAACATTCTGTCCATTGTTTTATCAATGTACTGTATTCTCATCCATTGTGGTACTATTAAACCTTTTATGAAAACAGCTTTTTAATCACTACAGAGACACATTGTGTTAACAAAAATATTTAAAGTATTTTATCCCACTGAGACAATAAAGTAGGGTAATCAAAATAAACCCTTTTTTAATACACAGAATCATAAAAAGACATCAGCTGCAACAAAAATGCCAATACCAAAATTTAGCAATCATTAGCCTTACTTATTCAATCCTCTATTGCGCAGATCTTATAGTACTGCAACATAAGTAACAAAAATCTCACCAGTAATGTAAAGAAAATTTACACACAATAAATATTGAGGAATATATTTTTCCAGCTCTCATATATTGATTGATCAAGTCAGTAGTAATTGTCATGATATGTCTAGGGCAGGGGTGTCCAAACTTTTTTCATCAAGGGCCACATATCTAAACACAGATGAAGCAGAGGGCCAATTGAGGGCCAGAGACTGGTGCTCAGTACAGTGAATAATTGAAATATATGCACGTTAACATGAGCTATCAGTCCTTTATTCATTCAAAATCCTCAAAACCACACAATAAATATTAAATATTGTCTTATCAAGGTTGATTTTCAAAAAACTTGCAGTCAAAAGTTCTATTCAAGGTAATTTGGGCCAATTCACCTGGAAGCCTGGTGGCCAAGAAAAATTTGTCTAAGGGCCGCATTTGGCCCACGGGCCATAGTTTGGACATGCCTGGCCTAGGGCCATTCTCTCTGTGGTACTCCCTGTTTGATCCTCACAGTGTGGCATTAACCTGGCCAGCAAGATTAATTCTTGTGATATTTGTGAGTTCCCAAACTCACAAGTGTCCATTGGCCCTGGCTCCTGCTGCTGAGATTGCCTGAGGCACCAGTAGTTTAGACCAATCACAGAGCAGCATTGTGGTTTGGGCAGAGCTAAAAGTGAAGTGCCCATGCAAACCAAAACCAACATGGTGACAATGATAAACATACTTCAGCCTGTTTAACAGAAAAACACATTTTTTGTTTGTGAAAAATGTGCACAGGCAAGCTTTGTGCATTTGTGGAAGGAAAGATGTCGCTTTGATTTTTGGCGTGCTCCACTTCGACCAATCAGATGCAAATATTTGTCATGATCTTCTGCCTTTTCCATTTGCTTTCAACGAGAGCTGTTAGAGTGCTACACATATCAATCAGGCATGAACGAGGTTAGTTTGGTACTCCATCTGTGATACTGTATCTGTAGTACTCATTTTGTGGTACTGTGTGTGGTACTCCCTCTTTGGTACTCCCCATGCATGGTACTCTCTGTGGTACTCCCTTACTAGTACTCCCTGTAGTACTCTTCCCTGAGCCTGTGTAGCAGCAGGGTAATAAGGTCATTGCACTTGGCCCTGGGGGCAGCATTCCCACACGGGCCGACGCGCTGTCCCGCCGTATGCCCAATCCAAACCAATCCAGTCAAGTGTCAGAGAACATGACATGACCTTTCAGACCAACTGAGCATCAAATGTGAGCCCCCCGCCCCCCCACCACACACTGTGGCCCCGGGCCCCAGCCCTCCAAATAATGACTCTGGAGCGTAGTGCACATGACAAAGCTGCAGCTCTGACAGTGGACCTATGAGTCGCACTGCTCACAGTGGAGCCATAACAGTCAACTGCATGGGTCCATTATGCACAAACAGTTAGGATTCATGGGAAAGACAACTCTATAGGGGGCAGTGTTTTAAATTACACACACTCACACACACACACACACACACACACACGCTCACGCACACGCACACACACACACACACACACACACACACACGTTCACATAAACCTGGAAGTCTCAGATTAACCTATCTGCCTTCATATTGGTGTAACTAAATTATCATAGTGTTGTGTTTGTGACAAGTAAACAATATGTGGCACATTGTCCCATGTAGTTTAGCTACTTTGTCCATGAATTGGACTGTCTTGAACTTTTATTCTATACTATGATATACAATACCCCTCAGAACTTCTCAGTCATATCATAATATATAACGTATTATTATGTTTATACTCCTGTATTCAAGACGTCATTGCTCCAATCTAACCCCATTTTCACCAGCATGCGCCCACTGCTCTGTACCTAAATGGTAAATGGTTACATTTTTATTTAAAGATTTTCCACCTACAAGTCATTCAAAGCGCTTTACATCAAAGAATCACTCGCCCATTCACATTCATACACCTGATACATCATCACCCAGTGATTTTTATGTCGAGAGCAGGTTTCGAACCGCGAACCTTTCAATCAGAGGATGCACTTTACCAACGTAGCTACTGTCACCCCCCCCCATATAATTTGTTCTCCAAATCAATTTGAAATTTCCAAAATATAACATAATGATGTTATGGGTGTCATAAATTATAACTAAAATTATATGTAACTAAATTATCATAGTGTTGTGTTTGTGACAAGTAAACAATATGTGGCACATTGTCCCATGTAGTTTAGCTACTTTGTCCATGAATTGGACTGTCCATTAGATGTTTTTGTGTTGTAGTCGTCATCAGAGGGTAGCTCTGGTTTGATTCTGCTTCAGGTTGGGCTTAGATCTGGTCTCTCTTTCCAGATTCAGAACTGTTGGTTCTGAATCTGGAAAGAGAGACTTGATCTTGCTCTGTCAGAGCCTGGACAGTCAGTGCACTATGATGAGTGCTTCCATCGTTTCCTTACCTCAACTGACTACTATACCTGAGCTCTGTACCTCTGCTCCATGCTGATGTGCAGTAATCTGTGTCCAAAGTTACGCATGTTGCTGCTTTAAGCTGAAAGCAATGAGCTCATGGCGATGAGAGACCAATTGCACACCATGGAAATGACTTCAAAACTTCAAATGAAGTATAGCCAAAAATGTCTCTTCATCAGAGGAAGTTGAGTTGTTACCCTGGTTCTGTTTGTTCCTTCTCCATGTGGCTCATATATTAAAGCAATAACTAGAAATTGTGCCCAAACCATGTACAAACTCCTATCAACTCAAGTCAATAAATTGCAGCCTACCCACTATTTTCTTGTCCTCATTGGTCATCCACACTGTGTGGTTCCAAATCGCAGATGCCGACATTCATTAGTGGCTGACATAGGGCTGATATGGATATGGAGATATAAATCTAATTGTGATTTCATTCTTGTGATTATCTGCTGTGTTGGTAAAGACGACATATCATGATTCACAAATTTTCTCTTTAATTCAGCTCAAACAATGACATTCTTTCCCATCCACCACAACTTTGAGAAAAGATGCTGATGGTTAAAGATCCCATGACATGGTACTTCTTGATGCTTTTATATGGCTCCTTAATGGTTCCCTAATACTGTAAATGAATCCTTCTTCAAAATCAACACTCAGTGCATGAGAAACAGAGATAAGCTGAGAAAGAGTAATTTTTCTCACTCTGAACACTCTATAATGGGCGTTGTTGCTTGAATGCAAATGAGGAGAAAAGAGCTGGCCAATAGTAGAGGGTGGGGGCGTGGCCAAACGCTCCGCTCTCGCTCTGAGCGCTCAGCTGATCCATTTCCTTGTTTTTGCACGGGGGGAGAGATTTGAAGCGTTCCATTGAAAAATAAACACATTTCCACATAAAATCAAATTAAACCACTGCTGTCCAAAGGTCCAGAGGCTCAGATAAAGGACTTCCGAGCCTAGAAACACTTGCACGTGCCTCCAGGCAAATAAAATAAAACGCATTTCGCATTGCCTAGCGCATTCGCAGTCCAAACTCTCTGGGCGTGATTTACAGAGACGCTGAGTACAGACAGACGGGGGTGGAACTGCATTTGCATTTCTTTTTTCGATCTGACGTCAATAAGGTGCCTTGTTCAAAATCGCCCGTTGGAGCTCAGATTTTTTGTTTTTTGGGTTTTTTTTTTCTGCCTGGAGTATGTTCAAAGCCTTTGCAAAAGGCAAGGTCACATATTCGTTTAGGAAGCACAGCTCAATTGGACTTCTGCAAGTCTGTAAGATATAAGCAAAGTAGCATGTCATTTAAATATAATAAGAGATAAAGTTAAGGCAGAAAAGGGAACAGTTAAATATGTATCAGAAACATGGCTGTGCAAAATATATCGAATATGATTACAGGACAGGTTAAAAAATTGTCAATTCATGAGTAGTAGGAAAAACAGAATTATCCTTTAGGAAAAACAAAAATGTGTCAGTTTGCTGCAGGTATTCCAATGAGTGAGGACAGGTAGAGGGATTTCTTGGAAAAAGGATCAAACCTTTAGACACAACAAAATCCAGGCACTCCAACAAGGAAAAGTAGTTAAAAGGTCTTTATTTAAATGGCCAAAGCCCACATGTTTAGACCATGCCTGGTCTTCATCAGGGCTTAGAATCATCCTTTACTTTGCTCTATCAGAATCCTCAATATGCATTTCACTGAAATAAACTCATAGTTCCACCTGGTACCACTGGGTTAATAAGTTGGAGTTTGCGTTGCTTCATTTTCGGTGAAGTCTGCTTTTCATTGTTCCTTTTATTCATAAAGCCCCAGCTCTTGGCTTTGACAAAACTTTACAAGGACCTCAAGTAAATTATTTTTTTTTTAATATTTTGTTATGAATGTTTTGAAACAAGAATTTGTGTGAGGAGGCATACATTTTTGAGACACATGATACAATTTGCGCCTGTGGTTTGACCGTCCCAAGTTAAAGATCCCATGACATGGTACTTCTTGATGCTTTTATATGGCTCCTTAATGGTTCCCTAATACTGTAAATGAATCCTTCTTCAAAATCAACACTCAGTGCATGAGAAACAGAGATAAGATGAGAAAGAGTCATAAATATCTCTCTCAAACTCTTTATTCTGGGCGTTGTTGCTTGAATGCAAATGAGGAGAAAAGAGATGGCCAATAGTAGAGGGTGGGGGCGTGGCCAAACTCTCCGCTCAGAGCTCAGAGCCCACAGCTGATCCATTTCCTTGTTTTTGCACGGGGGAGAGATTTGAAGCGTTCCATTGAAAAATAAACACATTTCCACATAAAATAAAATCAAACCACTGCTGTTCAAAGGTCCAGAGGCTCAGATAAAGGACTTCCGAGCCTAGAAACACTCGGACGTGCCTCCAGGCAAATAAAAAAACGCATTTCGCATTGCCTAGCGCATTCGCAGTCCAAACTCTCTGGGCGTGATTTACAGAGACGTTGAGTACAGACAGACGGGGGTGGAACTGCATTTGCATTTCTTTTTTCGATCTGACGTCAATAAGGTGCCTTGTTCAAAATCGCCCGTTTGAGCTCCGATTTTTTGTAACGCAGAAAAGGATCGCAAATGCTCAGTTTAGACATTTCACAACTTTTAACCATGGGGGGGCTAAACAGGGTAGGGGAGCTCACATTAACGTTCAAAAACCTCAGAAAGTGAAAATTTCATGCCATGGGACCTTTAAGACGGAGGTTTGTTATGCTCCGTGGTCTGGTTCCAAACCCTTCTGGATTCAAAGAGAATGCAGAAGGGACTGGCTGTTCAGGAAATTAATCCCAGAGGGGTGCAACCCTTGGGAAAAACTTTTAAAAAAGTTCACATTGATATTGATGGCATCCTGTCTAATAGCACCTCAGAAGAAGAATATACTCCACCACACTTGAGATGCGCTTCACACACATTGAACTTCTAATAGTGATGTTAACAAATGACTGACTGCAAATCCAGTTCAAATCTATATACAGTGCTCTGCTTTCTAGACCAACTTTAGCCATTCAGCTGTAGCCACTGAGCATGCTGAAAATATATGCAAATATATCTTCATGCCATGCACGCTTTTCTTCATATGTTGTCCTTGTGAAGTGCATTATATTCCTTCCTCATGGCTATAAAGGTTTTGTAGTCCATCATGAGTCATTCCGCAAGCTCCTGTGCAACGTATGTTGTTTTACGTGATTGTAGTGTTTTTAAGGGGCTTCACACCTACACTATTTGGTTCGGAACACCTACAAGTTTGATTTGTTTAGGTTGGTGTAAAAGCGGACCAATTTGATTTAGGATGTCTACAGCACAGGGGCCAGGAGAGACTTTTTTGCCAATGGGGCTCTGTAGCGCCTTGTTGAGGCACATTTTGTAATAACAGTGCATTTTGTAATAAACGTCCAAAATGTAATAACTTTTTCATTTCATTTTGTAATAAACTGCCGCATTTTGTAATAAACTGCCCCAACGCATTTTGTAATAAATTTTGCCGCATTATGTAATAAGTTATTACATATTGAGAAGATTATTACAAAATGCACTTGCAACTTTTTTATTCTCTAGGAAATGTAATAACATGGTGCATTATGTAATAACAATTCTAAAGCATAGTTTATTTGTTTGTTAATTGTATTTTATTTTACTTTAAAGTATTTGTAAAAGCTAGGCCTATTATTAGTATCACTGTATTAGCCTAGTAGCAGTACTTAGCAATTACTATCAGTACACTATTCAAAGGTTGCATTAACAGAGAATATTCTGTAAATTCCAGATTTTCTTTATTGGAAACCAAAACCACATCAAGAATAGTTATAAACATCCAACAAACCTTATTATGCTTATGCTTGTAATACAGAACAAAACTCTGGGTATCAAAATTTAATCCATTCGTAAACATTAACATATGCACATACAAAATAGAAACGCTGATGAAGAGGTAAAGAACAATTTTATCTATGCATTTATAGAACCTTTCTACAACAATAAATGCAACCAACACATGCAGGCTTGCAGCCAATTTAAAATAATAATGAACCAATGAATATAAGTTCTACCTTAAACATCGTAAGTGTCTTCTGCTTGTTTAGAGAGCTGCTGTGACCAGCAAATTTCTCCACTAAGATTAATTTTAAACAAATATGAAATTGCCTCAAAAGGCTAAACAAACAACAACATTTCTATTTCCAAAATATATCCGTAATTTCAAATTGTCCATGTCTAATATGTCTAATTACCAGCCAAGCCATAAACCACTTGGAATGTTTCCCAAACAGCTCCTTGAGTTTTAATGCCACACCACTGCTGCTTTGTACAACCTTTGTACACTAATTGTCTGTTTCCCAACGACGTCCAACCCAAGGCTTCGGCTTAATGTTTCCCTTAGATAGATTGATGGATGGAATCGATCTGCAATGTCTTTAAAATGTTGAGACACTCTGTTAAATGTCCCAAGCATTGACATGTCATCCTCAAGGGTCATTTTGATAATAGACTGAAAATGTTCAGTTGGTAGGACAGGCTGAACAGGGGGTGTAGTCAGAACAGGGTCCTCAGGCTCATCAGGCTGGATAGGTGGGTCAGACTCATCTGGTGAGGCAGGCTGCAGTGGTGAAAGTGTGTTGTTGTCATATGACTGTCCTGCTTGAGCATCCAAAACATGCTCTATAAATGGTGTGACTGGTCCCTCCAAACTCAGATAATGTTCTCCATGCCCCTCTGCCACATGACCAAGTACTAGCACTGGATTGTTGTGACAATATATGTTTGACTCTGATACAATAGTTGAGGCATTGATTCCCAGAGAGGAAATTACAAGAAACTGGACCTGGAAAATTTCAGATGCTCTTTGCAATGTAATGTGGTCACCATAGGTTCCAGTTTGGGGCATTCTTTCCAAGTATCCATCCCAGTCAATGCCCTCGACAAAGTAGAACAAGAGTGTTCCATTTCCATTGTATGGATAATTCCTGAGGTCTTGGACAATTTCATCTCTTAAGGTTTCTGGTGATCTAAATATTCCAAGGGTGGATAGCTGGTCAGCCATGGCTGCAAACTGACAATTTCCATCTGGGTCAGGGTCATAGCGAATGCTTAACTCCATGGACATAAATTCCTCTAGTCTGTCTGTGTGTGTGTACTGAAACAAAAGTGGGTTTAGGCCTCTCTTTGATGGTGCTGTCTTGGGTTTTTTAGAGTGTGTCTTTTTTCGCAGCCGGGTCACACTAGTTATATCCGACACGAAGAACCATTTTTGTGTTTGTCGGAGGGTCTTTGGGTCCCTAAATCTCACTTTGTATTTTGATTTTTTTTCACAATTGTACCATGTTTTACGTGATACTTTTTGGAGACTCGATGGGCACCATCCCTCATTCTGACCAAAACAGCGTCCTTAACATTGTAGTGTTGTGATAGGTTTTGTTTGAATGCACGCTTGATCATTAGCTTAGCACAGTGCTCAGAGGCCTTCCGTGCCATTCTTCTCACCCTTTTTCGTTTAGTATCAAATTTTTCTCGATGTCTCAAGGATGGTAAAGTTGAATGTTGATTCCTCACAGACTCCTTACGAACAGAAGATGGAGAACCGCATAAAGGATGCCTTATGCTGTTGCTTTTTCTTCCATAGTATACTTCAAATGGAGACCTCCAGCCTAAAACTTCTTTAAGATCCTCATTTAGCACTCTTGAATATACAGGTAGGTGCTTGACCCAGTTAACTCCGTTCCCTTGAAATTTCACCAGATCATACATGATCTTCTTTCTTAGCCACCTATGTGTCCTCTCAACCTTTCCTTGGCTTTGTGGATGATATGCTGAACTTTCAATTATTTTCACTTGTAGAGATGTCATTAGATTTTCCACCGCCCCTTTAAACTCAGTCCCTTTGTCATGTTGTAACACTTTGGGTGGTCCATGTTCACGATAAATCTTGGTAAGGTGTTTGGCAATTTCAACACTACTTTTTCTTTTCAATGGTTTCAGCCACATGTAACGACTGAACACATCCATCACTGTGAGAATGTAACGGTATAAAGCCTGACCATAACTAATTTTCATTTTTCCCATGTCAATTAGGTCAAATAGGTCAATTTGGTGTCGATCTTGCACTTCTTTGGCTTGAATGGTCATCAAAGGGGGCTTATTCAGAAACTTTGCATTTTGAAGTTGGTACCACTCGGTTTTGTTCAAGATTTCCTGCACCTTTCTTTCACTTATGCCACTATGATGCATTTTCAGTCGTTTGCTCAACTTTCTTGCTCCAGAACCCTTAGTATCATCTAGACCCTTTTTAGCGACACAATCAACATTAGACTGTAGCATGACTGGCTTGCCGGCACACAGCAGTGTCTGCCCATCCTCACTGAGAGAATAGACCCCTTGATTTCTCCAGAGACGCACCAAGGCATTTTGTTGAATTCTTGTGCGTTCAGAAACTGGAACATGAAACTCTCCTCTCAACTTGCGAACTATGACATTGTACATTTCCTCTGTCATTGCTTGCTTTTGTCCATGGCCTACAACGAGCCCCAGCAGGGTGCAGGTCAGGGTTATAATTAGCAGACCTACAAGGGTGACAAAAGAGGGAAAATGTTTAAAGGCAAATTAACGTTTTTTTACAATCTGAGCCTTCTTTCGGCAATAAAACAAGTAGTTTTACTCACCCACAGCATTTTTCTGTCAATTGGAGCAGTATCGCAGAACTTATGTTGAGCCGTTCTGTTCTACTAATGATCCCGTATCCTTAACATGGTGCTGTATCATTTGCTCGGGGCATTACTTTGCGGTCTCCAAATAACACAAACTTTAGCACTTTTCAAATCATAGAAGCCCGATGTCTTAATGAAAAATTTCGTTTGAAGCAAAAGTGGCCTGTAATCCGAGATTTAGCCATAGTTTCGAGTAGATGAGGACGCCAGTGCGCATGCGCGGACTGCTCCGGGACCCAAACATGAAACGCAAAGCTGAAAACTATGGATAAACCTCGGATTACAGGCCACTTTTGCTTCAAACGAAATCTTCCATTAAGACATCGGGCTTCTATGATTTGAAAAGTGCTAAAGTTTGTGTTATTTGGAGACCGCAAAGTAATGCCCCGAATACAAATGCTAACAAATGCTAACGGAAACGCCACAACATAACTTTCTTCAAACAGCTCCAAATGACACGAACGTGATATGGGTGAGTCAAACGACTTGTTTTATTACCGAAAGAAGGCTCAGATAACGTTACTTTTCCTTTAACTCCCAAAACTAAACTGCATTTTGTGCCTTTTTTTGCACTTTTATTTTATTTGTGGAATTTCATTTCAAGTACAGTGGTACCTCACCTTACGAATGACCCAATAAACGAAAATTTCAAGTTACAAAACGCCTTCACGGTAAATTTTGGTCTCTAGATACGAAAGTATCTCAAAAATTCAAATAATGCGCGCTCAGCCACACACATTATACGCTTTTCTCAGACTGGATTTAAACTTTTCTCACATTTGTCTCTCGTTTAAACACTCAAACTTTCATAGATTTTCAACAAAATTATTAATAGTGAAGTGTGGGGGGAAGGGGGAGGGGGGAGAAAACTGCGCTCTGACACGTGTGTGATAGCGCACATGACCCGGCGCGGAGCTGACAGCAGGTCTAGACCAAGGTCTAAACCTGGACTGGACCAGGACTAAACCACGACTAAACCACGACTAAACCACGACTAGACCAGGTGGATTAAAGCAGCGAGGAGGGGACTGCACACAGTCTGAGCGCATGAACGCATGAACGAGACCCATGCAAGAGCCGCGGTGGTCTAGACCTCCTCTAGACCTGACCAGGTCTAGAGGAGGTCTAGAGGAGCCGCGGTGGTCTGGACTAAACCAGGACTAAACCTGGACTAAACCAGGAGGAGCCGCGGTGGTCTGGACTAAACCAGGACTAAACCTGGACTAAACCAGGAGGAGCCGCGGTGGTCTGGACTAAACCAGGACTAAACCTGGACTAAACCAGGAGGAGCCCGCGGCTCTTGCATGGGTCTCGTTCATGCGTTCATGCGCTCAGACTGCGTGCAGTCCCCTCCTCGCTGCTTTAATCCACCTGGTCTAGTCCTGGTTTAGTCCTGGTTTAGTCCAGGTTTAGTCCTGGTTTAGTCCAGGTTTAGTCCTGGTTTAGTCCAGGTTTAGACCTTGGTCTAGACCTGCTGTCAGCTCCGCGCCGGGTCATGCTGCGCTATCACACGTGTCAGAGCGCAGTCTTCTCCCCCCTTCCCCTTCCCCCCCCACACTTCACTGTTAATAAATTTTGTTGAAAATCTATGAAAGTTTGAGTGAATGTTACACTATAAAAAAAAAGTTACACTATAAAAAAAAAAACTTGGATCGGGGCCTTGGAACAAATCAGGCTTTTTCCATTGAAATAGCTACTCAACTTACGAATTTTTCACGTTACGAAACCACTTCTGGAACGAATTAATTTCGTAAGGTGAGGTACCACTGTACTAAAATATTTTATCTTGAATTAATATTTAAGAAGGTATTTTAATTATTACAATTTTGATAACCCACCACCACCTGCGGCATCACAGTACCATAATTCAAATTGTTTTATGAATGTTGATCTTATGTTATAGCCCTAGATTTGTCTCAATAAAGGATGCTATCATTAAAGATGACGCTGCTTTTGTAGGAATACTGAAAAACAAGGTTTTCACAAATGTATTGTTTTCACACCTGCTATAACATTTTTAGCCTTTTAATAGCTATTTCGATGCTTACTATTTATGACTTCACACAGGGAAGGTACTGCTCTCTTATCCAACATTCTCCATATGGCTAAAGTAGGAAGAAGTGAATTAGTAAGTTAAACTACGTAATTAGACTTACAGTGAGAGGTGAAGCACAACTATCAAAGCTGTTGTTCACAATGAAGATCTACCCACGGAATAACACATGAGAGGGGTGAACAGAGAGGCAAGCTTTGAAACAGCTTGGAACTGTAAAGTTTGGCATTCATCTTAAACCATTTTAGAGCAAAACAGCAAGTTATTTGTTATCCAAATTAATTAAGATCTGCAAAGTACAGTTTATGTTCTTACAATGACAAAAAAAGTTCAACCCCAAAGTTTTATTGGCATTTAAAATATCGATGGTTCATAACTTTTCATTCCTCCTGTTAAAAAACCCTATAATGTACACTAGTCTACTCAAAATAATAAAAAAATGAAGGGTTCCACCCAGTGTAAGACCATATTCTGGTGCAGTGGGCCCTTCCTTCTGATGCACATAGTATTTTGTTTCCAACTCATTCCACCATGTAAACAATATACATTATTAACCAGAATTCCTCATTCATTGTGATCTGGGATGTGTTTTTTAAATGTTCACTTTATTTTTTGAGCAGTGTACTAGTGTGTGTGTGTGTGTGTGTGTGTGTGTGTGTGTGTGTGCGTGTGTGTGTGTGTGTGTGTGTGTAGTTTTTTTGCACATGCACAGTTTTCCTTCAAATGTGTCCTGTTTAAAGGGACGGATTTTGACCCGTTAATTACTGAAATTGAAGATACCCATTCAAAAATACATTGTTTTCCAAGCCTTTTCACTTCCATCATGAAATCAAAGTATTCTTTTGGACTTAGATATAGTCACATAAAAGGGGGATCTTCCCCATGCAGAGGCAGCCATTTTGAATACGAGAACCGCAGAAGGACATTTGGGCTCCGACTTCGGCAAGGCTCGTGGTTTTGGGTAAACAACACAAGCATGCTGCCGGATCAGACGTCGTAATGGATCTAACACGTGTTTTGGACTAAATTGTTTTACTGGATTTTATTCGCTGGATCCTTACGGACAAATTGAGAGCAAGTTTATGGTGAAATACAGAGTTTGACCTGTGCAAAGCATTCTAAGGTAAGCTAACCTCGTTTTGTGCTTTTCCGTATAAAAGCCCCATGTGCTCGGGGAGTGTTTGTTTTGCAGGGAAATGAATTGCATAGTCAAAAAGAGGAGACTGTAAGATTTCATTTGATGTGTAGAGTGTCATGGTACATGATCGGGAATGTGTGTTTTCATGAGAAAAAAAAAAAAAAAAAAAAAAAACGGGACCGCGTTTTATTTATACAGCACGGACTTCGAGGTCTGCCGTAGCTAAAACAGAAAGTGCAATAACACCATCCACCTATGCGCCACGAATCCTACACACTGGGGCTTTAAGTTATTAACTTTTAATATGTACTTAGAGGCATAGATTTCAGTTTTACTTGAGCATAACTTGGACAATGCAGGTTTAAATTCAGTCATATAATTTCTTATCAAGGGCAAAGCATCTACATAACTTTAGATCAACTGCAAAATGTCTTTATACTTCCATATATTCAATTACACAGATAATATTTGGCACAGTTTTTTCATACCTGGCATCATGTTGAACTCTGTTGGCTGTCTCAATTAAGCATGCAAGCAGCGCATGATCTTTGTAGAACTGATGCAGCAGCCAATCAGATTACAGCCCGCCCTCCCCTCCCTGGCTGAGTGACAGACCATGTAGAGCTTTGAATTTGGCCACAAGTTATTGGCCTATATAATTCCAAACTTCAAATAGGCAACTAAAGTTATATTTGGAGTATTCTGTCATACATAGATTTATTAGGCTACATAGCTCTAAGGGAAATTGCATAAAAAACAACAAAAGTCACTCTTGTATAAATTCATTGTTTAACAAACAACAATAATAGGTATTATTACATAATGCACCATGTTATTACATTTCCTAGAGAATAAAAAAGTTGCAAGTGCATTTTGTAATAATCTTCTCAAAATGTAATAACTTATTACATAATGCGGCAAAATGTATTAGAAAATGCGTTGGGGCAGTTTATTACAAAATGCGGCAGCTTATTACAAAATGCGGCTTTATTACAAAATTAAATGAAAAAGTTATTACATTTTGGACGTTTATTACAAAATGCACTGTTATTACAAAATGCGGCTCAACACGCCTCCCAAATTGTAGAAGCTCAAACTGCAGGTCCAAGGCCCCTGTCAGTCATAGGTCCTTAGCATAATGCTAACCCTATTACTGCTGCTTTGTTTCCTCTACCTCCTTCAGCTCAAGTCCAAGAGCATTTAACCCCAAATATGATCTGATCCGTATCTCTCACTCCCCACATCAGCCCAGCACACTTCCTGTCCAGCCAGAAAATCCTCCAGTCTCTATTCATCTACCTCTTAATGAAGAAAGGGCCACAAGTCCAAATACGACAATCTTATTTCACGGAGGAAGGTGGTCGTGTTGGGGCATTTGATTTGAAGTCACGGTTAGTCCTTTTGATTCGGGGCGGGGTCAGACCAATTTGCCACCCGGAGAGGAAGGGGAAGCGCGGGGTCCGTTTTTTAATTGTCAGGTCACGGGTGCAGGGACAGCCGATTCTCTGGGCACAGTGTCTGTCTTTTGTGCTTGGAGCAGCCGTCTCACAAATCCCCGGCCTCATTATGAACGGAGGGGAGATTAATTGAGCGCTTCAGCCCCAAGACTAGATCAACTTGGAGAAGGGAAGTCTCCAATTAAGGAGCTGACTACAGCACCTTTGCCTATACCAAGAGTAATCCTTTTATTATCATTAGAGGAAGAGAGAATGAAGCCTGTGCTGCCCTTTGTCAATGACACACAGGGTTATGGGCGCTGACAGCTAGGGTCAGGGTGAGCACCAGGACTGGGCACGCCTGGTGGGTGCCATGGAGATGGCCATAAACATGTTCACGTTTGACTTTGACCGGTTAATTAGTAATCCTCTTAAGGAGCAGTATCATTGGTTGGTACTAATAGGCCTATAACAACTTTTAATTATGTATGTCAATAGGTTGTGATCACTTGGTAGTATTTGATGGAAGGCAATGTTTTTGATGAAGAAATTACATTGTAAAATGGTTAAAAGCTTCGGCTGTCAGTTTGTTTCTGTTCAAATTCGCCTATCGTGTGTTTGTTAGTTCATTTGGGAGCTTTGCTTTGGGTAATCACTTTGACCAACTGGGGGTTCTCGTGGGTTTGGTGGATTTCCATGGCACTGTAGGAGTCCTGGATAGAGACTCTGATCCTGTATGGCAAGGCTATTCAACTTAATATTCCTGAAGGCCTAATCTTTCAGGCCATGGCCTCAGACCTATGTGCATGACTCGCCACCAATTTGAACACAATTTGGAGTCACACAAAATATCTAGATCTATTTCAATAATTAAATTGGAAAATAAACTGTTATATTCTTTAGTCTTTATCACCATTACTCAAACTAGTTCAAACTATGACTAAATCAGAACTAATCCAGCATTAAACCAGGTATAAACCAGGACTTGAACCATTAAACAAAAGAAAAACTAATATTTGGGAGATGAGCAGTGGGCTAGATTAGATCGTTGTTCAATCATAGATGAGACAGGTCAGCAAAAAAAAAACTAATTATAGGAATTACATTTTGATATGAAAATTGTTATGGTATAGTTAAACATATATGATCTATATGTAATTTTGATATTATTCGCTTTTAAAATAATTAGGCAGCATAAATAATTCATTTGTTAATTTTCAGTGATTTACATTTCACTGTAATGGCCCTCTGACACAAATTAATATTAAGTGTTATGGAGTTAGGAGAAGATATCATAGGTTGTGCATATCTACTGTTTTAATGCTATGACAGCCTTCATATGTCCATTGGTTTGCCATCTTTGACTTGACAGGCGCTTCCATCATATAATCCTACTTTGTGATTGGTCTGATGGGCCTGTTTCAGCAGTGAATTTAAAGGTCCCATGACATGGTACTTCTTGATGCTTTTATATGGCTCCTTAATGGTTCCCTAATACTGTAAATGAATCCTTCTTCAAAATCAACACTCAGTGCATGAGAAACAGATAAGATGAGAAAGAGTTTTTTTTTTCTCTCTGAACAGGCCATAATGGGCGTTGTTGCTTGAATGCAAATGAGGAGAAAAGAGATGGCCAATAGTAGAGGGTGGGGGCGTGGCCAAACTCTCCGCTCTCCGCTCTCCGCTCTCAGCTGATCCATTTCCGTGTTTTTGCACGGGGGGAGAGATTTGAAGCATTCCATTGAAAAATAAACACATTTCCACAGAAAATAAAATTAAACCACTGCTGTTCAAAGGTCCAGAGGCTCAGATAAAGGACTTCCGAGCCTAGAAACACTCGGACGTGCCTCCAGGCAAATAAAAAAACGCATTTCGCATTGCCTAGCGCATTCACAGTCCAAACTCTCTGGGCGTGATTTACAGAGACGCTGAGTACAGACAGACGGGGGTGGAACTGCATTTGCATTTCTTTTTTCGGTCTGACGTCAATAAGGTGCCTTGTTCAAACTCGCCCGTTTGAGCTCCGATTTTTGTAACGCAGAAAAGGATCGCAAATGCTCAGTTTAGACATTTCGCAACTTTTAAACATGGGGGGGGGCCTAAACAGGGTTCACATTAACGTTCAAAAACCTCAGAAAGTGAAAATTTCATGCCATGGGACCTTTAAGCAATTTTGTGAACTCAAAAACATGACAGGCTAAAGGTGACATTATAACATAAAAGCTCACAAACTCCTGCCTAACCTTTAAACATGTGGTTGATGTGGTAAACCGTGTGGGAGTAGGTCCCCATAAGAGCCTGAACAGTCCCCTCATGACTTGGTAAACATGTACACACACACACATATAAATATATATATATACACGCTCTTATTTGTGCCGAGAGGCTGTCATCACCACTCTCCTCAGGAAGCCATTATGGAGAAGAAGCTAATACACTGGCTAGGTCTCCCTCCACGGCACAGTCCCTCGTGGCTCATCGCTAAAATTGCTTGACATTTCTCTGCCTCCAATTAACCTCCGATTGACTGGCGCTTTGCCTGTCTCCTGTTATTGTGCTCCGGCCCTCAAGGATCATGGCTGCAAAACAAAGCCAGGGTCCTACTGCTGACCACCTCTTTCTCTGAAGAAAACTGTGGGCTCTCCCAGTGTGTGCCCAACACGAGGGAGAGGATGTCATCCATCGGGGGGTTAGGGTAGAGTTATGTAAGGTTAATAAAGTCTTGCTCTTCAGTGGGTTGAATAAAAGCCTTTTGTGGAGTGAGTGGATTTGACTTTGATATTGCTGCTGAGGGAGGAAATTATGTCACTCAGAGACATCTAGGCTTTATCATTTTGTATTAGAACAAATTGGACCATTCTTTGAAATTTGAACTAGTTTTGTCACAATACTAAAATTTCAGACTTGAATTCGATACTAAGGAATAGACTGGATACTCTATACTGATCTTCAACATTAAGTCATAGTACTTAATCTTATTTTACCATGAGGTCATATATCTGTGTAATCCCAAAGTCATCCAGGTAGGTTCCATAGTGGTCCATGGGTGTGTATTAGTCTATGCGCTCTTATACTTGTTCTGATACAGCTCATTCTAAATTCTAAAGCTATTATTTTTACAATCTGAGCCTTCTTTCGGCAATAAAACAAGTAGTTTTACTCACCCATAGCAGTTTGGTGTCAATTGGAGCAGTATCGCAGAACTTATGTTGAGCCGTTCTGTTCTACTAATGATCCCATATCCGTTAGCGTGAGTGCTCGGGGCATTACTTTGCGGTGTCCAAATAACACAAACTTCAGCACTTTTCAAATCACAGAAGATCGCTGTGTCAGGGTAGACTTTTAGTGGATTCCAAAACGGCCTGAAACCCGATATCCAGCTATAGTTTCATTTGATGACGTCATCAGAGAGGACAGTGCGCATGCGTGAACTCAGCTGTTTGGTAAACACCGCTAATCCGAAAGAAGCTAACACCGCTCTGAACTTTACTTTTCTGTTGCGATATCGGGTTTCAGGCCGTTTTGGAATCTACTAAAAGTCTACCCTGACACAGCGATCTTCTGTGATTTGAAAAGTGCTAAAGTTTGTGTTATTTGGACACCGCAAAGTAATGCCCCGAGCACTCAGGCTAACGGATACGGGATCATTGGTAGAACAGAACGGCTCAACATAAGTTCTGCGATACTGCTCCAATTGACACCAAACTGCTATGGGTGAGTAAAACTACTTGTTTTATTGCCGAAAGAAGGCTCAGATTGTAAAAAAAAAAACGTTAATTTTCCTTTAATATCGATACTTGCTCAAATGAGTACCCTATAATTTCAATACTAGTTTTAGCATTGATTAGTATTGATTTTTGATACATTTGAGAACCCTAGTTTGAACAGCTCTCTAATTGCCTGGTCATATCACTTGTCAATACAAACTCAAACACAAAACAACATTATAAAACACTGCCTTTATGTGTCAATTTGCCTTCCTGTATGAGTGGGTGTCAGTCACATGATCCTTTCCCAATTATGTACTCTATTTTGAGGTATTTCTTCATTCAAAAGTAATAGGTGATAGTGGCAGAGAGGCTAGCACTCTCATCTTGCAGCAAGGTCCTGGGTTCAGCTCCCGAGTGGTGTGGTCGCTGGAGCCTTTTCCTGTGGAGTTTGCATGTTTCTTTCTGATTCTGGTTGGCTTTCCTCTGGGCACTCCATCCATTAACCTAAAACATGCACAATTGGTTTACAGTCCAATAGTACTGACCAAGTGTTAAAGATCTCAATATGCCCAGGCTGTATTGAAGGATGGGTCAAATGCAGAGCACAAATATCCCTATGGGGTCAATAAAGCCTCAGTGATTTTTAACTATTTTCTGTGGTCCATATTTCCAGTGTAAAAACTCAAAATTTCTACCACAGTCTATTGTGGGATGATTTTGAGCTTGCTGAACCATTTCAGGGTCATAGTGGGAATTTGGCATCATGGCACGGCAGCACGTCCAGCTAAAGGCTCAATTTATGCTCCGCTCTCGTACGGAAACAGATCACTCCATTCCAAGCGTAATAACCATGTCTGCATTTATACTTTGAAACGATAGTAAAGTCAAGCCTGCATTCTCTGAAACAACCACCAGAAGGCACTAAAAGTCGGTTTGAGAAATGACAAAAACAGATGAAATAGAGCTAGAAATAAACAATTTCGTTTTTAATTCACATCTGTTGGAAAAGTCAAGAAAAATTAAAGCCAGCCGCAAGCGGTGTCAAATGGCCCTCGTCTGTCACCACGTCCCCGACAACCCTCGGCAAATATAATATATATTTTTTTGCTTGTAGAATTTAATGTAGAATTTAATTTGCTTGTAGAATTTAATGTAGAATTTAATTTCCAAATTTGGCAGATTTTCGTGGGTCTACAAAAAAGATGACTGATGTCAGGACATCTCCCATAGGCACAATGTATTTTGAATTTTCCAGTCTCGCCATTTTTATGCCCAGTTATGCAACATATTAACACATTTTTTGGCACACCTGAATTTTGGGCAAAGTTGTGTTTAGGGGGTCAAATTAGCTCTCAAAACCCTGAAGAAAAAGGAATGAACAAACAAACAAATAAAAATATTTTTTAGCAAAAACAATATATCCGTTAACATGGGAACAGCATATTATACGTTTTTTGAAAGCTCTCGACCTTCCCCACATCACCGTGGGGTCATTGATGAATGACGAGCGCGTCTGCACCATCACGTCGGGGTCGCCCCCTGACCTCCCATTGACTTCCATTTATTTTAGCAGTTATAAATATGGTCTAGGGCTAGGCCTTGGGCGTGGGTTACTGGGATACTGGTGTTCATCCTGGGGGCGACCGAGAGGACAACGTTGAGCAGCATCCTCTCGCATATGCCCATGAGCTCATCGTTGCCCATGCTGTCATTGTTGCGAAAGCCATAGGCCCTACGCCCTGTCGGGGCTCAGGCATGTAACTTGTCCCTGTGGTGTCACCTGCTGGTCCATAGAGATAAATAAGTCTAGAACCATACTGTGGAACATTCCAGACCATCATTGAGAGATGCAAGTGACGGACCCTCAACCACAAAAGTTACACAGTGCACCATTAACAATGCATGATTCTACATTTAGGTTTGTAATTGTAAAAAAAACACACACACATATAGTATCACGTATATTATATAGGGACACCTCAAAATGTACAACAAAAAGATTGTACTATACAATAAATACTTTGAAAAACATGTTTTAAAGCCATTCCATTAGAATATCAAATGCAGTCCTCTGTCCACGTGTGCTGACAGTCCAGTATTTCTGTATGGAGCACATATATATTTATCGTGTGCATGTTGTGAGTGATTCCGGGTCATTGGGCCGTGTTAAGCCGCGTTGGAGCCATTATAATCATGTAGCGCGGTGCCCTCATCAGCTCGCTTCGCGGAGTCACAGTACAGTTCACGCGCAGGTCACAGGCGTCTTAGTTCAAAGCAATCGCACAAATTTCTCCGGACTGCCTCACAAATGCCATGAACAAGGCTTTGTGTCCAGCAATAATCCAGTGCCCTCAGATCAGTTTATTTGAGCTGTACATTGTGCTAAAACATGATTTCAAGATAAAGTCTATTCACAATACAGCATCCATCAATCGTAGAATACACATGAGCCTACACATGCTAAACATCCAGATGTTCTGTGAAGGTCACAAGCGCAGCAAGAAAGCCATTGTGCAAATGTAGCAAAAGTTTTTCAAGAGTTCTAATTCTACATGCATATATGTCATTGCTGTGGAAAAATGTTTGTGGGACCTGGAAGCAGCCAAAGAAAGGGTGATGACATCATCAGTAACAATCCTTAAGGTTCAAGTCAACTTTATTTGTACAAACAGGGACATAAATATGTGTGTCACTGCAGCAATTTACTGTGCACACTGTAGAGGTCCCCCCTAACAGTGTGTACATGTATAAATGTGTGGAAACATCAGTTTTAACAAAGGCCTGTGAAATTATCCACAATTCAAATTATTATTTGGTCAAGATGAACTGTTTTAAATGGTGCATGGTCAGCTTGGGGACTGGTAGGAGTTTATTTATTTATTTATTTATTTATTTATTTATTTATTTATTTTATTTCATTCATAAAGTATAAAAAGACATCATCAGCGCTGCAGCAACATAAAACATTGAATGAAAGGGAGCAGAAAGAAGAGTAATCTTATGTTATCTGCCCCTCTTCCCTTTTCCAGACATTAACACCGATAGTGACTATAAAACATTTCATCAATACATTCCATTCCAATCACAATTATTAATCAATTGCAAACAGAAAACTTTATTTTTAAGCACAACAATTTAGTTTTCTTTTTCATACCTACATATTACACTAGATTTTATGTTTTTTAAATGCCAATATTATACTTGATTCTTTGATTTCCTTATTAAGATTATTCCATAAATGAACTCCTTTCACAGCGACACTTCGCTCCATAATCTTGGTTCTGAATCTGGGTTTTTTAAACATGTGGGTTCCTTTTAAATTGTATTGGCTTGTTCTCATCTCAAAGTCTTTGAATATTTATAGGTAACACTCTGCACTTTCCTTTATACATGACTTTGAGAAGACTTAATTCAACAATATCAACATTTTCAACACTTTATGTTTAACAAATAATGGGTTGGATGCTCTCTATAATGACCTTTTCTGTAAAATAAATAATGGCTGTGGGTAAGTTTTACATGTTGACCCCCAGATTTCCACACAGTATCAGATATGGTGCGATTATGGAATTATACAAGGTTAATAATGCTGCACTGTTTAGTGAGAACTTTACTTTATGCAACACAGAAACTGCTTTGGAAATTTTGCTTTTAGTGTAATTTATATGAGACCTCCAGTTTAGACCTTCATCAATCATGACTCCTAAAAAATTTTGCTTCACTTACTGTTTTAATCTGTATCCCATCTATTTCTAAAGATACATCATCTTTTTTATTTTTATCATTAAATAAAATGAAATTTGTTTTTTTTTTTTAACATTAAGAATCAATCCATTTAAATCAAACCAATATTTTCCTTTTTTTTTTAGCTCTTCGTTTACTCTATTTGTGCCCTCTTTTATATCTTTTCTATGGTAAAATAATGTTCTATCATCAGCAAATAGAATTTTCCCAAGATCAGATACTTTAACAAAATCATTCATGTATAAAATAAATAATTTGGGCCCAAGAATCGATCCTTGGGGCACACCCAATTTGATATCATATCTTTCTGATTCTGTGTCATTGACTTGTACATATTGTTTTCTGTTTTCTAAATAACTCGCTATCCATTGATGAGCCACCCCACGAATGCCTTACTTGTTAATTTTCTTACGTAATCTTGAATGATTTATTACATCGAAAGCTTTTTGTAGGTCAATGAATATACTTAAGAAATAATTCCCCTTGTCAATTTCAGTTGCTATTTTTTCAGTTAGTTCCATTACTGCCATTGTGGTTGAATGTTTTGCCCTAAATCCATACTGATTATCATTCAAGATGTTTTATTTTTGTAAAAAACTATCAAGCCTTATTGCAAACACCTTTTCCAATATTTTTGAAAACTGTGAAAGCAGTGAGACTGGCCTATAGTTTGAAAAGTTGTGTTTATCACCATTTGTTTCCACAGTTTTTAACAATTTTTCTGATGTCATCTTTTTCCACCTTGTTCAGAAAAATACTGTTCACATTTTCAATTATTATATTTTCATTACCTGCAAGGCTGGACCCCACATTAGCAAAATATTCAAAAAACTCATTTGCAATGTTTTTTTCATCATATATGTCAGTATTTTTCTTTACACAGTAGGGTGGAAAAGGATGTTTCACTGTCTTGCTTATCACTCTTATCATTCCACAAGTTCACTTAATGTTATTTTTGTTTTTATTTAGTTGTTCACTGTAATATTCTTTTTTTTCTTTTCCTGATAATCCATACTAGTTTGTTTTTATATTTTTTTATGCTTGTCTTCTGCCTCTCCTGTTTGTGTTTTCAAAAAACATGTATACAGATTTGTTTTTCTTATTTTTTACATGCATTTTTTATTCCTTTGGTCATCCATGGTTTATCTTCCCTTTTCTGTCAGAAGGGTTGCTAAAGGGCAATTTTTATTTTTAGTTTATTATACAATTTTATTACTGTATCTATAAAAGTTGTATGCTTGATTGACATCATTGATATAAACTGCATCCCAACTTTGTGCTTTAAGATCATCATTAAGTGCCTTTAGGGCTTTCACTGAACTGTTCCTTTGTATCTACAAGATGTAAATATGGGTAGATGGTCACTAATGTCAGCTATTAGGACCCCACTTAATACAATATCTTCATTTATATTTGTAAAGATAAAGATATGGTCAATAACTGTTGCACTTCATGTTGTAATTCTAGTTGGTTTGTGTATTAAAGGTCCCGTGGCATGAAATTTTCACTTTCTGAGGTTTTTGAACGTTAATGTGAGCTCCTCTACCTTGTTTAGCCCCCCCCATGGTTAAAAGTTGCGAAATGTCTAAACTGAGCATTTGCGATCCTTTTCTGCATTAGAAAAAATCGAAGCTCAAACGGGCGATTTTGAACAAGACACCTGATTGACGTCAGATCGAAAAAAGAAATGCAAATGCAGTTCCACCCCCGTCTGTCTGTACTCAGCGTCAGCGAGAGTTTGGACTGCGAATGCGCTAGGCAATGCGAAATGCGTTTTTTTATTTGCCTGGAGGCACGTCCAAGTGTTTCTAGGCTCGGAAGTCCTTTATCTGAGCCTCTGGACCTTTGAACAGCAGTGGTTTGATTTTATTTTCTGTGGAAATGTGTTTATTTTTCAATGGAACGCTTCCCATCTCTCCCCCCGTGCAAAAACACGGAAATGGATCAGCCGAGAGCTGAGAGCCGAGAGCGGAGAGTTTGACCACGCCCCCACCCTCTACTATAGGCCAGCGCTTTTCTCCTCATTTGCATTCAAGCAACAACGCCCATTATGGCCTGTTCAGAGAGAGAAAATATACTCTTTCTCATCTTATCTCTGTTTCTCATGCACTGAATCTTGATTTTGAAGGATTCATTTACAGTATTAGGGAACCATTAAGGAGCCATATAAAAGCATCAAGAAGTACCATGTCATGGGATCTTTAATGGAAATAAGCTCAGACTATTCATTGAGTTTAAGAAATCAGCTGCTTTTTGGTCCTCCTGGTTTCCCAAGTTAATGTTAAAATCTCCACATATAAACTGATTTCTATTTCTATAATTATCGAACATTTCCATTAGTCTTTCAGTAAACTGTTGAGCACAAGAGTCCGGTGGTCTGTATAAACAGCTTACTAAATTATTTTTCTTTGTTACAGATGTAGTTTTCCACAGTAACAATTTCTTCGATTACATTAATTTCAGTTGATTTGTTATTTCATTTACCATTTTGCAGTTTAAATCGGAATGTAGATATAATGCCACCCCTCCACCTCCTATTTACTGAAAAAAGCTCATATCCAACTGTACTTCCTTCATGATGTCATCCCTAAACCATGTTTCTGTGATTGCAATGATATTGAACTCTTTCTTAAAATTATTCATATATTCCTTTATTTCTGACAATTTACTGTAGAGACTGCAGCTGTTTAAAGGAAAAGTAAAGTTTTTTTTACAATCTGAGCCTTCTTTCGGCAATAAAACAAGTAGTTTTACTCACCCATAGCAGTTTGGTGTCAATTGGAGCAGTATCGCAGAACTTATGTTGAGCCGTTCTGTTCTTCTATGATCCCGTATCCGTTAGCGTGAGTGCTCGGGGCACTGATTTGCGGTGTCCAAATAACACAAACTTTAGCACTTTTCAAATCACAGAAGATCGCTGTTTCAGGGTAGACTTTTAGTAGATTCCAAAACGGCCTGAAACCCGATATCGCAACAGAAAAGTAAAGTTCAGAGCGGTGTTAGCTTCTTTCGGACTAGCGGTGTTTACAAAACAGCTGAGTTCACGCATGCGCACTCTCTCTGATGACGTCATCAAATGAAACTATAGCTGGATATCGGGTTTCAGGCCGTTTTGGAATCCACTAAAAGTCTACCCTGACACAGCGATCTTCTGTGATTTGAAATGTGCTAAAGTTTGTGTTATTTGGACACCGCAAAGTAATGCCCTGAGCACTCACGCTAACGGATATGGGATCATTAGTAGAACAGAACGGCTCAACATAAGTTCTGCGATACTGCTCCAATTGACACCAAACTGCTACTTGTTTTATTGCCGAAAGAAGGCTCAGATTGTAAAAAAAAACGTTAATTTTCCTTTAAGTGGATGATAGTGAGAGTATCGATGTCAAAGTTTTGATTGTTAAATTGTTCCTCATTATAATATTCACAAGCCATTGTAATATATGTTCATTTATTTTTGTATCTAATTCCTGTATATGATTCATATTTGTTTGTTTGATCTAAACAGAGTTGTACATAACCAATCATGTATTTTGACACACTTTACAATGAGACATTTCATGTTCATGCTTGTTTAAATTTGGCAAGATCATCCATATTTCTGACCTGTATGCCATTTGCCCCTTCTTTTACCCTTATCCAAACTCGAGTTCCAGACCCATGTAGCTATTATATGGTTTGCCTTTTTAAAAATCCTTGCATCTCTTGCAATATCTGTTTTTTGTTTTTGTTTTTGTCAAGTGCTCATTCACATATACATTTGTGCCTTTCAATTTTTTTGCTTGTATCAGTAGCTCATTTTTATGTTTCCTGTTTGTAAATCTCACAATAATGGTTGGTTTGTTTTTACCATTTCTGTTTGGAAGTGTATGACATGCAGATATTGTGTCTTGTAGAATGTCAATACCTTTATTAAGAAAAAAGTCCGTCACTTGCTGCTACAGTGTGCAAAGTTCTTCAGGTGGTGCATCTTCTCCCGCAGCTCCACCTGGATTCACAACTCTGGCATATGTGCGATGTTTAGTTTCTAGGCCAGATTTTAAAACGTCCTCTTTTCTGGAGTACTGCTCCAAATCCTCCACACGCTGTTCAAGGGGCATTATGAGTTTGTCTTTTTCTCTTACAAGAGCTTTCAGCCCCTGGATCTCCTCCAGCAAGTGGTCCAGACATGTCAGTCAATGATTTTTTAATGCCCTCCAATTCCTCCCCAAAATCCACACCTTTTTTCGGTGCCATGGTGTCTTATTAGAGTTTTTTTCAATGTTTGTTAGGCAACACTCGGCGATCACTCCCCATCCCAAGCATGCAACGCCGGTAAGCGCCGCACAAAAGGGCGAGGCCCAACCCAGACACACCGCTTAGCCTTGTGCGTTCTGGGGAGTCGCAGGCTGGTGTAGCCGGTGTTAGCCGCTCCGCTCCGGGCGTTCCCTCAACCCAGATACGCCGTGTATCCCCGTGCGTTTTGGGGAGTCGTGAGCTGAGCTGGTGAAGCCGGTGTTATCCCCTGTTTAATCAATGTCCATGATCCGTTACTAAAAACTGTAATCCTCTATCGGTAAAGTAAATAGAATACAGGCGTCTTTCGCGCCAATTCGTAGCCACACACCAGAACTGGAGTTAAAGCTATGTAAGTTGATGGAATAATTATATATTATTAACTTTTGTGATTCTTTAATTTTTAGAAATGAAGTTTCAAAAGTGTGTACGTGACTTGTGATCATATGTTTTGAGTTGCAGAAAGGCCAGATATCTGAGGGGAGACGTAAGCAGACAGCTTGGCTCCTCCAGTATCTAAGTCACAGTGACATTGTCCCTGTGAGAGATGGAATTATCTTATAAGTGTTTTGGTTTTAATGATTATGTTTTGGTTTTAATAATTATGTTTTGTCGGCTGTCCTGCCACGTGTTCCCCCACCCCTTATGAGCAGGACTGCCCACGTGTAACTAGGGTTGTGAAAAACTGAATAAATACGCAAGCGGAGGGCACAGAGGGCCAGAATGCTCCGAGCAGATTGTGGCCAGAGCATTTGTGATCTGGATTTTCTCTCTGACTGTTCTCCACTTGCAAGTGAAAAACCTAATCTGTCTTGTCTTCCTTTCCTTGTGTGCAGAATATGTTGGGTTTTTGCCAGCACCCATCATAAGTACAAAGAGATACATAGATAAATACTTTATTGAATACAAAGTACAGCAGCCGCAACATAGAAAAAATATTTAAAGTTAAGTACAGAAAATGTACTTAGTGTACCTTTAATGTTCATGAAAGTGGTATTAATATATTCATTTTCAATATGAAATAAATTGTGATCAATACAAGGAGGAAGATAATGATTGTGTCATATGAGCCAGTCCTACAGCGAGGCTCAGAGATGAGTGACCAGATGGAAGCTTCCATACATGTTACAAAACATCACAATGGACAAAGGACATTAGACCCTGTCCCCCACACATGCATTCTTACAATGCTACAAATCACTGCGTTCACCAACAACAACACCAAACATTTTGGTAAGCGACTTTACGTTCCAAAGTGCTGCAGTGCTGCCATCAATATTTCATAGGTTTCTGTGCTCCACATTGGCTGCAGAGGTTTAATGGCACGAGCCCTCCACACAGCTGCACATGTATTATTGAGGCTGAGCGGTCACAGAAAGCCCGCTCCTCACCGCCACCACCACTGACTCCAGTTTGAACCCGCTCTGAGCATAGCAACATACAGGCTAAAAGTCCTGCTCCAGAGGGACTCACGGGCCTGTCTAACGTACTACCTGCTCCAGAGTGTTCCCGATGGAGTGGAGGCAGAGGGCTGTACGAGGAGGAGAACATGCAACATTTAGAGCTGAGCAGGAAGAGCTCAATGGAGGATGTTGGTGGATGGTCCTTCAGCCTGACTCTGTAGAAGGCATAAGAGGAGCTCAAAACAAGATCCTAGAGTTATCTCACAATGTTATAGCACATGTTACACTGTGGAGTATGGCAGCAGGATTTTAAGCCCACACAGTAGTAGTAGTATTAGTAGTAGTAGTGGTTGGTATTTGTCACTAAGCCTGTGAATGATATAACATCTTATTTTAGTAAATAGCGCAGTAAAGTTATACCAAAATTTATTCTTGCTACTCCCTTGTTTGTCTGAAATTTTCACAAAGAATCAGCGACACTACTATTTGGTTACCTGAACAGCCAGTCCCTAGAATCCAGAAGGGTCCGGAATCAAACCAGCGGGTGACTAAACTCCATCCTAATGTGGGCTGCTGTTCATTTGTTTCACTCTCGGGACATTTCCGCTCAAAAATCCAAAATGTATAACTTCTTTTACCTGAGATAAATAAAAGTTTGGTTCTTTGATTGTTGTCCAATTTTTTTTTTTGCTGTTTTATTGTAAGCCGGAACGTTTGTTTTGACATTTTTGTGATTGGTTAATCCTCCTGTCCATCACACCTTCTGAAATAAGGAAGAAAGGTTCCAGATTCACACTTCTTTGTAAAGTTTTATCAAAGAGTGTTGTTTTGGCTGGCCAAGTAAGTGTTTTGGCAGAATGTTATGCCAGATGTCGTTCCTTTATATATTAAAAATGCACACAAGAAAAAAATGGATAGCTGGCCTGTCATAGTTCAAATCTCCTCAAGCCAAGAAACACATTTGGAGAAGCCGATATACACTCAGACATCTGCTTCATCCAACAGCTCATGCCAAGGAGTGGATTAGGAGAGGCATTCAACTGCACGAGGTAAGAAACAACCAGGCAAATATTAGACATGTGTTTGGATGTGTACATTTTAAATCAGCAATGACCACAAAATACAGTCCCTTCACTGCAAACTAGTTGTTTAGTTTTGATCTACTGGGTTACAGTGAAAGTGAAAATTACCAGAGCTTGAATGTGTTATTGCCTGTCTCTCCACAGATCTGGAGACAAGTCAGCTCTGCGTAGAGACAGGCAACAACACATTCAAGCAGCTGTTTGCTGCTTGTCTCTGCTTGACATAGATGTGATATGTAGATTGTTGCAGGCAAAGCAGAAATGTCTCCATGAAGACAAGCAGATGCCAGGCCCTCCACCACAAAAGTTACACAGTGCACTGATGTCCTTTGTGTTACAATTGCCCACAACCACTATGACAGTATGGATTAAACACAGAACGGAGCACCTCCCATTTACCAGACGGACGCTTATACCACTGCACCACTGTTTAACAGGTTTAGCTAATAGATAATATGTTGAATCAACTTGAATCAATTTTTCCCGACTGTTTTACCCTGGCCATTTTGGCTTTAGTAGTAGTATTTGTCAAAGTTAAGCAGCTAGCAGACTCAGATGCTCCAGAGTGTCCCTGATGCCCTCCCCCCAGTGCTCTGTCAGGCTCAGCATCACTCAGTCTAACACGGGCTGACACGGTGGTGGGGCGGGTGATAGGGCAAGGGCACCAGAGAGGGTCTGCCCCACGCACCAGCACCCAACAAGAGCACCTAGCAAGGACACCCAACATGAACACCCAATAAGAGCATCAGCAGAGGTGCAACTGGACCCAAAGCTGGGCTCAAGACCATTGATTGTAATAATTGCATATTGTCAAAGACACTAAAATATTTTGCAGTCAAAATGCAAACTTGAATCAACTTTAAATACACAGAAGGCGTGTATATATTGTATGTTAGCTAGCGAAGTTGTCAAGTTATGATGCTAAACTAACATTAGTGAGTGGAAAACGTCTTAATAACCCATATGCGTTAAATGCAAGTGAGTGCGTAAATGATGAGAAGAAATGTCTCTAACATCAGTAGTCGGACATCCATTCATACCTGACCGATACACCTATCCCCGACCCCCGGGAGAAATCCTACGAGACACTGACATGATCCCAGACAGGACAGTGGCTCCTTCTGCAGTCGACATGCACAGTAAAGTGTGAAGTCACGTAATCTGATCATCTCTGTATTAGTAAAGTCCACTGGGACCATGGGAAGTGTCACAAAAGTCATATCATGACTCATGGACAGTTTACACCTTAGGTGGCCCAATGGGGCATGCAACTTCCTATAAACAACTGTGTGTTAGTTTCAGTGTATTATCTCCTCCCTTCAGACAGGAGTGACTTACAGAACTTGTGACTTGTCAGAACTGAAGAAGCCTCTTGGATAACTGGGGAAATGTATTCACTCCCAAAATTACTTGCAGTCGACAGAATTAATTTGTCTTTTACGAGCGCATCATTAATATTTCATTACCATAAAACCATCTTGCCCCTTCATTCTGTTTCCTGCCCCTCTGGAAACCCCTTATGCTATAGGCTGATAGTTTTCTGATGATTGCCATATTGATCAGTCTACTCGTACCTGGAGTGAGCAGAGCGTACCTGGCCCCTCTGTGTGTGTGTCTGTGCTGATAGAAGGCTGTTAGGGCCCTGTCGGAGCTCTGGAGCCTCTCACCTGGCCCAGTGACACATAATCTATACTCTGCTGAACTGCTGACTTGACCCCAGGCCAAGTGAAAGGGCCCCCCAGAGCTGCCCCCCGGACCCCCACCCCCTTCTACTCTGCTCACCTGCTGTTATCCACTCACACAAACACCTCCACCACTCTGACCTGATCTTCTGCTCCAGTTTATGTGGGATGAGAAGTCAAGTACTCAACCAGGCTGTGTCCATGCATCCATAATGAGACAACAAGATGGACATTAGTCAGAAAGGAGCCAGTGCTGCCTTGGCCAGTTCATTTGGATTTGGATTTATTTGCATTAATAATAGTTTAGGTAATAATTTGAATTTTTATTTATTAATGATATATTTAGTCATGCTATAACAGTTAGACCAGTTTATGCAGAGATGTATTTTGTTTCAGTAATCCTGTATTATCCTGCATTTAACGCCCTGTGTATTTCTGTGTGTGAGGGCCCCTCTGTATGTGAGAAGCCCATGTCTCTGTATGTGATGGGCCTGTATCTCTGTGAGGGCCCCCGGTGTATGTGAGGACCCTGTGTTTCCACTGTACTTGACACAACATGGTCTGATGTGACCGAGCAGCGCAGGGTTCAGCGACGAGCCAAACATCAATCTTTCACCTGAATTCATATTTTATCTGCACTCAATCATTTACTACTCCCTCTCTCTCTCTGTGTCTATCCCTCTCTCTCTTTACTCTGCTGTAGGTCTCCTGCTCTCTCTATTTCCAAACCCTCTCTCTATCCTCTTTTTGCTCTGCTTTAGGCTCCTCCTCTCCTCTTTCTATTTCCTCTCCATCTCCCTCTCCTCTCTCTCACTCATCATCCATTTCTCCCTTTCTCGCTCTTGTCCTCTCTTTTGTCTATCACTCCTCTCTTGCCTCTCTCTGTAACCCTTGCCCCTCCTCCCGCCCACCTTCTCTATCTCTCTTTTCCCCCCTCTCTCTTGCTAGCCCTGCTGCCCTCTCCCTCTTTTCACCTTTCTTCCTTCTCTCTCCCTCTCCCTGCACTCTCCTTCCCTCTCGCTTCAAACTACCCTTCTTCCACTCTCTCTCTCTTTCGTAGCAGGACAAGCTGGCTCACTGACCCTTAAACGGTCAGAGTAGTGCCGCTTGGCTGCTCGGTGCAGTGGTGGTGCCAGAGCCGGGCTCCATGTAAATGATCTGATCATTCCTCTAAGGCACCACTCACTTTACTGTTTTCTGTAGTACTGTGTTGTGTAGTACTGTGTTGTGTAGTACTGTGTTCTGTAGTACTGTGTTGTGTAGTACTGTGTTCTGTAGTACTGTGTTCTGTAGTACTGTGTTGTGTAGTACTGTGTTCTGTAGTACTGTGTTCTGTAGTACTGTGTTCTGTAGTACTGTGTTGTGTAGTACTGTGTTCTGTAGTACTGTGTTCTGTAGTACTGTGTTCTGTAGTACTGTGTTCTGCTGTGGTGCTGTGTTCTGTCATGTCCTGCTGTGTTGTGTATGTGATCACTTTAAACTTTATTATCCACACAGAAAACCCGGAGGAGCACCCACAGAGGAAGGATGTACACACATATATATATATATATATACAGTATATATATATATATATATATATATATATATATATATATATATATATATATATATATATATATATATATATATATACCATTCAATCTCATAAATTACTTTGAATGAATAAAGGAATGGAAATATCAATATAAATAAAGGTCAATAAATTATTATTTTTTCTTTATTATTATTATTTTTCTCTCAATGTAAATCAACAGAATACAAAATGCAAAATGTAGCTGTAAAGAATATGTATTTATTTATGAATACAATTTATTTGTATTTATAAAATTACAAATAAATAAATACATACTTTTATTTATTAATAAATACAAAAAGGTTGACTAGAAAAAGGAGACTAGAAAATGTATGTATTAATTACTTCCCCAAATTGTTACACATTTTAACACCACAAAAACATTCGCAAAACACTCAGAAGACACACGGAAGATGTGGGCACAGGAACAAACACCACTGGGCACAAGGGTTAAGAGAAACAGGGGGAGTGTAGAGGACCAAAGGGATTGTCCCAGGTGAAGAAAGGGGGTCTGGGGGAGAGCAAGGGCGATGCAGTGTCCAGGGAAACAACAGGGTCCAGGGGGGACAGCGGAGAGGGGCAGGGGTCAGAAGTCCAGCCAAGGGGAACCAGCTCGGGAGATGGAGAAAAGTGTATTGTCTGGGGTGAAGGTCTTGCGGAGTGGAGGTGGTGAACGTGGGCGCAAAGGAGCGCTGTGCTGTATTTACTGTTCTTGTTCTTAATGTAAGAACATTAAGAACATTAATCTAATATCATGTTTATTGTTAATGTAAAGTTATGTTCAAATTGGAAATAATTATTACAATATTTTATATTTATATTTCAATATTACAGTTTCTAGTCTCTCAATCTTTTTGTATTTATTAATAAGTAAATGTATGTATATGCAGATTTTTTTTCAATAATAATAGCGTAGTATACTATTTATATAACATAAGCATTTTATATAGGCATTTTTTTATTATTACAATATTATATTTTTTGTGTACTTTTACTTATTTATTTCTTTATATTAATTAATTACATTAATTTACATTTTACAATACATTTTACAAAAAGGTGAAAATATAATAATAATAATAATAATAATAATAATAATAATAATAATAATAATAATAATAGTAGTAGTAATAATAATCATCATAATAAGTAGTAGTAGTAGTAGTAATAATAATAATAATAATAATAATAATAACAATAATAATAATAATAATAATAATCATCATCATCATTATCATCATAATTATTATTATTATTATTATTATTATTATTATTATTACAATTACTATTGTTGCTGTTGTTATTATGTTTTTGGGTACTTTTACTTATTTATTTATATTAATTACTTTTACAATACATTTTACAAAAAGGTGAAATAATAATAATAATAATAATAATAATAATAATAATAATAATAATAATAATAATAATAATAATAATAATAATAAACTATAATTGTTGTTGTTGTTGTTTTGTTGTTGTTATTGTTATTATAATAGTAATGTGACTTAATCCTTTAAATTATTATTATTATTATTATTATTATTATTATTATTATTATTATTATTATTATTATTGTTATTATTATTATTATCATTATTATTATTATTATTATTATTATTATTATTATTATTATTATTATTATTATTATTATATGGTGTAAATGTGTCTTAAACAGAGAGAGGTTAAGGGTCAGATCTTCGACTGTCACTGTCCCCACAAACCCTGGAAAGATAACACACTGCATGTGTGTTAGCGTGTATGTGTGCGCGTGTGTGGACTTCAGGTGTTTTCCGTAGTCCCTGACCACAGCACTGACCCTCCCTGTGGGCCGCGAGCGTGCTCCGCTTCATGAGTCATTTAAAGGAATGTTCAAAGTGTGCGGCTGTGTGCTGGACCAACACTACTGACCTTTGACCTCCACAGAGCCAGCCAAGTGTGAATATGAAAGAGCAACACCTCCATCTAGTGGTCACCTTTATATAACCCCCTCCTGCCCCCTCTCACCCTGCTTAATAGAAGAAGGTGTGTACATACAGCAGCATTCTATTAATTATCATAACTGTAGAATTTCAATTTAATTACAAGTTTGTGGTATTTATTAGCAAAAGGCCCTCTAGGCTTCTTCTAATATAAAATAAACACGATTAGCCTAAATAAATGATTAAATGCAAATTTTTACAAAGAAAAATAGTGTTGTAGTCTCAAGCAAAATTGACTCTTTTGAGCTTTACGCTGTGAGAATGCTGTTTTCCTTGTCAACAACATGTCGGGAGTTGTGTTGTGTTTCATTGAGTAATCCTTTATTATTCGTCTGTCATATCACCAAAGCTCAAAATGCTAATACTTTCAAGAATATAATGACACTTAAAGTTCATAAATAGTGCTGCTGCTGTAATTCTCCTCTGCCCTGTTCCTCAGTACACACATTCATACAGCAGGTGGCAGCAGTGAGTAGTGTGTGTGCTGGTCCATGGTGAAGGGGGGGGGGGCTACACTGTGGAAGCTAGAGGACCCCTGGAGACTACTGCAGCAGCCATATTGTGATTGTAGGAAGAGCAAAATTCGAACAGAAAATTATGCAACACATTTCCTTTGACTTATAAAATTGAACATTCACCCTAAAAACTTTACACATTTTATACAGAATTAAACTATATGTTTGTGTGTCAGTAGAACCATATGAACACACTGTATGGACACAACCATTGAGAATTATTCTGTTCATATATATGTTACTATAAAAGAAGAATTTATTTCTTTGTATATAGAATGTGCATAGTTGAACATGGGTATCGGACAGAAATACACAAAAGTACATTTACCAAAGTATTGAAAGAAGAAATAATTTAAAATATGTTATACGTACACTACTGGTCAAAAGTTTGGACACACATTCTCATTCAATGTTTTTGTTTATTTGTTTTTTCTTTATGTTTACTACTTCTTACATTGTATGCAAGATATATCCTCCTGGGACCTGAAGAAAAAAAGTGTATTTCAATTTTTTTTTTATGATTTTCTATTTGGAGGTAAATGAAAACCTTAGCATTTAATTTGTGTTAATTTTATTTTTACTCATAATGGAACTTATCCGCTGTAATGGACTGTAATAGTGTTAAATTAATGTGAAGTTAAAAGCCTAACAAAAACATATTTTTTTGATCACCAACATCTCTGACAAGCTTCTACAGTCACCTCAAAACGTTTTTAGACTCCCTTTTAATTTCTTATTTATTTATTTGTTTGTTTGTTTGTTTGTTTGTTTGTTTATCTATCATAGTGCAGCCACAAACTAGATTCTATCTCAAAACACTTGACAAAGTTCGACTGGTTAACTCAATGTCCACTATAAAGGACACAAATGAATGGGCCGGGTCTCAGGAGGATATAGAATTATGTTGTAAAGGGGAAAAAAGTTAATGAAATTCATGATAAAGTCCCCTGAAATGGTTTTCACAGGTGTATGTGCCTTGTCAAGAAATGCCAAAAGTGCAAATCAGGTTTCAAAGCAAAGAGTGGCTTTTGATTTTTTATGTATTTATTAATTTTTGGCGAGATTGAACAGAGCATTTTCTGTTTGAGAGAAGAACCCTGAATATGCAGGATTTATATGTTAAAAAAATGTGCGAATCAAACATAACATAACACAACACAACTCCAGGTTTGTTTTGAATGAGGAAACAGCATTATAACAGTGATCTGAAAAAGTGTAATATGGGCCCTAACAATTAAAAGTCCAGCTCCCTATTAGACCTTGAGGAAAATGTTACACTCACAACATGGCTGGAGTTGCCATAGTGACAAGTCCTCTAGCTTTGCTCAGCCATCCCCATGTGAGCGTAGAAGAAGAGCGCACTGCTAGCTGTCACTTGTAGCATTAGCATGTGAAAGTTGGGAGCATGTTGTGACCCAGATTACAGCTACAGTTTGTCCAGGGTGGCGCATTAAACTCCTCCTAAGCACACAGTCAGGTAAAGAGACCAGCCGTGTCTGTGTCCTGGCGAGCATGAAGGGCAAAACACTAACACCAGCTGCTCTGCTAAGTGTGCCCAAGTGTGAATGCTAAAGCTAAAGAAGCTAACTTTGTGTGCTGGGGCTAGTGTCAGGTGCTCCCTGGAGGTTACACTCAACACTTCGAGGCTGATTTTCTCATTTAAACAGTGCAGTACTCTATTATGTATTGGTTTGAGTATCTTGCTTTGTCCCATTAAAAATACAAATAAGATAAACACAGGTGCAATAATAGTAACTTTATATTTACTGATGAGAAATTACTCATTCTGTCTTTGTCAAAGTTGGTTTCCCACACCTCACCCATCAATCTAAATTTAGCACTGTTTAACTTTTATGCAATTGTAAGAATTCATGTTTTTCAAGGCATTTCTTAAGCTGTAAAAATAATGAGGAGCAAGATGGATAAGTTGAATGCCATACATTGATACAATCCAGGTAAAATAATAATGTCTCCATGGCAACACGCTGGTGGTGGACTTCTAATTAAAAAAGTTACATAGTGCATTAGTTAAACCATTAAATTGTAACAAAGGCATATATAAACTAAAAAGGCTTGAATTTAGAAATGCTTATTAGAAATGAACATTTGAGTAACAACTGTTTAATAAAACAATTTAAAACTATTTCTTTTAAACATGTTGGGAGTGTCAGGGCTGTTTAACATCACTGTGCAGACATCACTGTACACACACAAAATAATTACGTAAAATTTGTATATTATTTATGTAGGATTTAATTGTAATCTGTGCTCAAATAAAATGGTAAAATCCCTTTAAAGCTACCATCACTATGTTATTTTGATTTTCTGTTCCTAGTGTTGAGAAGTAACCTCCATGCATTGAAAATATTCTGAATACTCTTACTTTTCTAAAATCAAATCAGGAATACTTGGATACTAAATATACTTCCGGCGCCGGCGCGAGCTGGCTGCCCGTCACAACGCTCCTGCACTTTCCTAACTTTTTGCCTTAAACTGCCCCACTTTTGTAAATATTTTTTATCAACACTGTACGTAAGCTTGGGCCGCACACGACGCTGCACTTTTTCTGCACTTTTGGTGGATTATTTACCTGTCTCGGCTTAAGATGTGTAAGGGACCCCGTCCCCCGCTCGTCTACACAAAGGATCAGCTGATGGCGCTGCGCAGCGCTGTTGTGTTCCCCCGAGACAGGCATGTTATCTCTGACGAGATCCTGCGGACGACACGCCGTGGATGCCGCGCGGGACGTAAACTCCGGGAAAAGAAGAGACGCTACAGACCCGTTCTTCCCTCTGTCATCACGGGGAATGTGCGCTCCCTCGCCAACAAGACGGATGAGCTCGCGGCGCTCGTTAGATTTCAGCGGGAGTACAGGGACGCTAGCGTCATTGTTTTTACGGAGACATGGCTAACACCGCAAATCCCAGACTCTACCGTCACTGTGGACAACTTTCATCTGCTGCGCGCAGACAGGACGGAGGAGAGCGGGAAGAAGAAGGGAGGAGGACTAGTGCTGTTTCTGAACGAGAAATGGTGTAAACCTGGACACTGTACAGTGAAGGAGCAGATGTGTAACAAAGACATTGAACTGTTCGCTGTCGGCATGAGGCCCGGTTACCTGCTCCGTGAGTTCTCACATGTTATCACTCTGGCTGTGTACATTCCTCCCAGTGCTAACGCGGAGAATGCTTGTGACACTCTGCTCTGCTGCATCAGCTCTCTTCAGACTCAGCATCCACAGGCCCTCTTCATCATCACAGGGAACTTCAACCATGCATCTCCCTCATCTGTCCTGCCAACATTCACCCAGTATGTGACCTGCCCCACAAGAGACAATAAAACTTTGGACTTATTCTTTGCCAATGTCAAGGAGGCCTATATCTCATCACCCCTCCCCCCCATAGGAAGAGCAGACCACAACATCATCTACATGAGGCCTGTGTACGAACCCCTCGTACGCAGGCAGCCTGTAGAGCCCCGAGTGGTGAAGAGGTGGACAGCAGAGAGCGAGGAGGCTCTAAGGGACTGTTTTAGCACCACTGTGTGGACTGAGCTCTGCCAGCCTCATGGGGAGGACATCAACGCAATCACGGACTGTATTACGGACTATATCAACTTCTGTTTTGAAAACACCGTACCCTCTCGGACGGTGCGGTGTTTTCCGAACAACAAGCCGTGGATTAACTCGGACATTAAAGCTCTGCTGAAGGAGAAGAAGAGAGCTTTCAGGTCCGGGAACAAAGAGGAGCTGAAGTCTGTACAGAAGAGGCTGAGGAGGAAAATCAGACAGGCTAGGGCCAACCACAGAAGGAAGATGGAACAGCAGCTGCAGCAGCGGAATGTCAGGGAGGTGTGGAGGAGTCTGAAGAGTGTCTCTGGCTTCAATCCTCCGCCCGTCCAGACAGAGGGAGACCAGCAGTGGGTGAACGATCTGAATTCACACTTCCTGAGGTTTGATCGTTCACTCACCCCTCCCTCACCTTGTCCCCTGCACAATGGCCCAGTCTGTCACCTTCTCACACCTCTGCCTCAGCCCCCCAGCCCCCGAATCCACATCAAGTACTCAGCCAAACCCCCAGCACATGCCTTCGCTCTTTGTCCTTCACAACAGCTCAGGTTAGGAGAGAACTGAGCCGGATAAAGAGCAGAAAAGCTGCTGGACCAGACGGGATCAGCCCCAGGCTCCTTAAGTCCTGTGCAGATGAGCTGTGTGGAGTTATGGAGCATGTCTTCAACCTGAGCCTGAAGCTGAAGGTGGTGCCACAGCTGTGGAAGACCTCCTGTGTGGTACCTGTGCCCAAGACACCGCACGCCAAAGACCTCAACAGCTTCAGGCCAGTGGCTCTCACGTCTCATCTGATGAAGACTCTGGAGAGGCTCGTCCTGGGTCACCTCCGCTCCACAGTGAGCTCGGCAATGGATCCGCTGCAGTTCGCGTACCGGCCCGGCATCGGAGTAGAGGACGCCATCATCTCTCTGATGCACCGCTCGCTGTCCCACTTGGAGAGGCCCGGCAGCACTGTGAGAATCTTGTTCTTCGACTTCTCCAGTGCTTTCAACACCATCCAGCCGCTGCTCCTGAGGGACAAGCTGGAGTGGGCAGGAGTGGACTGTGACCTGGCTGAGTGGATCCTGGACTACCTCACAAACCGGCCCCAGTTTGTGAGAGCCCGGGACTGTGTGTCTGACCTCATGACCTGCAGTGTGGGGGCGCCCCAGGGCACGGTCCTCGCGCCCTTCCTCTTCACCCTCTACACTGCAGACTTCAGACACAACACGGACAGCTGTGTCCTGCAGAAGTTCTCTGATGACTCCGCCATCATTGGTCTCATCACAGACGATGATGACGCGGAGTACAGAGGACTAACGCAGGACTTTGTGGACTGGTGTCAGCGGAACCATCTTCTCATCAACGCGGGTAAGACCAAGGAGATGGTGGTGGACTTCCGCAGACGCCACTCTACTGCCCCCCACCAGTGAACATCCAGGGAAGGGACATTGAGAGAGTGGACTCTTACAAGTACCTGGGTGTTCATCTGAACAATAAACTGGACTGGACTCATAACACAGATGCACTGTACAGGAAGGGCCAGAGTCGGCTCTATCTCCTGAGGAGACTGCGGTCCTTTGGAGTGAGAGGGCCACTCCTGAGGACCTTCTATGACTCTGTGGTGGCATCAGCCATCCTGTACGGTGTGGTCTGCTGGAGCAGCAGTGTCACAGAGAGGGAGAAGAAGAGGCTGGACAAGGTCATCAAGAAGTCCAGCTCTGTCCTGGGCTGTCCTCTAGACTTGGTGCAGCAGGTGGGGGACAAGAGGGTCCTGGATAAACTCATGTCTATGCTGGACCATGAGTGTCACCCCCTGCAGGACGCTCTGTCGGCTCTAGAGAGCAGCATCAGTGACAGACTGATTCACCCTCACTGTGTTAAAGAGAGATTTCGCAGGTCTTTCCTTCCTGCTGCTGTCAGACTGTACAATGATCAATGCTAGTCAGGTTAATCTCCATAGCAACCATGTGTCATCTCCATAGTAATAATTACATGTGCAATATTATTTAAAGTCACTTTACCTGCTACTTATTTATGTAACCACCACTGTCCATCACAGCACTGTTCACAATCATCTGAGTCACTTTATTGTAGTGATATTATATATTACTGAACTGGAGTCACTTTAACTGCTGTTTGTTCACTGCTCAGAACCAAAAACATTTATTTATTGTGCAGCGTTCCTGTTCCTGTGCCTTACAGTGTTGTGTTTTTTAGGCTGTACATACTTATTATTATTATCTTAATTTTTGATGCATGCTCTTTTTTCCAACTGTTTCTGAAACCTGCGTTGTGACACTGCAATTTCCCCATTGTGGGACAAATAAAGGATTATCTTATCTTATCTTATCTTATATACACAAATACTTGTGCGTGCATTTTTTTCCATGTCTAATTAGACATAACAAAGCATAACAAACAGTGCAATAAAAAGCAAGCTGTTTGTAATTATGCATCATGTTTGTTGTCTCTATAATATAATGTATTCAGAATATATTACACTGATCCATGAAATGGAATATTCAGTATTCTGTAACTAAATACATTTTCAAAGTATTCTTCCCATCACTACTAGTTCCCCTTTCCCCTCATCTGCCCCCCTCCCCTGGCCATTGTTCAGCCTCACCTATGCTCTTCTGTCAGACCAAAGCGGACACCCTGTCAGGCAGCAGTAAAGTAGATAATGTCAAGTGGTGTTATTATGAGAGTCTACACCAGCAGTCAATTGAATTTCAAATGATAGTTTTAAAACAAAAGTTTGACATGTGACAAAAAAGCGTGTCTGTCTCCTGCTGTTTGTGCCCAGGCCCACAGGCTGTGATGCGGCGGGGAGAGCAGGCTCCAAGGGCATTCCAGGCTCCGGTGGATGTCCATGCCAGTGCGGATGGACAGGTGTACATGTTCAAGAGGAGGAGCGCAGAGTCAGCTCTGTGTACTGAGGAGGAGGAACCGAGTTCCCCGGAGCTCCGGACGTACCATTCACACCCAAACCACAGCACCACGCAGGTCCTGGAGAGAGAGCTGCAGCCTGGAGAAAACCTCAACAAGCTGGCCCTGCAGTACGGCTGTCAGGTGGGCACTTACAGATTTCATATTACAGATTCTCAAAACATTTACTCCAAATGTCCCCAAATTCGACCTTCAATAAACAAATACGGACCTAATTTAAAGGTCCCATGACATGGTACTTCTTGATGCTTTTATATGGCTCCTTAATGGTTCCCTAATACTGTAAATGAATCCTTCAAAATCAACACTCAGTGCATGAGAAACAGAGATAAGATGAGAAAGAGTAATTTCTCTCTCTGAACAGTCCATTATGGGCGTTGTTGCTTGAATGCAAATGAGGAGGACAGAGATGGCCTATAGTAGAGGGTGGGGGCGTGGCCAAACTCTCCGCTCTCAGCTGTCAGCTGTCCGCTCTGATCCATTTCCGCGTTTTTGCGCGGAGAAGAGATGAGAAGCGTTCCATTGAAAAATAAACACATTTCCACAGAAAATAAAATTAAACCACTGCTGTTCAAAGGTCCAGAGGCTCAGATAAAGGACTTCCGAGCCTAGAAACACTCGGACGTGCCTCCAGGCAAATAAAAAAACGCATTTCGCATTGCCTAGCGCATTCACAGTCCAAACTCTTTGGGCGTGATTTACAGAGACGCTGAGTAGACACAGACGGGGGGGTGGAGCTGCATTTTTCGAGCTGACGTCAATGAGGTGCCTTGTTGAGAATCGTCCGTTTGAGCTGTGTTTTTTTCTAACGCAGAAAAGGATCGCAAATGCTCAGTTTAGACATTTCGCAACTTTTAGCCATGAGGGGGGGCTAAACAGGGTAGGGGAGCTCACATTAACGTTCAAAAACCTCAGAAAGTGAAAATTTCATGCCATGGGACCTTTAAAGCCTAAACAGAGCTTAAGCCCGGTCTAAAGATTTGATCAGCTCTAAAGAATAACTGTGCTCATGTTACACTAGCTAAAAGCCAACACAACTACCACCTGAAAAGGTTCATGTAACACCATACCCTACTGGTAGCACTGTTTTATTCAAGTCCACTTCTCTTTTTGGTAGGAAGTGGCAGGCTGATGTGGGCTTGTTTTGGTGTCAGTAGGGCCTTCAGCTTGCAGGTTCATTAGAGCCTCTCCCAGGTTCTAGGGAAGGCTGGAGACATGAGTCTGAGTGGACCATGTTGAAGCAGTGACCGCAAAGTCTTTGGATCAATTGTCTTTTTGAATAGGGGGGGCAGACTTGTGATCCTTGAAGTATTCATACGTTTGAGGAGTACGGATTCCTTCCTAAAGGATTTGACATGGCAAAAGCCTCCATTGTTATAGCAATAATTGAAATATTATTTTGAATGGGGCAATGTCTTCGCAGAATCCTTCAAATCAGGAAGGAATCATTTGTCTGAAACCCATGAATAGGGGATTAAGGAAAATCTGGCCAATGATTGATGGCTGATGTTATGTGTTAGCAATTAAACCCCTTAGAAGTAACATACCCGCTCTTTAAACCTTGATAATAAATGTCAAGTAGGTGCCTGGAGTCTCTGATAAAAGTTGAAGCCGGGTGTTTGTTGTTCCAGGTGGCTGATATTAAGCGACTGAATAACCTCATACAGGAACAAGACCTGTTCGCCTTAAAGACCATCAAGATCCCTGTGCACAAGCACAGCTTTCTCACTGACGTGCACCCCACTCAGGATGCGCTCCCACCCTCGCCTGATGTCCTCCCACCCTCGCCTGATGTCCTCCCACCCTCGCCTGATGTCCTCCCACCCTCACCTGAGGGGGACTCCCCCACAGCACCCACACATGTCCGGGAGGTCGCGCACTTCCTCATGGAACTGGACAATGACATGGAGAGACTGATCCAGAGCACTGAGCAAGAGGACGAGGAGCTGCTGGAGGTCCGGGACAATCGGCATCGCAGGGGTCACAGGAAACAGGGGGGTAAAGGGGTCAAAGGTCATGGCGCAGACTGGGGCATCAACTGGTGGAACGCCGTGATCGCCATGCTGCTTGTAGGCATCGTACTACCACTCTTCTACATCATCTACTTTAAAACTAGGCCCTCGGAGCACGCTCTGGTCACTAACAGCTCTGCGCCAGTGGGGGGGACTCAGGGGCCAGGGGTCCAGGAGCCAGGCTAAAGCACCATCACTGTATGAGAGAGGGCCCCCAAATGTGAATTCATGAGGGGAGAGTCAAGTGCCGCTATTATCTTGGAACTCTCCATGTCCATATTTAATGTGTATGTGAGAATATCAGCAGAAACAGTATCAGCTATTGTATCGATTTTTGTCCACCTGTGCCCTGTTTTAATTTTAATACAGAGAATTCAGGAGGTTTTCAGATCCTGTTCAAAATGCCAGCTTTGAAAAAATAACAAGTACAATTTTACAACGTTTTGGGGCAATATCAACCAGCAAATCTTATTACATCAATTTATCCCAAAATGGGATATTGACGGAAAAGATATCTTGGAACCGATATTCGATCTATCAAAATGTTCACAATTTTTCAAGTTTTGAAATTTTTCTGAAATTGAAACTATCCCCGTTCCCATGTTTATACATATGTGCATTGAATGTTCTATGTTTGGGCAATCACTGTAAAATTACAAGAATAATATAGTTTTATTTAGCCACAGGCTATCATGATAAAATACAGTTCTAAACAGGGTTATGTAAGATCATGACAATAAAATTACTCAGGGATTATTCATGCTCCTGCACTGTTAACATGCAGAATATGGCAAATGTTTGCCTTATATGTAAAACATGTAAAATATGTAAAATCATACTATAGTCTGGTAGTATTACCTGACTATGGTATTTATTTCAGTAATACTTGTGCACTAAATATAAAAAAAGTAGAAACCTTGCCTGGTAACTGCAGTCTGGTCACCACTCCCTTCATTGTGTCTCAAACCAGAACCAAACGAGGTTGTCCTCTCAGATTTCAATGAAACATGTGAAAGAGCTCATTGGTCACCCATCATTTTGAACAAAATCACATTTCTCCCACTTCAGATTAATAGAGTTAAGAGCTTTGCTAACTGCTTCTATAGAAATGTTTTTTGTGATATTTAGGCCCGAGCACCAGAAGCTGACAAAGGGTCGCAAAACGACGTGTCGCAAAACGACGTATCGCAAAACGACGCTCCTAGTGGGCAGGAAGTGAAATGACATGACGTGATTCACTTGTAGTGACCAGGGACCCTCGCCATGACGTAGGAATGAGCCAGAGCTTTCCGAAAATGTATAGCTTGTTAGCCAAAAAAAAGCAGAACATTGTTCTCGTATCAGAATATTATTCTTTCTTTCTTTCTTTCTTTCTTATTTTTCTCGTAACCACCTAACCCATTTTTCACTCAGTGAACAATGACGAAAACTCACAAAACTTTGCCAGCTGTTTAAACTCACGATTCTCTCACTTTTGGCTATTTCCATTTTCTATGAATAAATAAAATGGCACTTCAGTGCCCCTAAACATCTCAAAAATCCATTAGGGGATACAAATGAGGGCAAAAAAAATTGTCACGTACAATCATGAAATTTGACACAGTAGTAGATCATGACAAGTAAAAAATACTATTACACCATCAGCACTTTTTTTCTAAACAAAATTCAATTTAATATGGGGGGAAATTTAGTTTTTCAAAAATGTCTGAAATTTTGCACAAAATTCCATTTTGCTATCCTGATCCAAAAAGTCCATTACACTTAGCAATGCCATAGCAATGCCATAAACTCTCCATGTTATTCCAATGGTAAAATCGCCAAATCACACAAACTTTGGCTGATTTCACTCAAATTTTCTTTTCTTTTTTTTTTCCTCATATACAGCCATATTTGATTTGATTTGGATGGACCATGCGTGTCCCTGATTGGCTAATCCCCCTGTCCATCACTTGGGGAGATTCCAGAGTCACTGGTCTTCTTATTTAAGTATTGGATAAGTGTGGATTCTAGATCCCAGGCAAGCAGAGACTTTTTTTTATCTCATTGCCTTTCTAAAGCACTGACATGTTTTTGATTCAGTGGAATCTACAGGCAAATGCCACAGTGTCCTGGACTCCTAAAACCAGTGACAGCACCACTGCTACTACAGAACTACATTCATCACCATTCAGTGATAGTACATGCTGATATCTCAGTCAGTATTTGGGCGTATGTGTTCTCTGGGCTAGTTACAATCTGCATTATTTGTGTGTTTGTTTCATAGACTATATATAAATGGGCATGGCTACACTGCGTGTTCCAGATGGGAAGTGAGCATGGGCATGAAGTGGTTCCTTCAAGCTCTGGCTCAACATTCTGACCTTAATATGTCAGAATGATGAGAGAATGTCCAAATTTTTACCTACTCTACATGATTCTGGGTTTTTTCTTTAGCTATTTTGTCCCAAAATCAAGCTATGACCATTAATGGGGCACCTTCTTTCCCCAAGATCAAGGTGTCTCATTAGCATTAGCAACAGGTTTGATTGACAACATTATGGGATTACCTTCAACACCCTCACTCCTGATTGGCTCTTTGGTGGCTATGATACAAGCACTCTGATTTCCAAATATGGGTCTTGGCTCTAGATTAGCCGCCATGACTGCTAGCTTGAATTGGCTACATTTGGTTGCAACTGAACACTATAGGTGACATCACTCTCCCTCAGTCCACTTCTATATAGTCTATGGTGGGTTTATTTTGTTTATTTATTGATTGTGTTGTTGGTTCCAGCTCCTGCCTTTATCGAGCCAAAGTGACCGTGTTTACAAAGAGGAAATCTGCAATAAGATGATATAATGCACCAGCTACATAGTGCCTTACGCATAGTGAGATTTCAGTATCAGTCTCTAAAGTGAATCTCGCACAGTGTGCCGTATTAAATGTGTGATGTGTGAAGCACCTTTGAAGGTTTTCAAATCAGTGTAAACAATGTGAAGTAAGATAGTGTAATAAACATTTGAACCCTGAAAGCATTTCATGCAGTGTTTCTCAAACTGTAGTACGTGGGCTGGTGTGGCTGTATGGAGGCCCTCAGCAGTTTGAATATTGCACAGTTACAATAGCTCAGTTGGTAGAATGTTTGTTCACTGATCTGAAAGTTGGCAGGTCAAATCTCACTCTCAAGTCTACATACTGGCCAGGAGGTTTTATCACAAGTTAGCAGTGTAATTTCAGTTCCCACAGATGAATGCTGTCATTGTGTCCTTGGGCAAGTCATTTAACCCACCTCGCCCGCAGTCTATGTCATTTACCATATTAATACATTTAGAGACAAATGGTAAATGGTCTTATTTTTATATAATGCTTTTCCATCTTCAAGGCACTCAAAGCACTTTACATCAATGCACCACTTACCCATTCACACACACACACACACACACACACACACACACACACAGCAGTGCACTCAGACACTGAGGGCGAGGTGGCCTAAGAACACATCAAGAGTATTCGTCTGTGAAGCTGGAATCACACTACCAAACTGTGGGTTAGTGGAACTGATCAATGATGTTTTTGAACCACCAACCTTCAGATCACAAGATCACACTACCCAGTGAGCTACTATCGCCCAACTATTAAAGTGCCTGTACCAGATTAATTAATTTAATATATTCTTGTCATGATAAGTACTCTTTACTGTACATCATACATCGTGTAACAAAAGAAAACAATGGGAAAAAACATAATAAAATATAATCTGTTTATTTTAGAAAGCATTTTTTTCTAATACAGAAGCCTCCAACTGCCTGACACTGTCCTAGACACTTGATTCTCTTTTCTCCACAGTGAAGTTCAATGCACGGGGGGTATTAAAATGGTTAAAACGGCCCTATACAACCTCTTATCACCTCAGGGCTCTCAAGTTTTGAAGATTGCTAGGAGTGAGATTTCTTTTATAACTAAAAGTCCATATTATCATTCAATAATGCACAGGATAATATGTTATCACACACAGTCTTGGTTTAGTCTTGGTTTAGTCCTGGTTTAGTCCTGGTTTAGACCTGTTTTAGACCTGTTTTAGTCCTGGCTTAGTCTTGGTTTCAACCTGGTTTAGTTTTGGTTTAGTCCCAGTTTAGTGCTCGTTTAGACCCGGTTTAGACCTGTTTTAGTCTTGGCTTAGTCCTGGTTTAGACCTGGTTTAGTTTTGGTTAAGTCCTGGTTTAGTCCTGGTTTAGTCCCGGTTTAGTCCTGGTTTAGACACGGTTTAGATCTGGTTTAGTCTTGGCTTAGTCCTGGTTTAGACCTGGTTTAGTCCTAGTTTAGACCTGGTTTAGTCCTGGTTTAGTGCTGGTTTAGACCCGGTTTAGATCTGGTTTAGTCTTGGCTTAGTCCTGGTTTAGACCTGGTTTAGTCCTGGCTTAGTCTTGGTTTAGACCTGGTTTAGTTTTGGTTAAGTCCTGGTTTAGTCCCGGTTTAGTCCTGGTTTAGACCCAGTTTAGATCTGGTTTAGTCTTGGCTTTGGGAGTTTTTTTTCGCTGAAAATGTGCGGAGCCTGCATAAACTAAGCCACACAGACCGATTTTCTGGGCACAAAAAAAAAAAAAGAAATCAGCGTGAGAAATACCATGTGTGAGCGTGTGAACACATCGAATTGCGTGTGTCACACTCTCAAAGCGTGAGACTTGAGTAATCTTGAAATCACCTCCTATCACTATCATTATTATTATTATTATTATTATTATTATTATTATTATTATTATTATTATTATTATTATTATTATCAGTAGAAGTAGTAGTAGTAGTAGTAGTAGTAGTAGTAGTATGATTATATTACAAATTTTGGCATAATTTTGTCATCTCGTGTTGTTTTGTTGCTTGGTAGGGCAAAAAAGAAGAGTGTGCAGCATTCTCCTTGTGGCGTTCTGTGTCTGTGTGTCGCTCTAACGCATCTTTACCTCAGCTACTCACATCAATGTCAATACGGCAGAGTTTACAGAAGGCATTATATTCTCCTTTGGTGCTCTTGGTGTCAAAACGATGCTCTGAGCACCAAACATGTTTGAAGGATGTCTTCCTTTTTGGCTTTTGCTTTTGTTCAAAAGCAGACAGTTTCAAACATTGCATTGCAGGTGCAATATGGGCGAGGATGTGAGGTGATGCAGCATGCAACTGTGGCGGCCGAGGGTCCAGAGTGAGGACACATGGACAGGTCTGGACAGGCTCTAAAACCAGACTGAAATCCAGATGAATGGTCATCCCTACATCCAGTCCTAATACCAGACTGGATGCAGGGATGACAAAAATCTGACAAATGTAGGCCGACATGTAAGAGGTCAAAGTAGTGTCCGCAAAAAGAGACAGAAGTATTATCAGGGTTTAATAAAGTATGGGGTCTAGAAAGTGTACTAAATGTTGCGTGAAAAGTCCCTCAGTCGTCCAGGTAGAATCCATGATACCGCCGTACATCTTCACCTAAAAGCCACGGGCCATTCTTTTGAGGACAGTGAGGTTCAGATCTTAGCCAGGGAAAAGAACTGGTTTGAGAGGGGGGTTAAAGAGGCTATTTTTGTCAAAAAAGAGAATCCGTCTTTATAAACAGAAATGGGGGAGTTAGACATAACTTGTCTCCCATTTATAATTCGATTCTTAAACCAAGTCAAAACAGACAAAGAAACATTAGGGCAGACGATCCAGGGCAGAGGGGTGGAGAGGGTCGTTAGACGTTGAATAGGGAGGCGAAACTAGTCGCTAGAGTAATTTGAAAAACAAAGAGACAGATTAGTGGGGATCGTTTTCAGAGCTTTTTCAGTGTCGGGAGCTCCTCCCTGCAGCTAGATATAAGCAGTGTCTAACCAGCACAATAACCAGAGCTGACGAAGCCTCTCGGATGAGCGGCGAAACGTTTTCAACCAAACAAACTTTGTCCAGTTGACAAATTGAACTTCTACTTTTATCATGTATTAAATGTTCTTTTCTCAGATATTAAAGGCCCTGTATCGAATTTTCTCCCATGTATTTGAGCAAAATATGTCTTGCCCCTGTACAGATATATTGTATAAGCATCTCCTGAGGTCAAAATAAATCAGCTGTGTGTTGTCTGCATCTAATAATAAAGCGTTTTATTCTCAGTGAATCAGGAAGTGCACTTCAGCATGCTAGCTTTACCGTCACAGCATAACTCTACTCTGGTCTCTGAGAGTTGTGAAAATCGCTTATAAATTTATTGAGGAGAATAATTAGGATCCTAAGAATGCATAAGGTAAGAGAGGAATAACTTTGGACCATTGCAAAGTGTTTAAAATGAACTAGCTCTGTTTTTCATGTTTTTAAGACTAAAAATCTGAACGACATCCACCCTTTCCGTCTATGAGCCTGCTGTATCATGTCAGACATCTGTAACAAAGCAATTTAACACTAGAGGGCAGCACTGCACTTCTGAGCACTTGGTCAGCCAAACACTAGTACAATTTTTGCATGTTCATAGAAACACACTTGTGCTTTCTTGTAGACAGAATTTGGAGATTTGCTAATAATAATTTTTTAAAAATATATAAGGTCCATTCTTTTCCTTTTCGTTTATTGTTTTATGTTACACATCACCACTAAAGCAAGTTCCTAGTTTGGGAATTTTGTTCACTGACAAAGGCAGGTGAATGGTGGCGAACAGTAAAATGTCATTCAGAACAGCAGAAGTGACGGGCCCTGCTTCTTCATGGTAGCGTTTTACTGTAGCAACCAGGGAATGTATGTGTGTGTGATTATAAAGAGGTGTTATTATGCCGAATTGTCTTTAATGAGTTTTTCTGCCATGTCATTCCCTCATCAAAAACATACCTGAAGAGGTTTTGTGTCATACATGCATGTTTGAGTATTTCCCACATCACAATTCTCCATACATATAGAAAAGCATGATACAAAACCATACACAACTTGACAAATCTGATGTGTTGTCATGTGACGTGATGTGTAGTGCAGTAGTGACTTAAAGTGGGGAGCAAAGAGAGGGGAGACTGAGAGCATCAAAAATGAAAACAAAACTTATAAACATGGTAATATGTTGTTTTCTGCCAAGACAGCATTTTCAAAACAATAAAAGGCACATGGAGATCATACGTTACCAGTTAATACCCCATAGACGTAAAATACCACCTCCTTAAAGGTCCCATGGCATGAAATTTTCACTTTCTGAGGTTTTTGAACGTTAATGTGAGCTCCCCTACCCTGTTTAGCCCCCCCCCCCATGGTTAAAAGTTGCGAAATGTCTAAACTGAACTGAAATGTCTCCTTTTCTGCGTTACAAAAAATCGGAGCTCAAAAAATCGGAGCTCAAACGAGCGATTTTGAACAAGGCACCTTATTGACGTCAGATTGAAAAAAGAAATGCAAATGCAGTTCCACCCCCGTCTGTCTGTACTTTACGTCTGCGTTTTTTTATTTGCCTGGAGGCACGTCCAAGTGTTTCTAGGCTCGGAAGTCCTTTATCTGAGCCTCTGGACCTTTGAGCAGCAGTGGTTTAATTTTATTTTCTGTGGAAATGTGTTTATTTTTCAATGGAACACTTCAAATCTCTCCCCCCTGCAAAAACACGGAAATGGATCAGCTGAGAGCTAGAGCGGAGAGTTTGGCCACGCCCCCACCCTCTATTATAGGCCAGCTCTTTTCTCCTCATTTGCATTCAAGCAACAACGCCCATTATGACCTGTTCTGAGGGAGAAAAAATACTCTTTCTCATCTTATCTCTGTTTCTCATGCACTGAGTGTTGATTTTGAAGAAGGATTCATTTACAGTATTAGGGAACCATTAAGGAGCCATATAAAAGCATCAAGAAGTACCATGTCATGGGATCTTTAACATCTGTAACAGCCTGACCAAATGTAGTGCACCGTGGCAGCATGGAGACTGAGTAATTAGCACTCACACACCTCACAGCAAGAAGGTTGCAGGTTTGATTACAGTTTCTTCCATGAGCCCAAAACATGTACAGCTAAGGTCCTGACCCAGATTAGCTCAAGATCTGGAGACGGGTCACCAAGTGCTGCACTGTAGTGCCCACTGCTCCTGACAGGTTGCTTTAGTGGTATAGAAGGATGGGTAACACAAGACATATACATATAAAGGAGAAAATCCACTCCCTTTGCACAAATTCCATTCCCTTTGTAATTTGTGCAGTTTGAGTAATCTATAATCGCTTATTTTCAACATGCCATATTTGCCAATTAACTTCTTATTCTGTGATACATGTTGGATTCAGAAACATTGCAGTCATTTTGATACAAATGAAAAGAAATCTGCTACTCACTAGTTTGATCTGCAACTAGGAGCCGACAACTTCATAGCTCTTTGCTGTGATTACGTTTACGCTGACGTCAGCTCCCATTGGACACCGCAGTTTTTTAATGTGGAAGTCAACGGACTTATTTCTTTTATCAAGTCCTTTTAGATGAATATTGTGATTTAAAATGTGCAAATTATAACATAAAGATCAGGTGTCATAGATTATAAGTACGTATATACCAGACACAAGTAGCAGACACAAGTACAACAGGGCTTCTTTAACCTTAATTTTCATTGACTTGTTTTTATTGTTGAAAAAGAGCCACATGACATTTTTAATCCTGCATGAATGACCTTGGTTATGATTCATTTTTAGCACTGATGCCTGAAATTCAGGATTACTCCAACAAGCACATAAAATACTACTTTGAGTAAGCTAACAGTGAAAGCAAAACAACTGGGAATTGGCATAAAGCTCAAAATATTTGATTAACTTAACACATTTATCACTACGAAAACAACTATAAAATCCCTACTTGAAGCGCACCTGATTTATTGCCACTCAAATTTTGTTAAGAGCAGGTGAAAATTTATATCAAAACAAACTACGAGGCTAATTTATAATGTGGTGTGGTGCAGTCGAGCTGGTGTGTGTGTGCAGGCCGTGGCTCCATAAATAAAAGGGGCAGATGAAATATGAGTTCCCTCAAGCAGCAGTCGCTTTTGGGGCTTAAACCTTTAGCTCACCCACTCCTCCTCCATCTCCACCCACGCAGCACCAGTCAGCACGACGACTCAGCATTATACAGTCCACGCATGGAATATGTACTAGTATATATGACCTGTGAACACAAAAGCTCTGTGTATATAGAGCAAGACTGTGACCACCTGTTTCTATTGTGTTCACTTTACCACAATAATAGTGATGTAGAAGGTCTCAAGTTTACTGTTCAATTTTTTTGTCCATTTGTTTTTAATGGAATCCTGACAAAAAATCTTTAACAAAAAAATGTAATGGGCCAAATGTTACTGGTGAAATCTATTGTACACTATTGCAAAAAGGACTGACATTAGCTTTTTTTACAATCTGAGCCTTCTTTCGGCAATAAAACAAGTAGTTTTACTCACCCATAGCAGTTTGGTGTCAATTGGAGCAGTATCGCAGAACTTATGTTCTATTAATGATCCCGTATCCGTTAGCGTGAGTGCTCGGGGCACTGATTTGCGGTGTCCAAATAACACAAACTTTAGCACTTTTCAAATCACAGAAGATCGCTGTGTCAGCGTAGACTTTTAGTAGATTCCAAAACGGCCTGAAACCCGATATCGCAACAGAAAAGTAAAGTTCAGAGCGGTGTTAGCTTCTTTCGGACTAGCGGTGTTTACAAAACAGCTGAGTTCACGCATGCGCACTGTCCTCTCTGATGACGTCATCAAATGAAACTATAGCTGGATATCGGGTTTCAGGCCGTTTTGGAATCTACTAAAAGTCTACCCTGACACAGCGATCTTCTGTGATTTGAAAAGTGCTAAAGTTTGTGTTATTTGGACACCGCAAAGTAATGCCCCGAGCACCATGTTAACGGATACGGGATCATTAGTAGAACAGAACGGCTCAACATAAGTTCTGCGATACTTGACACCAAACTGCTATGGGTGAGTAAAACTACTTGTTTTATTGCCGAAAGAAGGCTCAGATTGTAAAAAAAACTTTAATTTTCCTTTAACCCCCAGTGTATTATATATGCTAGGTGTGTGTGTGTGCGTGCATGTATGTGCGTGTGCGTGTGCGTGCATGTATGTGCGTGTGTGTGTGTGTGTGTGCGTGTGCGTGTGCGTGTGTGTGTGTGCGTGTGTGTGTGTGCGTGTGTGTGTGTGCGTGTGTGTCAGTCAGTCCTGGACCCATCTGCAGCCTTTTCGTACTGGTTTAGCCCACCAAACAACCAACCAACCAACCAACCCGAAGGCCAGTGGTTTGATTCCAGGTCTCAAGTACATGACTGTTTTTGTGTCTTCGGGCACTTCATCCTTCTTGCCTATGTATGATAATGTGTGGTGTGTGTGAACGAGGGATTGGTGGTAGTTTGAGGTTGGCGGTCTCACTGTTATTCCACTGAATGTCTTTATTTTGGCTACACTGGGTTTACACTGGGGTTATTGTATGGAGTCTGTTATAATGCACATTACATCAAAAGTATGCAGTGTTCGATGCTCTAAACAACAATGACAGCCTTGAATTGAATCATTTTCATCAGTTTGACCCAGGGCAGCTGTGACTGGAGACAGTAGCTCACCACCACTAAGCATGGAGCGAATGGATGAATGAATAGTGACTGTTAAAGGTCCCATGGCATGAAATTTTCACTTTCTGAGGTTTTTGAACGTTAATGTGAGCTCCCCTACCCTGTTTAGCCCCCCCCCCCATGGTTAAAAGTTGCGAAATGTCTAAACTGAGCATTTGCGATCCTTTTCTGCGTTACAAAAAATCGGAGCTCAAACGGGCGATTTTGAACAAGGCACCTTATTGACGTCAGAGCGAAAAAAGAAATGCAAATGCAGTTCCACCCCCGTCTGTCTGAACTCAGCGTCTCTGTAAATCATGCCCAGAGAGTTTGGACTGCGAATGCGCTAGGCAATGCGAAATGCGTTTTTTTATTTGCCTGGAGGCACGTCCGAGTGTTTCTAGGCTCGGAAGTCCTTTATCTGAGCCTCTGGACCTTTGAACAGCAGTGGTTTGATTTTATTTTCTGTGGAAATGTGTTTATTTTTCAATGGAACACTTCAAATCTCTCCCCCTGTGCAAAAACAAGGAAATGGATCAGCTGAGCGCTCAGAGCCGAGAGCGGAGAGTTTGGCCACGCCCCCACCCCCTACTATAGGCCAGCTCTTTTCTCCTCATTTGCATTCACGCAACAACGCCCATTATGGCCTGTTCAGAGAGAGAAAAAATACTCTTTCTCATCTTATCTCTGTTTCTCATGCACTGAGTGTTGATTTTGAAGAAGGATTCATTTACAGTATTAGGGAACCATTAAGGAGCCATATAAAAGCATCAAGAAGTACCATGTCATGGGATCTTTAAAGGTCCTATGTTAAAGGTCCAATAGAGATTGGCAATTCCAGGGCTGAAATCATCTAAATTATTCTAGTGAGGGTGTATGGAGTTTAAATACACAGTGGAGCACTTTGTGTATTATCAAATTACATCACAAGGCGGAATAATTTTCTGTTTGAGAGAATAACTCTAAAACTTCTCCTAAAAATGCAGAGTTCGTGTGTGAAACGTGTACATGATACAAAACACAACTGCAGGTATGTTTTTAAGGAGGAAACAACATTATAACATAGATCAGAAAAGATGTAATATGGGCGCTTTAAGCTTTATTTTTCTGTTTCATTCGTTGTTTCTCAGTTGGTGACAGTCGCTGTGATCCTGGCCTACATAGTCTGTTGTGTTTGGGACCTGTGGGTGTGAAGGGCGTGGAGGGTGTGCTGGGCTGAGCAGGGCAGGACCAGCTCACAGCAGCAGCTGGCACAGAGCCATGAGCCAACACAAACACATGTGAGCCTTTTTCCAAGCAGCTCTCATCACTCCTGAGTCAGTCTGTACAACACCCCCTGAGTCACACTGTATGCAGCAGAGCGTCTCAATGCGTGCGGTTGCACCTCTAAAAGACTGCATCACTGTACAACACATGGTTTTGTGGGAGTGCTGGAGGAGCAGAAACTTCTAACTCAGTAAAAGTAGTCCAATGTAGGAGGATGCAGTCTAGAGATGTCATAAAAAAGCAATACCCAGATTCTAATAGACAAAACTACAAAACTATTTTCATTGATACTGAATAAAATCACATAGATGGGACAAAATTGGACCTTCTTTAAATAGTTTAGAATGGTGAAAGCTCACAAACTCCAGAATTCCCTCCCTGAGCTGCAGAGGCTGCACTGGCACTGACTCGTGATTGGCTGCAGGTGCTGGAGTTTAGGTAGTGACCATTAGATCGTGACCATTGAAACTGGCAACACAAATGAGAGGCTCATGTGAGGCACATTCTGTTTTCTGATTAAATATCTTCTAGTTGAGATCAAGAATCTCTTTTTCAGGGGATTTCCCTGTACATGTTTATGGTGATAGGTGAAACCAGGGCACCCAGAGGAAACCTACAGAGGCACAACATAGGCACAAGGAGAGCTCTGCACAAAGGCCCAGCTCTGGTCAAGGACATTCTTACTGTGAAGCAAGAACACTAACTACTGCATTACCTCATGCTCCATTAACACCATTTATTTATTTATGGACATTGTGATCAGTGTTTCTGTTATTAAATATAAATCAGCATTACAATTGTTATCAATGGAAGCTATACTTTGAACATGTTTCCCTCTTTTCTGGGGACAGATAACGTAGATCAAGTATCAAAGGTTAAATCTTACTCAGAGTTCCTTTAAGTCTCTCATTTTGCCAGTTTCAGTGCTGAAATCCAGTTGGTTTAAACCTCCCTCTGAATGGTCACTACCTATACTCCAGCACCTACAGCCAATCCTGAGTCAGTGCCAGTGCAGCCTCTGCAGCTCAGGGAGGGAATTCTGGAGGTTCTGAACTTTCACATGAGCCCTGGCCTGTCCTTATACTGAGAATGCTGGTTAAAGGAAAAGTAAAGTTTTTTACAATTTGAGCCTTATTTCGGTAATAAAACAAGTTGTTTTACTCACCCATATCACTTTGGTGTCATATGGAGGATTTACGGAGATGTTTTAGATTAGCGTTAGGGTAACGCCGTTAGCCTAGCGCGACTTATAGCCATAGCTCGGGGCATTCCCCGAGCATGTAATATGCCCCGTGCGGACTCCAAATAACACAAACTTTAGCACTTTTCAAATCATAGAAGCTCGATGTCTTTAGTCTACGATTTCGTTTGAATCAAAAGTGGCCTGTAATCCGAGATTTATCCATAGTTTACAGCTATGCGTTCCATGTTTGGGTCCCGGGAGCTGAGAGCACACTCCGCACATGCGCACTGGCGTCCTCATCTACTCGAAACTATGGCTAAACCTCGGATTACAGGCCACTTTTGACCAAACGAAATCGTAGACTAAAGATATCGAGCTTCTATGATTTGAAAAGTGCTAAAGTTTGTTTTATTACCGAAATAAGGCTCAAATTGTAAAAAACGTTACTTTTCCTTTAAGGCACTGCCACCCAGGTTCTGTTATGATTGTAGCTTTTTAAAAGTGTAAGACAGCTTACATATAGCTGCTTTAGCAATAAATCAACATCACAACAGTTATCGGCAAAAGGTATATTTGATTTGAGGAACGTGTTTACCTCGTATGGGAATACAGGTCAAGTTTATTACATTTAAAATAAAACATACCTTCCAAATCCCTCTGCTGTGGGGCTTTGGCTGTAGTACCAGCAGGAGGCGCTGTGTCCCTTCCCTGTGTATGGTTGCGGATTCTTCTGAGCTGAGGTATGTGGCTCCTGTGACTGGCCTGCAGCTAAACGCGGCTCGCCTTTCACTCTTTCTTATTGCGAATGGGAGCTGCGCCTCACCGTGTCATGTTGACCCAGCGAGCACACTCCGGCTCGGAATGTTTTGGAAAACTTTGGAATGCTTTTTCGATTTGGGACTATTTTTTACCTACCACAGACTAATAGCTGAAACGAAGGGCCCATAGTGCGCTATTCCTGGTCTATGTCATAATGTTTCCTCATCAAAAACCTGGTGTGTGTGTGTGTGTGTGTATGTGTGTGTGTGTGTGTGTGTGTGTGTGTGTGTGTGTGTGTATGTGTGTGTGTGTGTGTGTGTGTGTGTGTGTGTGTGTGTGTGTGTGTGTGTGTGTGTGTGTGTGTGTGTGTGTGTGTGTGTTGTAATTTGAACATTGCAGATAGTTTGTGCTTTTCACAGTCATGTTGACCCAGAGAACCCCCTTCAAGTTGGAATTCTATGTTTTGGAAAACTTTGGAATGCTGCTGGAATAGTAGCGTTCCTGTTCCAGAATTTGATTATGTCATAATTTCAGTTGGATGGCAGGGGCCTGTTGAAGATTCACTGAGAAATCTCAAACCTTACGATTCACAAATGTTTAAAGGTCCCATGACATGGTACTTCTTGATGCTTTTATATGGCTCCTTAATGGTTCCCTAATACTGTAAATGAATCCTTCTTCAAAATCAACACTCACTGCATGAGATATGACTCTGACAGTCTTCATGAGGCTAGATATGTGTCTAAAATTCTTTATTGTGGGTGTTGCTTCTTCACTGCAAATGAGAAGGACAGAGAGATTGGCTGAGGAGCGGGGGGGCGGGTTTCCCGCGCTGCTCAGCGCAGCTCGGCTCCGCTGTGTCTACTCTTCCGTGAGAGACAGATGGGAGACTTTGCAATGAAAAAAAGCATATTTACACAGAAAATAAAATTAAACCACTGGTATTTCAGAGGTCCAGAGGGTCGGGTAAGGGACTTGCGAGCCTAGAAACACTCGGACGTGCCTCCAGGCAAATAAAAAAACGCATTTCGCATTGTAGCGCATTCACAGTCCAAACTCTCTGGGCGGGATATACAGGGATGCTGAGTGGAGACAGAGGGAGGGGCTGGAGCTGCATTTGCCGATCTGACGTCAAAAAGGTGCCTTGTCTGAACTCGCCCGTTTGAACACTGGGTTTGTGTAACGCAGAAAAGGATCGCAAATGCTCAGTTTAGACATTTCGCAACTTTTAGCCATGGGGGGGGGGGGCTAAACAGGGTAGGGGAGCTCACATTAACGTTCAAAAACCTCAGAAAGTGGAAAATTTCATGCCATGGGACCTTTAACCTTATCATTACTTGTTTGGGATTGGCTCCACAAACTATTCATTTCATGGCTTGAAGTACTTTCAAATGACAACAATCTCGTCTTTGGGGATGAATTGCACTATTTTCTGAAGCTATTGTGAAAAGATCATTTCACTTTTGTCAATTGATAGAGAAGACATTGAACTTTGTGCCAGTTTTTGTTTCATGTGTCTAGGCCAGGGATCGGCAACCTTTACCACTCAAAGAGCCATTTGGACCCGTTTCACACAGTAAAGAAAACACTGGGAGCCACAAAACCCTTTTGAAATTTAAAATGAAATAACACTGCATATAACAGCTTTTTTTTAACCTTTGTGACATAGAATTACATTTTGAATATGAAGGAAAAATACAATATATTTTAATTAAATACAGTGGTCCCTCACTGTTTTGCTGATTTCTTATAGTGTATCAACGCGTATTGTGTTCTGCATCCTGATTGGCTAAAGGACTGTAGACCTTTGTCTTTGTCAGTCATTCTCCTCCGTGTCTCCTGTACAGAATGCATTCAGTTTGCCAAATTTATTTAAAGATCCCATGACATGGTACTTCTTGATGCTTTTATATGGCTCCTTAATGGTTCCCTAATACTGTAAATGAATCCTTCTTCAAAATCAACACTCAGTGCATGAGAAACAGAGATAAGATGAGAAAGAGTCATAAATATCTCTCTCAAACTCTTTATTCTGGGCGTTGTTGCTTGAATGCAAATGAGGAGAAAAGAGCTGGCCTATAGTAGAGGGTGGGGGCGTGGCCAAACTCTCCTCTCTCCGCTCTGAGCTCTCAGCTGATCCATTTCTGTGTTTTTGCACAGGGGGAGAGATTTGAAGCGTTCCATTGAAAAATAAACACATTTCCACAGAAAATAAAATTAAACCACTGCTGTTCAAAGGTCCAGAGGCTCAGATAAAGGACTTCCGAGCCTAGAAACACTCGGACGTGCCTCCAGGCAAATAAAAAAACGCATTTCGCATTGCCTAGCGCATTCGCAGTCCAAACTCTCTGGGCCTGATTTACAGAGACGCTGAGTACAGACAGACGGGGGTGGAACTGCATTTGCATTTCTTTTTTCGATCTGACGTCAATAAGGTGCCTTGTTCAAAATCGCCCGTTTGAGCTCTGATTTTTTGTAACGCAGAAAAGGATCGCAAATGCTCAGTTTAGACATTTCGCAACTTTTAACCATGGGGGGGGGGGGGCTAAACAGGGTAGGGGAGCTCACATTAACGTTCAAAAACCTCAGAAAGTGAAAATTTCATGCCATGGGACCTTTAAATGTTCGATCACGAGCAGTGTGACTCTGAAGACTGAGCGGTCTGGCATTTGAGCACATGCCAGAAGGGCCGAGGCCGTGCTCTGTTACGGATTTGACCACGTGTCCGCGCGCACACTTCTCCGGGTGGTCAATGCGCATCGGGAAGTAGCGGTAGTGTTTCCACAGAACGAACTGGTGGAACCTGGAGTCCAGGCGGCAGAACCAGTCCTGAGAGCGCACGGATGTGTTCTCACTACAGTTCTGTGTTTGGTGCAGAGCTGTAGAACCTCTCCCTCCCGTTCCACAGACTACGGGGCCGCTTGTAGGTGTAAATTTCCAGGGCCGATGATCCCAGTCCGTCACTGCTCTGAAGTGCTGTATGTTTGCAAGTTTTCTCCCCAACAAAACCCGCAACAGCGCAGCGGCGCCAGGCGCCTCGGTCAGAGGAACTGTGAAATACACGCATATTTATACACGCAATATAAAGCTGACTACTTCACGAATTTTGCCTATCGTGGGTTATTTCTATAACGTAACCCCCATGATAAACGAGGGACCACTGTACATCAGAGGGATCAAAGAGCCGCATGCGGCTCTGGAGCCGCGGGTTGCCGACCCCTGGTCTAGGCCCAGTTATTACAGAGATATGAACCAGAAACCAGGTCAACAAATCTGCATTTCAATTATGACCTGTACTCCAGCTTTTTTTGTTTGTTTGTTTTCATTTGTTTTTTGGTGTGATGAGTGCTGAGTTCTAAAAAGGACAAACAAGGAAGGTATTTTGTCTTCTCTTTTTCTTCTCATTAAACAAGTTAAAGGTGGTGTCATTAGACTGTATTAGTCTAATCATAACTATTGTGTAAATTTGACACATTTAGCCCTTGTTAACATTATGGTTGCTAGGTAACAGTTACCTGTATGCCACATCTGCTGCCCGTGTCCATCCAGGAAGTAACATTATAAACTTCAGCAAAATAAAAAATAGAAAAGAATAGGCCATTGTTTTGAGTAGTCTTAACTGTTCAACAATAGGCACTGAATGTTGTGATGTGGCGTAAACCCAGAGGTGGATAGTACTCAGGTACATTTACTACAGTAACTTTTTAAAGAAGAGCACTTTTCTACGTACTTTTCTACGTACTTTTACTCCTATTTGAGTAATATGTTTTATTGAAGTAGCAGTACTGTTACTTGAGTAAAAGTTGTGGTTCCACTGTGAGTAAGTTCACAAGTGACAAAAGCTTTATGTTGACAATATGAAATGATTTGAATGATTGTGTTTCTTGCACTGCGCCTTCAGACAAGATTTTCGCATTTCTGTGTCATTTGAAAGTAGCAATATTTAATGTTTTGTCCTTCCAATTACATTAACTTCAAATTATACTAGTTTAATATAACTACTACCACTACTTTGTCCTTCTGCTTGAGTAATATTAGTTTGAAGTAGTGTTACTCTTATTGCTTGAGTACAATTTTTGGCTACTCTACCCACCTCTGCATGAACCCAACATTCCAAATCAGATTTCAGTACGTGCAAATGTGTGTTTTAGACTGGTGCTATGGAGTGTGAATGAGATAGCTGTTTGTGGGGCCTGGGAGCTCCACGTGCAGGTGGGGGTTGGGGAGTGAGGGTGGGGGTGGCAGAGGCTTGGATTTCCCAAGCTCCCGTGGGTATTTCACAGACACAGCCTAATTTGTAGTGAAATATCCAGCGCTGTTTGTTTTGCAGGTGCCAGAGACTGAAGGCAGGCTGTGGTGCAGAATGAGAAGAAGGCAATTTGTGACATGTGAGAGCGTAGAGGTGCAGAGGAGCAGAGACAGAGGAGGAACAGCGGAGCAAAGGAGCAAAACCAGAGGAGTAGAGCCACAGAAGAGAAGAGACAGAGGAGCAAAGCCAGAGGAGCAGAGACAGAGGAGCAGAGCAAGAGACAGAGGAGCAGAGACAGAGGAGGAACAGCAGAGCAAAGGAGCAAAACCAGAGGAGTAGAGCCAGAGGAGCAGAGACAGAAGAGCAGAGCCAGCAGAAAAGAGCCAGATGAGCAGAGAAGCAGAGGAGAAGAGCCCAAGGAGAAGAGACAGAGGAACAAAGCCAGAGGAGCAGACCCAGGGGAGCGGAGCTCTGTGTAGGGCTCTATCTACTGGCTGCAGAGGGAATTACCATGGGAAAACAATTTAAATAGCTATTAACCAACATGCCCTGACATGTTAATGCAAGCACACTGCTGTAATGAACAAAATTGGACAATTTGAATGCAGGCCATGTTTGAGTCAGGTTTTGTAGAAATGGAAACCCCCTCACAGTAAGGCTGCGTGTTCGTCCATGATGAAAATATGTGCTCTGCCTTTTTTGGCTAAAAGTTACACGGTGTGGAGTATCCTGCTGGAGGTGTAGTGAGGATGAGATGGAAAGGCTGAAGTTGAGGTTTCTGCTGCTGCATTGGAGTGAATGAAAGAATGAAAGAACTTGCTTGCCTCCATGGAGATATTATTTATTCGCTTGGAAGGTTCCACAGTAGGGCATTAAACATATCTCCCTTGTATTTATTCAATTACAGTTTTATAGCTCAAAAATACCATAAAAACATGAATTCTTACCATGTGCAGGCTTGCTTCTCCATAGATCTGACCATTAAACAGTCTCCATTATGATTACCATACTGTGTTAAAGGGACAGTGTGTAGGATTTTTACCTGTTAATTACTGAAATTGAAGATACCCATTCAAAAATACAGTGTTTTCCAAGCCTTTTCACTTCCATCATGAAATCAAAGTATTCGGTTGGACTTAGATATAATCGCATAAAAAGGGGGATCTTCCCCATGCAGAGGCAGTCATTTTGATTACGAGAGCCGCAGAAGGACATTTGGGCTCCGCCTTCACCTTTTCTTAATACAGTAGTTGTCAAAGGGCTCGTGGTTTTCACACAACGAGATAGTACAAAATAGATAGATAAACAACGACAAGCATGTTGCCGGATCACACTTACTCCGCACATACATCGCAGGAGCAAGCACATTCATCTAAGAGGAAAAGAAGAAGGACATAGTACCTGCCGCGGCTGGGGCTTTGTTGCAGCGCGGGTCTGCACCCCAGGTTCAGACCGACCTCCGCCCTTCGCGGCCCCGCTCGTGCGCGGCTGCCGGAACTCACCTCCGGGTACGCCGAGCTCTCCGCGTTACGGCGCGCCCGGGTGACCCTCGAGGTCTGCCGTAGCTAGGACAGAAATTGCAATACCCACCATCCACCAATGTGCCATCAATCCTACACACTGGACCTTTAAGTTGTTATTATTATTATTATTATTATTATTATTATTATTATTATTATTATTATTATTATTATTATTATTATTATTATTATTATTATTATTATTGATGAGCATTAGATCCTCCAAATCCGAGGCCATGGTTCTTGACCGGGAAAAGGTGGCTTGTCCTCTCCAAGTGGGTGGAGAGTCCTTGCCTCAATTGGAGGAGTTCAAGTATGTCGGGGTCTTGTTCACGAGTGAGGGGAGGATGGAGCGTGAGATTGACAGGCGGATCGGTGCAGCGTCGGCAGTGATGTGGTCACTGTACCGAACCGTTGTGGTGAAGAGGGAGCTGAGCCGAAAGGCAAAGCTTTCAGTTTACCGGTCAATCTACGTTCCTACCCTCACCTATGGTCATGAGCTCTGGGTAATGACCGAAAGGACAACTTTCGGCCACTTGTATCCACGTGGATACAAGTGGCCGAAATGAGTTTCCTCCGCAGAATGGCTGGGTGCACCTTTAGAGATAGGGTAAGGACGGTCACACGGGAGGGACTCAGAGTAGAGCCGCTGCTCTTCTACGTCAAGAGGAGCTAGCTGAGGTGGCTCAGGCATCTATTCCAGTTGGGACATGCCCGGAACACCTCCTGAGGAAGGTGTCCAAGAGACAGCCCTCAGGAGGTGTTCCAGGCATGTCCCACTGGGAGGAGGCCCCAGGGAAGACCCAGGACATGCTGGAGGGACTATGTCTCTCGGCTGCCCTGGGAAACCCACCCAGACACGGGGAGAACATGCACAGAAAGGCTCGGGCGATCCAAATGTTACGGCCATACTAACGTGCCACACGGGGATCGAACCCAGAGCCTTCTTGCTGTGAAGCGTGAGTGCTAGCCACTCAGCCACCGTGCCGTGACCACCTTAAAAAAAAAAAAAAAAAAAAAAAAAAAAAGATTTGATCTGCTCAGGGAGAGTGTAGTTCAGTTAGGAAGTTTCATATAACACTGTTCAGTTGTGCTCTCCCAAGGAGGCAGGGGCAGTTTGCCTTCCTCTTTCCTGTGAGAAGCTTGTCCGAGCCTCTTCCTCCTATTTCTTTCCTGTTTCCTGCTATAGGCCTTGATTATTTTTTAAAGTGGGAACTAAACTTCTAAACTCTGCACACAACCACATTTCAAATACAGCTGGGAAGGACTAAAGAGAAAAGTGATGGCGGAGGAGGTGCGTAGTTTGGAGGACTAAAGGGGAGAGTGAGGGGGGAGGAGGTGCATGATCTGGTGGTCTGGAGGACTAATAGGAGGGAGTGACTGGTGGGTCTGGAGGACAAAAGGGGAGAGTGAAGGGGGAGGAGGTACTGGGTGTGGACATATGAAGAACAGTGTGATTGGTATCCACACTTCAAACTCCATTGCTGCAGCCAGGTGTTTGTCACACCTGGATGTAATAAGAGCAGCCCTGTGTGATGTCACATAGTACTTGAAATTTCAGAAATTGCAGTTTGCTCTAAAATAAAAAATAAAAAATAAAAAAAGAGGACTAGGAGTGATAAATCACTATGTCACTCTTAATCTGCATTTCACATGGCTCCCATACCACCACATATACTTCAGGTTTGGGGGCCATTTTGTGTATTGCCAAGAAAAGGAACTGCAACACATTTTGTTAAATTACACTAAACTTAAACATGGACAGATACAAGATAAGCACAATGTTTTATAACCAAGATCCCTGTACAGCTTGACCTTATTAAGGACAGCTCCCAGTGCTCTGCCTGAAGTGTAACAGAACTTTTATTTGTTTTCAAACCAACGTATTTATAGTACTGACAAATATCGGTCATTAATATCGGCCCAGTTTTACACATCGGACCGATGCCGATATGTTAAAAATTTGGCGATGTCGGCCGATACCAATATTAATGCCGATATATCGTGCATCCCTACTAGGAAGAGCAGACAATGCATTTAAAACACAATATACATTGACTGGCAAATTTAGACTGATACTGTATCTTTCAGATACTTTCAAAAGGGGACACATCGTAACAACATTACATCCTCCATTACATTTTTTTTCAGTGACACATGAGAAACAAAGGCACTCATTCATCATCTTTCATTTACAAATAAAATCAAACTCTTCTCACCTCAGATTAACAGACTTTATTGCTTGACTCACTGATTCTGCAGAAGTCTGCAATGTTTTTCAGCCCCCTGCAATGTTTTTTTTCTTTTCTTTTTTTCCCTCGTAAACAGCCATATTTGTTTTGATACTGATGAACATGCGTACCCCTGATTGGCTAATCCACCTGTCAACCACACCCATCTGAACTCGGGGAGATTTGCTTGTGACCAGACTCACATCTTTGTAAAATATTCAATAAGTGTGTATTCTGGAGCCCAGGCAATCAAGCAAAAAAAGTTTAGTGTTTAGTTCCACTTGAATGCTATTCTAGTAATGTGGAATGTTTTATGTAAATGTAGACATTTCATGGAGAGAAAGAACTTTAGCCAATCATATGTCATAATCTCTGTCCATGTACTTCAGCACCAAGGTCAGTGACACAAACCCACACTACACACACTGCTACTCTGTGCTTCTCCCATGGATCATTACTCCGAAATGACCCCTGTGTTTGGCTCTACAGGGACTCAGGCTGACATTTGGACACATGCTCACGTCTTTTCATGTGGTACTGACAGGTGTCTTTAGATAACACACAGCAAGGTAGATTATCGGACAGCTTTTGTAGCAGAGTCTCTCAAGGCTGTAGTCACAATCACAGAACATGGCAGAGGAACAAAGGGAAGCTCTGTCATCCTTATCACACACTCAGGGTTCAGAGGTCAGCAGCTTCTCTTCAGTCCTCCTGCACAATGGCTGATCCCAGTACAGATTACCTCTCCATGCCTATTTCAACTCCACTGACTCATGTGTGACCTTAAGACCATCTCAAACGGTCCTCAACACTCTAGAGAAATATGAGTTCTGTAAACATAAAAGTTACAGTGTAGATGCAGATTCTATACTGTTATTTATTTGTTGTTGTGTTAAATCCTCTGAAAAACATGTACTATCCTTATATTTTGTATGCATTTGTGTGAAATAAGCTGCTTGCCCTGTACCTCTGAGATGCTACAGACTTTTTACACTAAATGTGGCAACAAATGTGACAAAAGACTTTCCAGAGGAAACACTGAATGAATGGCCTGTCAAATCACTTACAACAGCGTTGAGATGCTACAGTGCCAACCAATGTTTGTGGCAGCCTCTACTGACACTGTTTTTAGTGCAGCACTTTGATTCATCGATCCACGACGAAGTTGGTTTACAGAATTACTGCTACTAATCTTCACCAGCTTCCTGCCTGCCCACAGCAGTTAAGCTGTTCAGTCAGAGACATGACTCTATATTACTTTTACCGCATCCACTGTTGCACTGAAATGTGCTGGCAGTGAAACACAGTTTTCTTTCAATAAACATGACAAATAAACTAATCTAAATAGATTAAATTGAGAAAAGTCTATAATAGATTAGACTTAGAAAAGTATAATTTATTTTCATGCTATATGATGCCACGACCATGGACAAGGACTTGAGTGGGTTGGTCATGAGAAATAGAAGTATTTTAAAGCACATTGGGGCTCCGGCAGTTTCTCTTCAATTCAAATCTAATTCCCTGACTTTACTAGAAAACACGTTCACATGGAACTGAGAAGGTGTGTAAAATAGATATGCAGCTGTGATGCCCAGTTGCAATGTTCAGTCTTCACTGGGACAGCCAGACATCTGAAACAGGTGACACTTGTGAATAAACAAGACTACAGGTGAAGTAATACAGGCCTAGTTAAGAAGAGTAGGATAAGGCAGATGATAGTACTAAAGTTACCACACTTCCCCAGGAGTGCAGCTCTGCGGACAACTTGTTAATGACTGCAGAGCCATGTTTACTCTCAGATTGAGGGTCACTTATTATTATGCCCCTCATCAGTCGTCTGCTTGCTGTGCCTGTGAGACCGCCCAGACGTGAGGAGGACCACCACTGTGATCCCACATCACATCACGCACTCCACAGCACCCATACTGAGGATTCAAACATGTACAGTGGTACCTCACCTTACGAAAGACCCAACAAACGAAAATTCCAAGTTACAAAACGCCTTCACGTTAAATTTTGGTCCATAGATACGAAAGAAAATTCAAGTTACGAAACGTGAAATCTCAAAAATTCAAATAATGCGCGCTCAGCCACACACATTATACGCTTTTCTCAGACTGGATTTAAACTTTTCTCACATTTGTCTCTCGTTTAAATACTCAAACTTTCATAGAAGGGGGAGGGTGGAGAAGTGTGCGCGCGGACACGTGTGATAGCGCAGCATGACCCGTGCTCAAACCGTGCCTCCTCTAAACCTGGTCTAGAGGAGGCACGGTTTGAGCACGGGTCTCGTGCTCGCAGCCCCGCGCCGGGTCATGCATCACACGTGTCCGCGCGCACACTTCTCCGCCCTCCCCCTTCCCCCCACGCAGCAGTCGCTGCTCGCCTCAGCCGTGACTCGTGAGGTACACCGGTGCTGCTGCTAATAGCAGAGCTAGCACGAAACCAGGAAATAGACCCGCACGCGGCGCTTTAATCCACCTGGTCTAGTCCTGGTTTAGTCCAGGTTTAGTTCTTGGTCTAGACCTGGTATAGTCCTGGGTCTACAGTCTCAGGACGCAGGACACAGTGTTACACAATAAAAAAAAAAGTTACACTATAAAAAAAAACTTAGAACGGGGCCTTGGAACGAATCAGGCCTTTTCCATTGAAATAGCTACTCAACTTACGAAACATTCACGTTACGAAACCACTTCTGGAACGAATTAATTTTGTAAGGTGAGGTACCACTGTATAATGTATTCATGTATGAGGCATTCATGGATGAATCTTGGGGTGAAAAAGTTGTACTTTGGACAAACAACAGGAACAACTGAGCTGAATTTCTTGAGAACTGTTTTTTTTGTTTGTTTGTTTTAAATCTGGTACAGCGCCTTTAATCTAAATAAGTTAAAACAGCTCAAAGCATGATATTTACTCATGTTGTATTACATTACTATTTTTTCTGCTAAACTGAAAAACATTAAAGTGACAGTCACAGACTAATTTATTTATTTGTGTTTTCTAATTATTATTTGTTATTGTACCAATTCACACATGTTTGAGTAATCCTTGATTATTGAGTTGTCTGCATCCCCAAAGATCGCTCCGTTCCACCTTGTGATGTTTTTGTTTTACATTTTGTATAGTTGAGATTGTCATTAACAGTCTCCAATATCTGCAGGTGCCTGGAGGAGGGAAGCTGTTTCAGTGAGGCTGAAACAATAGATACTTCAATGTCTGACAAATCTAAGACTGAAATCACAGTGGAACGTTTTCTGTACCACTTAATGACATCACAACAGAGTAATGAACAGTGTGTTTTCAGTTTGAGAGAAGAACTCAACCTGAATGTGTAGGATTTGTGTGCTAAACATGTGTGAATGAACCAAAACACAACTCTGTTTTGGAAACAACATAATATAACACAGGTCAAAAATAGGGTAATATAGGCCCTTTAAAACCTTTCATAAACCACAGCTCTAGACAGGCTCTCAGTTCTGATGGAGGATGCTGACATGAGAGCTGCTACTTCACTGCTCCACCTTTTTATAGTGTTGCCACTGATTTTCAAACCGTGAAAAGAAGGAAGTAATTTTAGTCCCATCAAACTCGTATGATCTCTCACATACTTGTTGGCCCATCACTAGGTTTCTCATGCATGACATGTTGGGCACGTGCACGGCTTCAAAACAGATTTTTAGATATGAAATGTAGCGGGGGGATCACCTTTGCTCTCACCATAAACCGTATCTTAGCAACGTAACAGGCCATTCATTCCAGGTTTGCAAATAACATCTTTATATAGATGCAGACAGTGCGCACTGGTCTCATTTTGGTCACTTTTTTAAGTCATTCTTTTACATTCTTTAGGCCTATGTATGGATATCCCTATATATGGATTCAAGATTCAGGGTCCAGTATTATGCAAAATTTACTCTTGGGAACTTTAAGCCTGTTATGCTGTTGTTACCTCATCAGAAACATTTCTGGCGTTGCCTTTTGTTTTATTC